>CM053766.1:65159713-65171929 GCA_028658305.1 Pachyuromys duprasi
AAGTATCCCATGGTAGCTCAGTAGCCAAGTGGGTACTCTAGTAAGGGGAACAGGGACTATTTCTGACATGAAATCAATGGCTGGCTCTTTGATCCCTCCCCCCACCCCACCTCCACCCTTTGCAGCCCTGCTAAGGCTGCAGGGCTGAATTTGCAGCCAGCTCTGAAGATACCTGACAAGCTAGGGTCAGATGAAAGGGTAGAAGGTCCTCCCCTATCAGTAGACTTGGAAAGGGGCAGGGAGAAGATGACAGAGGGAGGGTGGGATTGGGAGAGAATGAGGGAACAAGATACAGCTGGGATACAAACTGTAACTAATATTAAAATAATTTTAAAAACACTTAATATTCACAGTCCTTAGTCATCAGGGAGATGCAAATCAAAACAAACCTGACATTTCACCTTATACTCATCAGAATGGCTAAGATCAAATCTCAAGTGACAAGACATGCTGGAGAGGATGTGGAGAAAGGGGAACCATCCTCCACTGCTGGTGGAAATGTAAACTTGTATAACCACTTTGGAAATCAATCTGGCACTTTCTCAGACAATTAGGAATAGTGTTTCCTCAAGATTCCACTCTTAGGCATATATCCAAAAGATGCTCAAGTTTACAAGGACAACCATGTTTGTAGCAGCTTTATTTGTAATAGCCAGAAGCTGGAAACAGCCCAGATGTCCCTCAGTTGAGGAATGGATCCAGAAATTGTTCTACATTTAAACAATAGACTACTACTCACCAATCAAAAGCAAGGAAATCATAAAATTTGGGGGTAAGTGGTGGGAACTGGAAAAGATCATCCTGAGTGAGGTAGCCCAGAGGCAGAAAAACAGACAAGGTATATACTCACTTATAAGTGGATATTAGATATGTAATATAGGACAAACATACTAAAATCTGTACACCTAAGGAAGCTAATCATGAAAGAGGACTCTGGCTAAGATGCTCAATTCCCATTCAGAAAAGCAAAGAGGATGGACACCAGAAGAGGGAGAAAACAAGGAACAGGACAGGAGCCTATCCCAGAGGGCCTCTGAAAGGCTCTACCCTGCAGAGTATCAAAACATATGCTGAGATTCATAGCCAAACTTTGGGCAGAGTGCAGGGAATCTCATGAAAGAAGTGGGAGGTAGTAAGACCTGGAGAGAAATGGAGCTCCACAAGGAGAACAACAGATTCAAAACGTCTGGGCACAGGGTTTTTTTCTGAGACTCATATTCTAGCCAAGGACCACTCATGGAGATGGCCTGGAACCCCTGCACAGAGGTAGCCCATGGCAGTTCAGTGTCCAAGTGGGTTCCCTAGTAATGGGGACAGGAACTGTCTCTGACAGGAACTCAGTGGCTGGCTCTTTGATCACCTCCTCCTGAGTAGTAGGCAGCCTTGCCAGGAAACAGAGGAAGACAATACAGCCTGATGAGACCTGCTAGATTAGGATCAAATGGAAGAGGAGGAGGACCTCCTTATCAGTGGACTGGGGGAGGCGCATGGGTGGGGAGGAAGGGAGGGAAGGTAAGCTTGGGAGGGGAGGAGGGAGGGAGCTAAAAGGGAATACAAAGTGAATAAACTGTAATTAATAAAAATACTATGTCCCTGCTATGTCTTCTAGGTCTTGTGACTGGAATTTAACAGACATTCAATGGATTCTGGTAAAATGGTGGGTAGAGGAGCAGGCATCACTACTGCCAGTCATCTTGGGAAGAGAGGAGACTTCCTTGGCCACATAGGAAGGCCAGGCTCAAGTGGGCCTGAACACTGGCCTTAGGACACATCTGGACCCTTATGATCGATGGAAGCCATTGTTTGTGCTATAATTCTTCCATAACCTCCAATATTAAAAAAATTTGCTATAAAAAGGCATACATGCAGGCAGAACACTATATAAATAAATAGTAAATACATTTCTTTTAAAAAATTAAGTAGAGATCACCTGAATTCATGAATGTACAATTCATTCTATATTTAAAAAATGATAAAGCAGTGACTTCTGTTAAGGCGTAAGAATACACATTGAAAAACACTAAATGATAAATATAAGAAAGAGAAATGGTATAGCATGACTGAAAATTAAAGTAGAAAAAAAGAGTGAAACAATCAAGAGAATGAGAACAACCCAAGAGGAGCAAAGGGAAGCTAGAAATTCTGGAAAACTCAAGGGAGACTATAAGTGAGAAATATAAATAGGACAGAAAAATAGAAATTAAAAAGATTGAGGAACAAAAATTAAACCACAATTTAAATCAAGTTGAGACCATGTACAGTTCAAAAGGCATCCCTGACAAAAAAATATCAAAACAATGGATAAAAACATATGAGAATTTTAAAGTCAGTGGAGTATCATTCAATCATAAAGAACAAGATCTTATCATTTGAAAAAAATGGATGAAACAATTAGTGTGTCAATCAAAATAAAAATAAAATTAGACGTCATTAAAACAAAAAATAGCAAAAATACTTTATAGATTATATTATCTAATAATTTTCATCTTTAAGACATGTTCAGAAATTCAATAGTGCCTTTTATGTTGATATTATAAGGAGATAGATATAAAGTTGAATTTTAATTTACAATATAAGAACTAATTAAAATGTACACTAGAAAGGTATTATATTCAACATTTTAGTTGGTCCTATAAATGACATGAACTTCTAGATATACACTTTCTTTAAGTTTTTTTCAAATGATAGACATGTTTGATTATATTTTCTTCTTTAGAAGAGATGTGAATAAACATGTTCTCACACTGAATTGTGCACCACAAACAGGGACAAAGAAATTGTCTATGTACAACTAGGTGAACAGTTGAAAAGACTTCTATAGGTACATGGGTAGTGTATATGTTAAAGAAAAAAATCCTTTCGTTTCTTTAGTAGGTCCCTTTCAGGTAATCATTGCAGCTCACAAGCCAAGTGGACAGGCAATATGTCATGCTGAGTGGACATAATTCTATTAACAGTCATTTTGTAGGTTATAGCATTTAGTTGACACTATTGACTTAGGTTTTTTTGTTGTTTGTTGTTGTTTTTTACTTTGTAACTTAGGTATTTTTTAACCTTTGGAATGAATATTTTATAGATTAAAAAGATAATATATGACAGTTAACTTTAGCTTTCTGAAATTATTTGTGTGTGTGTGTGTGTGTGCATGTGTGTGTAATGAATGTGTACACTGACACACTTAATGTGCAGGTGCCAGTATGCTGTCTATTCCTCTTGTGTTGCTACCTTCCTTGTTTCTTTGAGAGGCGTTCTTCACTGAGGGTCAGAACACTCAGATAGCCTGCTTAGCAATGCCGGTGAGCCTCCTGCTTCCATATCCTCATCTCCAGAGCTGGGCTTACAGATATGCATTGCTGTGCCCCAATTTTAACATGGACTAAGGATTTGAACTCATGACTTCTGCAGCAAGCACTCCATCACACTGTGCCATCTTTTCAGCCCTCACACTCCAATATTAATTGCTAATTTCATTGCATTGCAATCATATAATGTTCAGAATCATATTGGTATCTGGAAACATTTCTTTAGATTTATTTGTTTCATAATCTGGATGTTATGTATGTTGTACAGATATTTGAAAAAGTATATTTTGTTTCTCCAATATACAGTGCTTAATGTGCACAATAAATGGAAATATATGGAAGCTTTTTTGTTATATTAGACATTACTTGCAATATTGTATTTCACACTTACATTCCAAATGTAAGGTATGAAAATGATGAGCAGTACACTAGCCTTTTGAAGATGCAAATATTATAAACCCTAAGTAGCCCAGGGAGTACAATACTGGCATGAACTGGGAACAGTGGCTCACAAGCAGAAGAGCAGAGGGATCAAAATGCACTATAGTGTTTATTTTCATAGGCAGCATATGAAATCCATGAAAAACCATGTTTTATTCAGCAACTAGTTTTGACATAACCAGAAACTAGTGAATGCACTTTCCCTTCATGTTACAATATATTCCAAATAAATCAAAGATGAAAGGCCATATGAAAAAATGATAAAAAGTAGGAAATTATTTTTATGAGTAAAATTTTAACTGTGAATCATAATAGAAAATGTTGATGTTAAAAATATTGAAAATAATAATAAGTTTCCCATAGTAGAAAAATAAGCAAAGGGAGGCTAAAGGGCAAATGATAAGAGAAAAAATTTCTCTGCTCTCATATATGTAAACCCTCCCTGTATGTTGATATGCCAAATGCCAAAATGTGAGGGTCTACAAGATAGACAACATCGATAGAAAAATTATGAGTGTTTTTTAAAAAATCTAAAAATGCCCAGTGATGGTTATATTAAAAGTTCAATAGGGAAAATACCTGGAGTTCAATGTTGTATTAAAGCATATGTAGAAATGACCACTTCCTCACATTGTCTCTCAGAGTGCAATTTGTTACAGTTTGGAATGAGCAATTCAGTAATATCAGTTGTAATCTCACATGCAGAACTGATTTGAATAATTACTAGTCTAATTTACCCTGCAGATACAACTATGCTACAGCTGAAAAGGTTCCAGGGATCCTGATCTTAAGGGCCCCATGTAATCACAGTACTGAGAGGAAATGGATTCACTGACTTCTCATGAGTCATAAAGGGTAAGAAAATTATGACATAAGACTTAAAAGATAAAGTTACCTCAAAACTCCCCCTCTGTGGTGTGTCTCTCCTCCTCCTTCCCCTTCCTTTTTCTCTTTCTCATCCATCCATCTATCCATCTATCTGTCTATCTATCTATCTATCTATAATATGTTTATGCTATTTCTATCCACTTATTTCCTGTTTCTCTAAATACTTTCTACAATCAAGATTCAAGAACAGATTGTACCTTGCTCAAACCTTTAGTTTAGAACAAAGGCTTAGCCAACTTCAAATTACAGCTTGATAGGCTGTACTAACATAGAAAGATTTTAGGTATACTTTCCTGTATTCTTGGCCAGCAGAATTGTTATTCCACAGAAGGTTATTAATATCACAAAATGTAAAAAAGTATGTATAGACAACATATCAGTTTTAATGCACTATATTTATTTGTTAAGAAAGCAAAAAGAACCTAAAGTTCAATCAATGAAAAAGGAATTAAATATGTTATGACCCATTCGTAAAAGAAGATTTTATACAACGAAGGGACATCTTTTGTGCATGAAAAGATTAATACATAAATATTAAAGGCAATGCCCAGAACAGAACACATGCCATGCTTTGTTTATACACTAGTAAATAAGGGTACCTATTTTGGGGGCTGAAGTGGTTGGAAGTTGATGGTTGAAGTACAGCAGCAGAGGACTTTTGTCTCTAACAATTTTCTTTTTTTAAAGAATTATTTATGTATTTATTTATTTATTTCAATTTGTTCACTTTGTATCTCCGCTGTAGCCCACTCCCTCATCTCCTCCTAGTCCTACCCATCCTCCATTTTCTCCCACTCTGCCCTTTCCTTAGTCCCCTGATAGGGAAGGACCTCCTCCCCTTCTATCTGAGCCTAGCCTCTCAGGTGTCATCAGGGCTGGCTGTATCATCTTCCTCTGTGGCCTGACAAGGCTGCCCCTCCTCCCCCAGGGGAGGTGATCAAAGAGCAGGCCACTGAATTCAAGTCAGATGCAGGGCAGGAGCCTTCCACAGGGGATCTCTGAAAAACTCTACCCACCAGGGTATCGAAGGAATTACTGAGACTCATAGCCAAACTTTAGGCAGAATGCAGGAAACCTTAGGGAAGAAGAGGGAGATAGAAAGACCTAGAGGGGATAGGAACTCCACAAGGAGACCAACAGAACAAAAAAACCTGGGCATAGGGGGTCCTGTGGAGACTGATACTCCAACCAAGGACCATGCATGGAGAGAACCTACATCCCCTGTCAAAGGAAGCCCATAGTTTGCTCAGCTGTCTCGATAACATTTTTTTGCTTGTTTACTTCCCAATCATAGGAATGGCTTAGCTATTCCATGAACTGTCTAAATGTCTATGTAAATAAAGTGGTTCCTGGAGGGCACTTAGTGTCTCAGAAAACAAAACCATACTTTGAACAAGAAAACACAAATTGAATGCTCTATGGTACATATGCATTTACCAGTATACAAATCAGGAAAATAAAGAGGTGAGTGGGATTGGAGGAGAGACCAGATGGCTTTGATTGCATAATTTTATATTTACTTCAAATTAGATCAGATGAATAGATAAATGAAAACATTGATGATTTCAGGTACAGGAATTAATACAGGATAATCATTTATGTATATTTAATTTTTTGTGAACTTATTCATATACGTGTGTGTCTCTGTGTGTATATATGTGTGTGTATACATGGGAGTGTGTGTGTGTGTGAATGTATGTGTGTGCACATGCTTCCTCCCATGCTTTTCAGGTATGGAGGTCAGAGGACAACTTCGTAGAATTTTTTATTTCTATAGATCCCAGAGCTTGAACTCAAGTTGTCAGGCTTAGTGGCAAGGATATTTACCACCAAGTCAGCCTGATTTAAATGTATTTTATGATTCAATAATTTTAATATTTTTCTTTAAAAATTCATACAAAATTTAAAGTGGCCAATAAACTGAAGTTATTATAAGTATTTTTGTTTTTTATTAATTTATTTTTTATTTTTAATTAATTACAATTTATTCACTTTGAATCCCAGCTGTAGCCCCCTGCCTCGTCTCCTCCCAATCTTACCCTCCCTCCCTCGTCTCCTCCCTTGCCCCTCCCCTAGTCCACTGACAGGGGAGGACCTCCTCCACTTCCATCTAACTTTAGATTATCAGGTCTCTTCAGGACTGGCTGCAATGTCTTCTTCTGTGGCCTAGCAAGGCTGCTCCTCCCTTAGGGGATAGGGGAAGTCAAAGAGCCAGCCATTAAGTTCATGTCAGAGACAGTCCCTGTTCCTCTTACTTGGGTACCCAGTTGGACACTGAGCTGCCATGATTCCATCTGAGCAGGGATTCTAGGTTATCTCCAGGCATGGTCCTTGGTTGAGGTATCAGCCTCAGAAGTCCAAGATGGTGACAACCAGCACACACCATTGTACATATTTAAGAAGATCCATACAAAGAAACACAGAAGCTCATGAAGCTTCAGTCTTGGCAACTGTGATGGTAAGAACCAATTGGTTACAAATTACACTAACAAGACAGTCACATTTCACCTTTATACTAAACATATTAAATATAATTAAAGTTTACTTGGTAAAAAAAAAACTATCAGCTCCTTAGAGAAGGAGGCAATGAACAATGATTGTATTTTTCAAACGTAATAGAGCTAACAACACATATATAGGTTCACTTTCACAAACTGGATACTCTGCCTAATTTCAGTAGCTTTCCTGTTCAATGTACTAACATCAAATTGTAGTGTGGTATAACATTGCCGAAGGATGTTTTCCTAGCTCCTGTTTCTCCTCAGTTGATCTTAATTATGCCCTCCAGAATCACACAGAGCAAATTCAGTTTCTCTTGCAACAATCCTTTAAACATTTTGGATTCTTTAAATCATCTCCTAAAGTTTCTATTTTTTTAAGTAGATACACATCATTTTTAAATTGTTCTTTCTTTGATAAGTGGCCCAGCCTTTGATAAACTGTTTTTGAGGGGCTTAACTTTCTTATAAATTTGGCACTCAAAACATTACTTTCATTGAGGCATGATTTCAGGGTAAACTGTCATTTTAAAATTGAAAATAGATTCTGCTCTCATACAATATATCCTTCCTATAGTTTCTGTCTCCCTCTGCTTCTCCCAGCTCTTCCATACTGCCCCTCTGCCCTAAGTCCACTTCCCCTCCATTTTCCTTCAGAAAAGAGCAGGCCTTCAAAAGGCAACAACCATAGAGGATAAAATAAGATACAATAAGCTATGCCAAAGCCCTTATATCATGCTGGACAAGGCAAACCAATAGGAAGAAAAGAGTCCCAAGAACAGACAAAGGAGTAAGAAACATATCCATTCCCACTATTAGGAGTCCCATAAAAACACCAAGCTGAGAGTCATAATATATACAAAGAGGACCTGGTGCAGAGTAAAATATTTTTTAATTAAATTTTTATTTTTATATTAATTACAGTTTATTTACTTTGTATCTCAGCTGTAGCCCCTCACTCGTTCCCTCTCAATCCCACCGTCCCTTCTGTCCCTTCCTCATGACCTCCCTGCCCCTCTCTAAGTCCAATGATAGAGGAGGTCCTCCTCCCATTCCATCTGACCCTAGTTTATCAGGTCTCATCAGGACTGGCTGCAATGTCCTCCTCTGTGGCCTAGCAAGGCTGCTCCTCCCTCAGGGTGGGGGAGGTCAAAGAGCCAACCACTGAGTTCATGTCAGAGACAGTCCTTGTTCCCCTTATGAGGGAAACCCACTTGAACGCTGAGCTGCCATGGGTTACATCTGAGCAGGGGTTCTAGGTTACATCCATGTATGGTCCTTAGTTGGAGAATCAGTCTCAGAAAAGACCCTTGTGCCCAGATATATTTGGTCCTTGTGGAGCTCCTATCCTCTTCAGGTCTTACTAACTTCCCCTTCTTTCATATGATTCCCTGCACTCTGCCCAAGGTTTGGTTATGAGTCTCAGCATCTGCTTTGATACACTGCTAGGTAGAGTCTTTCAGAGGCCATCTGTAGTAGGCTCCTGTCCTGTTTCTTTTTTTCTCCGATAGGATATACATACTAATCTATACACCTAAAGAAGCTAAACGAGAAGAAGGACCCAGGGTAAGATGATCAATCCTCCTTGAGAAAGACAAATGGGATGGGCATTGGAAGTAAGAGTAAAATATCTTACGTGTTAATAAATGCTTGAAAGACAAATCAGCTTGTTAGAGATCATAGCACATTACATTGCTGACAGCTATCAGGTTATGTTAGCTGCAATAACAAACAACCCCCAAATTCATTTAATAATTTAATAAAGTAATTGTTTTATTTAATTTAAAAAATTAATTTAATAAAACAAATGTTTATTTATTACCCAATTTATAAGCAGAATTAACACAGTAAAAGAACCATAAGGGTGGGAAGAGACATTATATGGAGGAACACAGTAGAACACTTGGAAAATGAAGGTAAAGAGGATGAATATGGGAGTGAAAATCATTAACCAGGAAAGCAGGTAGAGGCAACCTAGTAAGGGGAACAGGGACTGTTTCAGTCATGAACTCGATGGCTGGCTTTTTGACACTCCCCCATACACGCCAGGGAGTAACAGCCTGGCTAGATCCCAGGGGAGGACATTGCAGCCAGCCCTGAGGAGACAAGATGATCTGGGGTCGGATGGAAGGGGAGGAGGTCCTCCCCTGTTGGTGGACTTGGAGAGGGCAGGGAGGAGATGAGGGAGGGATGGAGAGAGTGGGAGGGAATGAGGGAGGGGGCTACACCTGGGATGCAAAGTACCTAACCTGTGATTGATATAAAAATAAATAAATTACATTTAAAAAAAAACCATGAGGAATAGAAGGAATGAGAGGGGGGTTAACCAAAACTAAGAATGTATGAAAAGCCCATATGGAAAAACATTACTTTTAATCTAATCAGAAACTGCAAAGAGAGGAGGGTCTGGGGAGATGGCTCAGCGATTAAGAGCTACTGATCTTCCACAGGAGACCGAGTTCAGCTACCAGCACTCATTTTAGGAGGCCCACAAACACCTGTATCTCCAGCTCCAGGATATCAATGCTCTGCTCTCTGAAGGCACCTATAATTAAAGGCTCACACCATGCTGCAGACACAGACATAGACATAATTAAAATAAAATAAACATTTTAAGGGAATTTAAAAGGAGGTAACCTGCATAGGTGACTAATGTTGACCACAGAAGCTACAGGTGATCAATTGAAAATCCTAGTGTCCTGTGGGTTGTTGGTCAGCAAGGGCCCTGAAGCAATATAGCCTATTACCACTGGTCAGAACTAGACATAAAACCTACTGCTGAAGACATCTTACACTTTGGTGACAAGACACAGAGAAAAAAAACCTGGAACTGAAGTAGAAGCTTCCTACCTGCTAGCTAGCTTATATGTGTCAGAAGACACACTTCCAGTTGTTAAGATGGAACAGGCATCAATGGTATCACCCAGTTGTGTATCTCTGTGTACACAACAAAATTGTAAGATAATCTCTCTCTCTACATATATTGGTATAATAGTCTATGACTATTATAACTGTAATCAACTGATTTATTTTTTATCGAATTTAAGAGCTATTATACAGGATGGATTTTTTTTTTTTTTTTTTGCTTGCTGCTGTGAACCTAGTCTAGAGTTCATGAGTAGAGAAGTCAAAAGCCTTTAAGGATAACCTCCTTTGATTGTTATGCTAAGGGTCATGTTGTGCTCAGGAAACTGCCTTATAAATATTTCTGGTTATGCCCATGGATTAGTGATACACTCAGCTTCGGTCAGAGGAGCTTCATTTTGCAGTTATTGTTGAGACTTGTAACAGTCATAGTGCTAACAGTAAGTGCCTGTTACAGTTTGAGCCAGAAACAGGACATCTATATCTCCCATCTAAGGCTCAGGGAACACTATGAAAGAAGGATCAGATAGCTGATAAGATCAAATAGGTGACCAGGCGTTATCCAGGCATTGCATGTTTGTTGAAAACATTAGCAACAACAGCTATGGTTCTCACCACAACGCTTCCATGTGGATGTGCTTGTCAACATTTTGTCATGGATGGGGCTGGGGAACATGAGACCCCTTTCTTAAGAGAAGTATTATGTGTAGCTAATGATTGGTAGCTGAGAGGAAGACATTTTCCTCAGTGGTATTGGAACTGATAATTTACTTATGATCCAGAAAAATAACCCTTCACCTCATGGTTGTGAAAGCAAATCTAACTAAACTCAGTGGACCATAATAAACAAATTACATGAATATAGAAGAAGTCTAGTTGAGAAGAAGAAAGGGTTCTGCAGGAGAAGGTGGAGGATAAGATAAGGTAATGGGTGAATATGATGAAAGTTTGCTATACACACATACAGTTCTGTAAAAATAAATCAACAAAGACATACATAAAATGAATAGAAAAAAGCAAGCATTTTCACACAGCAAGCGGAAATGCAATTACTGAAAGCATAGGCAGGGATTCTGAAAGCTACACTAACTTTTAAGTTATTCCCTAGCTAGCGTTCTGTGGCTATGAGGCTGCTAATTATTTTCTCAATCACCATTCAAACCATTTTCAATTTTAGCTAGATATATGACTATTATTAACTTTACATTCGATCACATGATGGAATTCTAGCTGTTAATAATAAATGTAAGAACAAGGTGTTCTACTTCCAGGGTGTATAGCCATTTCAACCTCTCTTCTTGCTGAATGGAATGCGTAATTAAATCTGGAACTTCAGCACTTATAAAGGGTCATGGATATGTCATTGGACCCCGAGCCCTGACAACCTCACAGCAAAGCTGAAGAGCTTGGAGCAAAAGTCTGCTGTCCCCAAAATGGGAAGGGGTGTTGCCAATTGCTCATACAGCTACTCTGATCATTTATTATTTGCCTCTTTTGCAATCTTGAATATATTACTTCATGTATTTTTCCACTGATCTTTGTCATTTTCTATCATTCAGCAGAAAAATAATTGAAAATCTGTTTGAATAATTGTATATATCATAGTTGTTAGAAAAAATCTTATGTAAAAATATGATAATCCAGCTACTTACTCAAGAATATTTTGAAGTTACTTCTGTGTGAGAAAATATGATATTATCAAACTTAAAATTGAATATTTTAATAGAAACTGAAATAAAAAGTATTCCAATTTTAGTCACTGAATGTCACATTTAAAATCCAAAAATAAATTTCCAATAAAACTGTAGAAACTTCAAAACAGGCGATTGACATTAGCTTCCACTGAGATAACATTTCCAAAGCATTCTTTAAATTCACATCTTAAATGGAAGGGAACAAAATGCACACACTGAGAAAAAAGAATGTCTGTACCATGTGCCAAAAGTTGACAAGTAAAAACTGCATGAGGTATTCTGTAATATTGGATGTTTGTATACATGGTAGAATGATTAAGCTTTTTCCGCACATTTTCTTTAGAGATATTTACTAAGTGCATTGGTGAAGGAAAAACCCCTCGCCATCTCAAAAGGCACATAACAAAGGCATTTATCACTTTTAATCAGCTATGTCTACAGCACATTTGTCCACTGCAGTATTTTTCCTTTAGAAGGAGGCGTGGGAAACTGTTAAATATCAAGCTTTTCCAGAAACTTCTTTTTACA
>CM053766.1:65172429-65200660 GCA_028658305.1 Pachyuromys duprasi
CACATTTTCTTTAGAGATATTTACTAAGTGCATTGGTGAAGGAAAAACCCCTCGCCATCTCAAAAGGCACATAACAAAGGCATTTATCACTTTTAATCAGCTATGTCTACAGCACATTTGTCCACTGCAGTATTTTTCCTTTAGAAGGAGGCGTGGGAAACTGTTAAATATCAAGCTTTTCCAGAAACTTCTTTTTACATTCTTACTGTTTCTTCATTTGCGAAAGTACACAAAGCCCCAAGATAGCAGCTACATTTAAATTGGTTTGCTATTTCACAGCACATTCCAAAGAGAAAACTGTTTGTTAAACACAGCTTGAGGCTCTCAGAAGACGACAGAGGTGATCAGCATGTTCTGTTCAGGCATCCCGTGCTGTCTTGCCTTTGGGGCTGGGCTTCTTCTTGGCAATACTCTGTAGTGATTAGTTAGAAGTCTTATTATTGTATTATGAGCCCTGGTTAACACAGGACACATACTCTGTGACTGTGTGTCTGTGGATAGATATTTAAAGAAGGAAGTTTAGTGGTTGTTTTAGGTCTTTCCTTAGCCATAAACCTTACAGTCTTACATGAATAATAAAATAGTTGTTTTTCTTTGCATCTGTAAAAATGAAGCAAGAGTCTACCTCAAATGAATAAAGAGCAGCACAACGCAAAAATAGCCTCAGTACTTAGAAACATACTCTTTTTTGGTACAGCACCATGTTTTTTGTTCTGTTATATGTTTTGTCTACCAAGAAAACAGAAGTTTGAATAGAAACTAAGAGATGCCATCTGGTAATTTTAAACTATGTTACAGAAAAAAAAAATAAAACACCTCTCTTCTTGCCAATTGTTAATGTGTCTAAAGACTCATTCTCCTGAGTATTTAGATATTATGTCCAGGAAACTAGTGTTTTTTTTTTCTGTTTGTTTATTTTGTATTTAAGAAAATAGACTAAAATACCAGAAAGCCAGAACATCTTCACAATACAAAATAAGGAATAAATGAATAGAAACTAGCATACAAACCAAGTATAATACACTCTAACAGTTTCTCATACTCCAACAGTTTTGGAGAATTGTTCTAATAAAACATCAACAAACATTTTTTTTTCTTTGAAATATATGCTCCCAAAGGCTAAGCTAAAAAAAACACGTGCATTTTGAATATGTTGAACAGATGGCAGATTTTCATATGGTTGAATTGTTTTACAAATCAGTGAATCAAACGTCCAGTGAATTTTGTATTTTAATTGAACTTGCACTTAAAACTCTAATTACATATAATGGAGTGTTTAGAACTGTAATGGAATGCCTTTATAGAAACAGAAGTGAGGATGGAGGTATTATTTCTAGGAAGATTTAGTTAATCATAAGAAATATGAAACGCTTTCCCAGAAATTAGTCAGCTTCATGTTTAAAAATATCAGGGAATAGTTATAGATGCATTTGCCATTGATTAGCATTGATAAAAGCTGAGGGTTTAAATGTTGAAAACGGTAAGTAAGGGAGCAAGAACATCTGTAGGAGATAATACAGTAGAGTGCCTCTCACGATTTTTACCCACATTGAATGCACAATTATGTGAGAAGGAGGGGAAGGGGACTGTTTGTGTTTTATTTTTTTTCTGGAACTTTCACATTTTACATGACTACAAAATATAAGAGTTCATATGTAGCCCAGACTGGAAAATATATCCTGCTCCACACCTCAAAGTTGCAGTTTGAATTCAAATGTTACCTTGCCTAAAGCAATACTTTGAGAAACCTGTGAATTTGGGAACCCATCAGCCTACATGGATGATTTAACATGCTCAATGCTTGATTGTTGTTCTGAATAATGGCTTATCTTAAGCTGTGTATACACTTCAGAATATTCTATTTTGATGTCTCTAATATAATATTTCATTTCAATCTATTTACTCAACTCTCTAGAAAAGATCAAATATCAAAGCTTCTCAGTGCCTTTCCAATATCTGGTAGAAATAACCAGTTGAAAATACTCTCTTCAGATTTCCTCAGGAGGTCTAGATGTATCCTATTATGTACTGTGCACTTTTTAAGGAATAAAATAATCATGGTAATCTTAGATGTTAAAATCTCAGTGCTAGCCTTTGCAGATGATCATTTTAATGAGATAAGAATGTAAAGGGCTCTAAAGACAGAATGAAGCTTTTTAAGTTAGGATCCTGTACCTGCTGTTAAAAACACTGCTTTCATACACTGCTGGGTAGAGTCTTTCAAAGTCCCTCTGTGGTGGGCTCCTGTTCTGTTGCTTGTTTTCTCCTACTTCCAATGTCCATGCCTTTAGCCTTTCTGAGCGAGGATTGTTCATCTTACCCAGGGTCCTCCTTCTTGCTTAGCTTCTTTAGGTGTTCAGATTTTAGTATGTTTATCCTATTTTATTTCTAATATCCACTTATAAGTGAGTATATATAGTATGTGTCTTTCTGCTTCTGGGATACCTCACTCAGGATGATATTTTCTAGAACCCACCATTTACGTGCAAATTTCATGATTTCCTTGTTTTTCATTGCTGAGTAGTATTCCATTGTGTAAATGTACCACAATTTCTGTATCCATTCCTCCACTGAGGAATATCTGGGTTGTTTCCAACTTCTGGCTATTATGAATAAAGCTGCTATGAACATGGTTGAGCAAATGTCCTTGTTGTGTACTTGAGCTTCTTTTGGATATATACCTAGGAGTGGCATAGCTGGATCTTGCGGAAGCACTATTCCTAATTGTCTGAGAAAGCGCCAGATTGATTTACAAAGTGGTTGTACAAGTTTACATTCCCCGCCAGCAATGGAGGAGGGTTCCTCTTTCTCCACAATGTCTCCAGCATGTGTTGTCACTTGAGTTTTTGATCTTAACCATTCTGATGGGTGTAAGGTGAAAACTTAGGGTTGTTTTGATTTGCATTTCCCTGATGACTAAGGAAATTGTGCTACCCAGCAATGTATCAAAGCAGAAGGTGAGACTCATAACCAAACTTTGGGCAGAATGCAGAGAATCCTATGAAACAAGGGGGAGATAATAAGACCTGGAGAGGACAGAAGCTCCACAAGGAAAGCAACAGAACCAAGAAATCTGGGCACAGGATTTTTTCTGAGACTGATTCTTCAATTAAGGACCATTTATGGATAAAACCTAGATAATCTAGAATCCCTGCTCAGATGTAGCCCATGGCAGCTCAGTATACAAGTTGGTTTCTTAGTAAGGGGAACAGGGACTATCTCTGACATGAACTCAGTGGCTGGCTCTTTGACTACCCCCTGCTCCTCTGAGGGAGGAGCAGCCTTGCCAGGCCACAGAGGAGGACAATGCAGCCAGTCCTGATGAGACCTGATAAGCTAGGGTCAGATGGAAAAGGAGAAGGACCTCCTCTATCAGCGGACTTGGGGAGGGGCATGGGAGGAGATGAGGGAGGGAGAGTGGGATTGGGAGGGAATGAGAGAGGGAGCTACAGTTGGTATTGAAAAAAAGTAAACTGAAATTAATATAAAAATAAAAAATTAATTCAAAAGCATTGTTTTCAATAAGATAGTTTCACACAAATAATTATTTATGTAAACATCAAATATTTTATTTGCCTGGTATCCATGTTAAAAACAACCGTAATAGATAAAATAATAATCCTGCAAGGATACATACCCACCTTCTTTCCTTCATAAATAGAAAAATATTAGTTATAAGAATTCAGTTAGTTACATTGGCTGGTATGGACTCTTAGCAGCCAATGGGCTTCCTATGAACAGGGGATCTACGTCCTCTCCATACATGGTCCTTGATCAGAGTATCGGTCTTTGCAGGCCCCCATGGGCCCAGTTTTTTTGGGTCTTTTGGTCTTCTTGTGCAGTTCCTGTCCCCTCCAGGTCTTTGTATTTCCCTTTTCTCTAATAAGGTTTCCTGCACTCTGCCCAAAGTTTGGTTATGAGTGTCAGTAGACTGTACCCATCAGGCTATGGAAAACTGAGACTCATAATCAGATTAGGTACTTAATTAGCTATTTTTCTATTGCTGTGGTAAAACACCATGATGAACCAACTTATAGGTGAATAAGTTTATTTATGCTTACAATTCCAGAAACTTAGAATCTAAGATGTCAGAGTGAAAGCATGGCAGCAGAAGGAAGCTGTCATTCCCATCTTGAACTGCAAACAGGAAACAGCAAGAACAAATGGGAAATGGCATATAGCTTTGAAATCACAAAGCCTGTCTCCAGTGACATACTTCTTCCATCAAGGCCATATCATTTACATCTACCCAAACACCACCACCAATTGAGGACTAAGTGCTCAAGAAACTGAGCTTAAAGGCAACATTGTCATTCAAACCATGAACGACAACAATGGATTATACTGTTTTCTATCCAAAGAGAAATCAGGTATAAATTGTTTCCTTTCTTTAAAATCTTCTCTATTATTCTCTTTCTGATTTAAATTGGTTATATATGCATTTGAAAGGTATTTTCTACAAAACACAAGAATTTTGTCTACAAAATCTAAGTCTCATATCCAAGTCTTGCACAAAATTGTAACTAAATAACCACAACCAAAATTGTAGATGTGTCTTTTAACATGTATGCCTTAAATTAACTAAGATGTATCTTACAGTAAATGTCTTAAATGTTACCATCATTAACTAAGATGTATCTTACAGTAAATGTCTAAAATGTTACCATCAATAATGTTTGTAAGAAAAAGGTAGATATGTATGTTTCATGAAATAGTTTGAAGAAGTGGTCAAGCACTGACCACTTGGAATTGGACAACCAATAAGTAGGTTCATAATCACACAAAAAACAAAACTGAATGTAGCAGGTTGTGGTTATATATTTGTTCATATATTTACATACATATATATGTATATAATCAGAATTATCAAAAAAGAGTCTATCAACTTGTAAGTGAGAAGGAGGGACTGGGAAGGATTAGAGTGATGGTACCTATGTGGAGTTGGAGGAAGGAAAAGGAGGAAGAAAAGTGATGCAATTCTATGCGATTTTTTAAAAAAAATTATTTTTAGGAGATAAAGAAGTATCCAGAAGAGTAAAACTGCGGTCATAGGATTGTTGGAAACTCTGGGCCTTCTCAGATATTCTCAGAAACAAAAAAGCCAGTTTAGGGAAGAAGCAAGCTCAAAACCCCTAAAGAGAGGATGGGATCTCTCTCTCTCTCTCTCTCTCTCTCTCTCTCTCTGTGTGTGTGTGTGTGTGTGTGTATGTGTGTGTGTGTGTGTGTGTGTGTATTTAATCTTTACTGAGAGTTTGACTGCATTTTGAATCACCTAGGAGACATGCCTTTGGGTATGTGTATGAGGGTATTTCCATAGTAGTTTTTCTTGAAATGGAAAGACTGTCCCTAGGCTAGAGTTCAAGACTGAATAATAAGAAAAAGAGCAACTGAGCTGAGCCCCAGCATTCATTTCACTGTGCTTTCTGATTGTGGATGAAATGTGAGTAGTTCCCTCACATCCTTGCTACCATTTCCCCACCATGATAGACTGTGTTCTGAAAGTGTGAGTCAAATGAGCACTTCTCTATATTGCTTCTGTCAGATATTTTATCACATTAGTGAGAAATGTAAGTATGTCACTATATCTAGACATGTGTTTTTGTGTTTGTTTTCTGTTTGAAAGGATAAATACCCCTATAGGCTCATGTGTTTGTACACTTGTCTCCCTGTTGACAGTATTTTGGGGGTAGGTTTTTGAATCTTAGAAGGTGGAGTCATACTGGAGGAAGTTCATCACTGGGGTAGGCTTTGATCATTTGTAGCCTTGCACAAATTCCTGTTTTTGATTTCTGCTTCCTGTTTGTAGAGGAAATATAATCTATTTGCTTCCTGCTCCTACTGTCATATCAGCCTCATCATTGTAGACTTTCTCCCTATAGTACTGTAAGCTAAAAAAAAACAACAAAAAACCTGTATACAAGTGTGATTCTTAATTAGAAATACATAACATCAAAATACCTAGAAAAGTTTAATGTTGTTACTGCGAAAGTCCTTTTCTTTGCATTATTATTTAGGAATTTATAGAAACTGAAAGCTTTGATCAAGAATCCTAATTATGAGTTATTTAGTGCTATCACTACTTCCTTTCAATCAGCACAAATGCATTTACATTGTTGAAACTCAATTTTATTTTTCTTATACAGAATCTTGGACTGTGACTATATGCAGCACTACTAAAATCACTATGGAGTTCCTATGATATACATTATAAACAACTATGCAGTAAGTATTAATTGACTTTCTACTCTCTTGTATAGTCTTCAAAGGGGTAATATTTTACATTAATGAAATGTTTTTGAATGTTAATGTTTTATTCTATTATTGCTTGTGTCCATGTAGCATTCATATCCGCATTGTTCTCATAACAAAGTAATGGTTTTCTTAATTCCTATTCATCTAGTTCTAAGAAGAGAAGATATAAAGAAAATGATCATTTAGCTGAGTTTCTGCCTCTTCTTTAGTTATGGCTTCTTGTTTGTCCTCAATATCATTCCGTTACAGAGGATTCATACAGAAAAATCATTGTCTTAATACTAGTAAGGAAATACACATTGGGATGGAGGTAGAGGAAAAGAATGTCTTTAAAGTCATTGATAATTTTTTCTAGGATTTAGATTTTTCATAAGTAGGTTGGATGCACTAAACCTAGGCTATCCATTGAGGGTACTCCTGATTGCAAAGCAATGAACAGTGATACAATAAACTCAAGTTACTGAGCATAATTTGACCAATGTTTCGGTTTGTACCAAAGCCCATACAACTAATCTCGAAACTTCAAAAGGCCAAAAATGGGTTCTGAGGTATTAAAAACCTTTCTGTAGGTGATAGTTTTTTCTTAGCTCCACAGTGGTAGGCTTGAAAAGAAAATTATCAAAGATCAAGATTGTTTGAAGTATTAAGTACTTGTCTAGCCAGTGGTTCAAACTACAATTCTGGGTGTAGAATAAAGGCTTCCTGTTCTTTAGTCAAAGTCAAGTGGAGAAAGAGTTTTGAACTTCTATTAAATTAAAACATTTAAAAGGAAGCACATTGTATGATAAAAATGTAACTCAAGAAATAGGAACCGATGAATCATGGAAGGTCTTGTGTAATAGAAAATATTTTACCTTTTACACTGTGTGTAATTGAGAGTATGTACTTCAGAACAGCTGTTATACAGTACCTTATTTATGTTTGTAGAGTTTTGGGATGGTGGCAATTCTTATTCTGGCCCTCACCATAAACATTTGCTACTAATTCTGACATCTATGACTTATATATTCAATCTAAAGATGATCTGGATTTGCTAGCAGAATTGTCTTTTGCCTCTATATTTTAATTTTGTAGACATTCAGAATTGGTCCCAACTTGACTTTGCCTAATATTTGAGAACCACTCTCAAGAGAACACGTTAGCCTATTAATCATATTAATGGATGAATACATTTTTGAGGACAGAGTTCTAATCTTTTAAGTCTAATCATTATCTTTTAATATCCCATTGTAGAGAATAAATTTCAGTTACTTTTAGAGAGAGAACCATATTCAAACAATAGCAGAAGATAAATTTGACTTAAAAAAGGGGGGGGCAGTCACCCTGTGGGTGGTACAACAGTTTGGATTGAAGTGCATCAAGTCAGTTCTCATTTCTTCTCCTCTCCCTCCTCCTTCTTTTAAATATATTGCACAGTTCCCTTTATTAAGACACCATTATTGTGTATGCCCATTGTTGTGGTTTGAATGAGAATATCTGAATGCTTGGGTACCAAAGAGTGGAACTCGCTAAAAGGATTATCAAGATTAGTAACTAAGGTCTTGATGAACTAGATGTTGCCTTGTTGGAAGAAGTCTGTCACTGAGGGTTACCTTTGAGGTTTTACAAATCCATGCC
Source organism: Pachyuromys duprasi (assembly GCA_028658305.1). NCBI lineage: Eukaryota > Metazoa > Chordata > Mammalia > Rodentia > Muridae > Pachyuromys > Pachyuromys duprasi. The sequence goes on from CM053766.1 coordinate 65,180,299, forward strand.
CATGCTCTTCAGAGTCCTCTTTCCCCATTCTATCTCTGCTTGTGGATGAGGACATTGCCCTCAGCTCCTTCTTTTGTCTGCCTTTATGCTATGCTCCATGTTGATAATGGTCTAAGCCTTTGAAAGTGTCAGCAAGCCCTAATTAAATGTTTTCTTTTATGAGTTCTCTGGGTTACAGTGTTTCTTCACAGCAACAGAACAGTGACTAAGACACACATACACATAAAAAGACAGTATACTACTACTTTGATTATTCATTCAATTAACTTGTATTAAGAAGGATGTCCTACATTACAACACTATGTAAAGTATGGAGAACAGAAAGTACACCAAATTATCCAACATGTTCCCTTCATGGGCACACAGTCTTCTGAGTGAGTAGAAATTTAACCTACCTCCATTTCTTCAGGTTTTAAAAAAATTAAGTCAGTGTAATAACTACACGGACAAAGATGCCAATGGGGCAGAAAAAAGCAGGTTATCTCACTACACTTAATGAAGTTAGGGAACATATCAAAGAGAAGATATTTTAATGAAATCATAAATGGGGAGTTGGAAAGTTTCCAAATGGGAGAAGGCACTGAAGCAGATGATCAATTAAGGGAGATGAAAGGAAATGAAAATTTTTCATGAATTGGAAGCAGTTGGCATGGGTAGGTCAAAAGCACATGCCTGTGAGAAAAATCAAAGTGCATGATGTATACATGACTTCATCCTAAAGTTATTCCTCAACACAACTGGCATTTTGGTGAGGTGCTTCAAAATTTTCTCCAGTACCTACTCTGCAAGGTGGTCCTTTGTCATCTAGACATTTGCCATTCCACATTCTTCACATGTTGTAGCAGAGGTTGTGTAGCTATTTGAATGAGAGTGTCGCTCATAGCCCATGTGTTTGGCCACTTGGTCCCCATTTGTTGGAAGATTTGGGAGTTTTAGGGAGTGTTTCCTGTTAGAAGAAACAAGTTTTGTGAGTTGAAAGACTGTTCCTCTTCCATTTTGCTTTCTCTGTTTTCTGTTTGTCTTTAAAGATGAGCTTGTTCAGCTTCATGGTCTGGCCAGGATGTCTGCCTGCTTCTGTGCTTCTCTGGTGTAATAGACTCTTATCCAACTGGAGCTGTCTGCACAAACAAACACTTCCTTCTAGATAAGATATTTCTGTCATGATGTTTTGTTACAGGGGCTGAAAAGTTACTAATACACTTATTATGAATGAGCAATTGGATAAAAGAAATAATTACTCCTCTCTGAGATGGGGGTCATTAAAAACTGAATCTGCCTTTCTTCATTTTTTTTTTCTTCTTTTCTTTTCTCTGACACACACATATACACACACACAGAGGGGGGTCAATATGAGTTAGTACTTGCTGTTTTAAAGTGGGACTTTTTAAACACAGTAATAGTAAAACTTTGTTTTTAATTTTATTTTTATTAATTACAATTTATTCACTTTGTATCCCAGCTGTAGCCCCTCCCCTGCCCCTCCTAATCCCACCCTTCCTCCCTCTTATTCTCCTGTGGCCCTCCCCCAGTCCAATTATAGGGGAGGTCCTCCTCCCCTTCTATTTGATGCTAGTCTATCAGGTCTCATCAGGACTGGCTTCTTTGTCTTCCTCTGTGAACTGGTAAAGCTGTTCCCCCCTCAGGTGGAGATGATCAAAGAGCCAGCCCATGAGTTCATGTCAGAGATGATCCCTGTACCTATTATTGGGGAACTGTCTTAGACACTGAGCTACCATGGGTTACTTCTGTGTAGGGGTTCTAAGTTATCTCCATACATGGTCCTTGTTTGGGGTATCAGCCTCAGAAAAGACCCCTTTGTAGAGGTTTTCTGTTGCTCTCCTTGTGGAGCTCCTGTTCCCTCCAGGTCTTTCTATCTCCCCCTCTTTCATAAGGTTCCCTGCACTCTACCCAAAGTTTGGCTATGAATCTCAGCATATGTTTTGATACCCTACTGGGTAGAGTCTTTCAGAGGCCCTCTGTGATAGACTCCTGTCCTGTTCCCTGTTTTCTCCCTCTTCCGATATCTGTCTCTTTTGCCTTTCTAAATGAAGATTGAACATCTTAAAACTTTGGGTTTTTACTACAGGCAATAGAAGACTGTTGGAATAATTAAGGAAGAATGCTATATGTTATGATGGCTTAGAATTATTGCATGATGCTTGAACACAGATTTTACCATTCTATCCCTTTGTTTCCTAATTTTTATTTTTTAATAGTCTCAGAGATCTAAGAGACTGTGGTACATATTGGTCACCTTAGTGTGCTGCAATCATCCTAAGAATTGAGATAGAGCCTTAGTCTTCTAAAAGCACTTTTTAATGATCTTGTGATTTGATGAGCATAGTAAGAGTCTTAGGGTAAGTAATTGCTAGTTAATCAATATATGTGGGCTAAACATACATCAAGATGACAAGCTAGGTTAACAAATGGTCTGGAAAAATGACAAAAGAATAAACTTCAAACCTACAAATGCAAAAGAAAATAAGTAGAAATTAATCTTTAAACTCTCAACCTCTCTCACACATACATATACACTTTTGCAGGTAGTTGAATTAAGAAAATAAGTGAAAGTCCTCAGAAAGGGTTAGCCCACATCCCCTCCCATCTGACCCCAGCCTTTCAAGTCTCATTAGGACTACCTGCACCCTCTTCCTCTGTGGCCTGCCTAGGCCACCCCTCCAGGCGAAAGTGATCAAATACCACATAATTGAGTTCATATCAGAGACAGCCCCTGCTCCCCTTACTAGCGAACCCACATGGAGACTGAGCTGCCCATCTGAGCAGGTGGTCTAGGTCCTATCTATGCATGGCCCTTGGTTGATTCTTCAGTCTCTGGAGGCCCCATGAGTCCAGATTTATTTGCTTTGTTGATCTCCTTGTAGGGCTCCTGTCCCCTCTTGGTCCTTCTATACTTCCCGCTCTTCCATAATCACAGATTCCCAGCACTCAGTCCAAAGTCTAGCTGCCTATTAGGGCATATGCTTTAATGCCCTGCTAGGTGGAGTCTTTCAGAGGACATCTCCTGTCCTCTCTTCAACTACTTCTATTCTATTTGCCCTTCTGAATGAGAATTAAGCATCTTCCTTAGAGTTCCCCTTGTTACTTAGCTTTTTTACATCTGTGGATTGTAGCATGGTTTTCTGTATTATATGGCTAATATGTGCTTATAAGGAATATATACCATATATGTCTTTCTGGATTACCTCACTCAGGATGATCTTTTCTAGTGCCATCTATTTGTCTGCAAATTTCATGATTTCCTTGTTTATAATTGCTGATAGTATTTCATTGTCTAAATGTGTCACAATTTCTGTATCAGTTCTTCAGTTGGAGGACGTCTAGATTGTTTCCAGATTCTCGCTATTGTGAATAAAGCTTCTATGAACATATTTGAGCAAATGGTATATGGTTGAGCATCTTTTGGATATATGCCTAGGAGAGGTATAGCTGTACCTTGAGGTAGCACTTTTCCCAGTTTTCATAGAAAGTGCCAAATTGATTCCCAAAGTGATTGTACAAGTTTTCACTACCATCAGAAATGAAGAAGGGTTCCCCTTTTCTCCACATCCTTGCCAGCATATGCTGTCACTTGAGTTTTGGTCTTAGCCATTCTAATGGGTGTAAGATGGATTCTCAGAGTTGTTTTGATTTGTATTTCCCTGATGACTAAGGACATTTCTTTAAATGTTTCTTTGTCATTCACTATTCCTCTGTTAAGCATTTTCTGTTTAGTTCTGAACCCCATTTTTAATTGGATGATTTGGTTGGTTGTTGTTTAATTTCTTGAGTTCTTTATATATTTTGGATATTAGCCTCTGTTGGATGTAGGGTTGGTGAAGATCTTTTCTCACTCTGTATTCTGTTGTTTCATTCTATTTCTTGTGTCCTTTGCTTTACAGATGCTTTTTAGTTTCATGAGGTCTCATTTATTGATTGTTATCTTAGAGCCTGAGCTGTTGGTGTTCTGTGTAGTACATTATCTCCTGTGCCAATGAGTTCAAGACTCTACCGCAACTTTTCTTCTGGTAGATTTAATGTGTCTGTTTTTATGTTGATGTCTTTGATACACTTAGACTTTAGTTTTGCACAGGGTGATAAAAAATGGATCTATTTGCATTTTTTTACATGTGGACATCTCGTTAGACCAGTATCATTTGTTGAAGATTCTATCCTTTGTTCCATTGTATGGTTTTGGACTCTTCATCAAAAATTCAGGTGTTTATACGTGTGTGGGTTTATTTCTGGGTCTTTGATTTGATCCCATTGATCCACCAGTCTGTTTCTATTCCAGGACCAAGTAGTTTTTATAATTGTCGGTCTATTATAGCTTGAGATCAAGGATGGATATGTCTCTAGAAGATCTTTTATTGCACAGGATTGTTTCAGCTATTCTGTTTTTTTGTTTTGTTTTGTTTTGTTTTTCCATATGAAGTTGTGAATTGTTCTTTTAAATTCTGTACAGAATTGTGTTGGTGTTTTGATGGGGGTTGCATTGAAACTCTTAGCCATGGCAGCTCTTACAAAGGAAAACATTTAATTGGGGCTGGCTTACCAGTTCAGAAGTTTAGTTAATTATCCTCATGGCGGGAAACATGGTGGTAGGCACATAGACATGGTGTTGGAGCAGGAGCTGAGAGTTCTATATCTTAATACACAGGCAACGGAAAGAGACTGCCAATCTGGCTGTAGCTTGAGCACAGGAGACCTCAAAGCCTGTCCCCACAGTGCCACACTTTCTCCAACAAGGCTAAACCTACTCCAACCAGGACATACCCTCTAATAGTGCTACTCCCTATGGGCCAATACCTATTCAAATAACCACAGCAATTTCGAAATATTTTATTTAAAAAACAAATATCAGAAAGAAACTGTACAGATTAATATTGGCCAAGTTTTATACCAAAACTCAAACCAAATACATTCTTATATTTATTTTTTTCTTTTCCACAGTATTTCCAATAAATAGGCATGTGCCCTCATTTTTTACATAAACTAAATCACTTCATTCTCCCTACATTTCCTCTATTTAAACTACGTTTCAGCTGAGATTTTTATGTTATCTTTGAAGCCTCCACACTATTGCTCAACTTTGTGAAACATTAAAGCAGCTCTTGTTTTAGAGGACTGGCCTCATCCTTCAGTTTATAGTTAATTTTATGTATATCCAGCTGACTACCAAAACACATGGGCATAAACACATAAATAGAAAACATAAGCTGCAGCTGAAAAATGATTATACCTTATAAAATATTATATCAAAGGATGTTCATTTTTCTCAAAATCATTTGTTACCAGGACTCTAAGATCATTTCTTAGGATTAAAGATTAATGTCACACAGAAACTTTTGGGGGACGGAATTATGGAGCAGAAATAGTCCAATTCTTCAGGAATTATCCCTACAGAATGATTAAAATGAACCCTTGAAGATTTTGGTGTCTTGAATAAAATATTCATAAGTTTTATTGGCTTTCACAGCTAATAAATGAGAATTCTTTTCTCAATGGCAAATTGCTATGCAGAAGGAATAGAAAACAAGGATGCTGAAAATGTTTGGAAATGATCACCTCTCCTCAAGTTGTTTTTCTCAAATGGTAACATCTCTCTCTACATCTCTTAAGTAAAACTATTTTTATAACATCTCTTAAGTAAAAGTGTTTTATAGGATACTTTCTAGAAATTGAAATAAAGTGAATCCTTTGTCTTACTTTATTTGGCAGAAGGATGGATTGGGGTTGCAGAGTATCTCCCCATGCCCTGGAAGGTCTTTTTTGTGAAATAATCTTTTCATCTGACTTAGTTCATTGTCTTCGAAAACAATCTTTTCTTTTGTTCTTCTCTAATACATTACATCCTAACCAGTTTCCATTCCCCCCACCATTCCCAGTCCTCCTTCCTTTCTCTCACCTTTCCTGTCCCCCAGATCTACTTCTCGTCTGCTTCTCTTTAAGAAGAAGAAGAGCAGGCCTTCCAAGGACATCAATGACATAGATTACAAATAAAACTAGACACAAACTCTCATATCAAGGCTGGAAGAGAAAATCCAGTAGGAGGGAAAGGTGTTCCAAGAGCAAGCAAAAACTCAGACCCTGCCCCTTCCCACTGTTAGGGAGTTCCAAAAGAACACTCAGCATCACAACCATAATGTCTATGCAGAAGACCTACCTCAGGCCCAAACAGGGCCCATAATTGTCACTTCATCCTCTGTGACCACCCATGAACTCTGCTTAGTTGATTCTGTGGGTCCCAGTCTTGTGGTGTCCTCCACCTCTCTGGCTCCTGCATCTGCCCTTTACCTTCTGTGGAGTTCCTTTAGGTCCACTTAGTTTTTGACTGTGGGTGTCGGCATCTGCTCCCTTTAGTTGCTAGATGAGGCCTCGCTAATCACAACTGGCCCAGCCATCAATATATGCACATAGCAGAATATCATTTGTGTTTATTTCATTGAAAATTTCCTTAGTCCTGTCTGGTTCTATCCTGGGTCTCTGGGGTGACCAGCCTCTGGTTCCTGGTAGTTCACTCTGTTTGGCATCACTCCCTCTCTTGGCATGGGCCTTAGGTTTGACCAGTCATTGTTTGGCTACTTCCACATGTTCTGTGACACTATTACCCAAGCACATCTTGGAGGCAGGGCAGACTAGATCAAAGGTTTCATGGTTGGGTTGGTGACCTCGTCCTACTGCTGAAAGCTCTGCCTGGTTATTCAAGGTGACAGTCAGGCTTGAGTCGCTCATTACTAGGCTGCTTCGTGAGAGTCACTGTCAGAGATTCCGGGAAGTTTCTCCTGCACTGGGTTTCTGTGTAGCCACCAAAATACCCGCCAATTCCAGTGTCTGTCCTCATACATACTCACCCATACTACCTGATCCCTCCTGCTTCATTCCCACTCACCCCCTGTCCACTTGCAAAATCTTTTCTATTCCTCCTTCTCAGCAAGATCCATGCATTCCACTGTGAGCCTTCTGTATTACCCTCTCAGGGTGGTTTCTGGATGATTATGCTTTACTTAACAGCTAATGTCCGCTTACAATGGAGTACATACCATTCTTGTCTTTCAGGTCTGGGTTACCTTATTCAGGATGATCTTTTTAAAATTCCATCCATTTGCCTCCAAGTGTCTTGATGTGATTTTTTAAAAAATAGCTGAGCAATACTCCATTGTGTAAATTTTCCACATTTTCTTTATCCATTCTTTGGTTGAGGGACCCCTAGGTTACTTCCAATTTCTGGCTTTTATGAATAAAACTGCTATAGCATAATTGCTTTTATTACTTATTTGCAATTTTTATACATGATATTCTGACAATATTCACTCTCCCTCAGATATCCACCACCTCCCTATCCATACAACTGTATGTTCATGTTTTCTCTTTCCTTCTCTCTCTCCTTCCCCTACAGTTCACTTGGGTTGGCAGAACACTCTTGGATATGGAGCCTGCCCTGACATAGGAATGGTCACACTGTTAATGGAAACTGTTTCTCCCTTTCCCATTAGCTATCAAATGAGTTCCTCAGTTAGTGTCAGGAATTCATGCCCATCTCCTCCCCTCATTTCTGGGTGTATTGGTTAACTTTTGTCAGCTTGACACAAGCTAGGGTCATCTGGGAAGGTGTAACCTCAATTGAGGAAATTCCTCTGTATGATTTGCTGTTGTCAAGTCAGTGGGGGAATTTTCTTCATGAATGATTAAGGAGAGCCCAGTGGACTGTGGGAGGGCCACTCCTGGACTGATAGTCCAGATTTATAGAAAAGCTTCCTGAGCAAGCCATGGGAAGGGACAACCTAGTAAGAAACATTCCTCTATAGTCTCTGCTTCTTCTTGCCCTGTTTGAGGTACTGCCCTTTAGATGTGAGCAGTCTCTCTCTATATGCCCTTCTCTATCTGCCCTCCCATTCCCCATCTTCATCAAATCCATCCAGGTCTGTTATCTTTATCGCCATTGCTGGGAGGTGGGAAACATAAGAAAATTTCAAAAATTAAAATTTACAATGCCATTATATATTATATTTCACTTTAGAAATTTGAAAACTATTTTAGCCCACAAACGCCAACATATTTTATAAAAATGCTTTGCTGAATCACAAGAAATCTTCAGTGTCCCTGTAGGCTTCAATTTCAGCTCAGCTTGTACCTGCTTAACAGATAAGTGCTTTCAGCAAATACTTCCACTTATCACTCTTCATTCTGTTCAGGAACCAAGTATACAAGAGTCACAGGGCAAACGATTAGTATTTCTGATGCTTTCCTCTGGTTGGACATTTTGTTTTTGTCAAAGTTAGGCAAAGATAGGATTTGCATGGCTAGCAGTGTGTACAGTCAGGGCAAGCCAATAAATTTTTAGACTCTCTCCCTTCTCTATCTTTTGTAGTGAAGTCCATTGCTAAATAAGGAGTATAAAGTGGAAATTGCTGCATCTTTCTTCATGTCCTTTCTACTTCTCTGTTACCCTACTTGTCCAGCCACTTTCCTTAGGCATTTTACGTTCTGGGTCTGGTCTCCTCCCACTTTTGAACAGCTTTCACAGCCAGCATTCCCTCTACTAGTTGTATGCTACACTATTCACCATTTGTTTTCCATTTCCACATTATATTGTGTCTTTCAGATAATAATCTTTGAATCAGTGTATCTTTGGGTAAGGTATTTTATTTTATGCTTATTTTTTTCTTTTCTTTTCTTTCTTCAGTATTTACTGTTTATTTCCAGATGATATCTCCTTCAGAAATAACACATGCTGCCTTAGTCTTGAGAACCGATAATATTAATTCGTCTTTATTGTTTAAGGTATTTTAAATGTAACCTGGAATAGTATTTTAATTAGAATGTTTTGTACATATCAAGAAATACATAGGGTACGTGTAAAAGCTGCAGTTTCACATGATTTAAGTATTGATTACCTCTTCCCAAACTAATTAAAGTATAATTTTATCTTTTGAAATATTACAAATATTGCATGCATGCTTAAATTAAAATCATACTTTTGGAAATAGTCTGATTGCAAAGTGTTAGATATATTAAAGATCTTTTGGGGGGAGTGGGGGTTCTTTGTTTATGGACTTTACTGCTATTCTGAACTAGCTTGGCCTGCTATTGCCCTAGTACAATTTATACATGTTTATTTATATCTTATATAAATCCACAATATCAACTTCAGATTACAGATACAGAAATTACAACATGGTTAACTTAGTGGAACTTTCCAAATTTTAGCATGCCATATTGCAGTGTTAGCACTATGACCAAACAGACTCAGCGTTCAGTACTTTTAAACGTTTCCTATGCTTGGTGATTGCTAAACAGCCTCTACCTCTTTACCCAAGGGCCAAAGATTTGACCAGAAACAGATTCTCTCTTTTCTGTGCAGTAAGGGAAAAACTCAAGATGATGCGTTGGTGTCTCTAAAAAAGTGGTTTCATTTGGAAACATGGAGATTTTTCTTGCCTATGTCTTTGATATCAGTTCTCTTCTTTGGTAGACTGCACATTCATTCTGATGTTTAGAGGAGTCCAGGGCTCCACGTTCTGAGGTATTACAGATAGTAGCACAGGACTCTCCTTTCCTCTCAGCAAGCAGCTAACTCCAGCTTCCACCTTGCTCCTTTTTAAGACATACACCAGGAGAAGCACTTTCTTTACAGCCTTTTGCTTGGTTTCCTCTCCTCTCCGGCTCTCTTTGATCTTGCTGACTCTGTAACAGCACTATTATCTAATATGGTTCTTATTTGGTGTGGCTTCACAAACAAGAATGCAAATAAATATTTAATTGATTGTTTTTAGTTGAAAGTATAAAAAGATCCCCTTTCATGATGTCATTTTTATGAGAAGATAATCAACCAGGCATGAAAATTGTGGTCTCTGGAATCAGATTCACAAACAAATACGTATATGATACAGAGATAAGGTGTGTGATATAGAGCAATAAAACTGCAATGTGGCTTTCCTTTCCTCTCCCCATGGGGTTGCAGTTGATTTGTGTGCCTGAGATCTGAATGTCCGTGTATGGGTGTTTTGACTGCCTAGACATCTGTGTACCACACATGCTTGGTGTCTGAGGAGGTGCTGAGCCTCCACGTGATTGCTGGGAATTGAACCAGCGGTGGGTGTTCTTTGCAACAAGTGTTCTTAACCACTGAGATTCCTCTCCTTCCCAGAGTCCTCGTCCTCAGTCTCATCAAGGTTTGAATGCTGTAAACCCGCAATGAGTTCACCTGTCTGTAAGCTTCCCTGGTAAACATGGGGATGATAGTTACCACTTCTTGTACAGTCCTGAAAAACAAGAAAAAAACAACAACAAACAAACAAAAACAAGAAACACAGGACCTTAAGGTTTTAAAAATGTTAACCACAGGGCATGCTTACAAAATTTAACAACAATTATCTAGTTCTTCCCTTCATATCAAATACCTCTACCAAACCACCCACACATAAGGTAGGCATTCATATATCATTTAAGTGATTGGAACATGATAATAATTGGGTTCCACCCAATTTGTATGTTGGGGGCAGCACTGAGTAGAAGAAAGGAGGGGGCAATGAAATGGAGTGGCCTTTGGCTTATGTGATGCCAGGCTTCTGCTACCAGATGTCACCTGTTCTAAGAAATTTTAGAGGAATAAAAGGTGCTATGGTGGATAGGAAAAGTGTGGTGTCTTGCTTCTCAGTTAAAGAAAATAGCTGAGGTGGTTGGTTAAAATCATTTTTTTTCTGTCTCACATTAGATTTATGCCCATTCTGTTTAGCCTATATCTCCACATCATTTTCTCCCTGCAAGATCATTTGTTTACAGCTTCTTAATTTATGGTTCTTTCCAGGGTCAAGGGCATTTCGTCATTTCTCACCTTGGATTTGGGAATACATTATCTTTACATTTAAAGCTTCAAATATTGTGACACTAAGAAAGACTGTATTTGACACTATATTAAAGCAAAAGATTGTAAATTTCACTCGTGTGAAAGACAGAGCCTGAAGAAAACTAAAGCCAGGCAGGAATTCATACCACCTGTGTGCTCTGAATTTTCTCAACTCCATCTTCCTTCGGATTCATTTCATCGTCTGATTTATTTTGGAATAGCTTCCCCATGTGTAACCCATAGACTAAACAATTCACCCACATGAGGAGGACATTGCAGTGGCATCTAGTCTCTTCAGAGTGACACAGTGGTTATCACATTCCCTTTTAAAGTATTTTCATTATCACAAAGATAACTCACCGCCTAGTGTCCTCTGAAAGAGTGAGGAAAACCCTGAAGGGGCAAATTAGAAGGGAAGAAATATGCCAAGTCCTTTGTGATCCTGCCTCCTAACCTCCTGGGGTGGATGGCAGGTGCTTCCAGAACCCAGCTGGGCTCTCTTCCCCAGTGGCCAAGACTGTCAATCACTCCTGGAAGCCCTTCCCAGTCCTGCTGTGCTACCCTCCTTTCATGCCTCTTCTGGGTTGCCAGGAAATCCTGGAACAAACATCATCGTGGAACTGCTTGTGGTTTTAGTAACTAGGGTGTGAGTTGAATTTCAAACAAAGAAATAAATGAGTAAAGGAAAATAATATCCCAGGGCCTCACTGTAATGTTCATAGATATGTGATTTTGCTGTAGGACAGAGACACACGCTTTATTTAAATTAAGTCATTGGGCCCTTTTGCCTTTTTCTTGTCGTCCTTGTGTGTATTTAAGTCCTCCTGAGGACACTCTGTCAAATGACAAGTGACTGTCCTGGGTTGGAAATGAGTGTTAAGAGTTGAACTTACCGGGTGATGCAACTCAATTCTTTTAGACTCCTGCCCGTTTCCCCAGATCTCCGATCCAGCCTGTTGCTTTCCTATTGGTTCCAGGTCGGTTTTTATTGTGGACTTCAGTTTGACTTCTAAACTTCTAGGCTTGGGGCTCACCTCGCTATTAGTCCCGCCTTCGGCAGGCTCCCTTCAGGGCCAGTGCTACCGCTGTCTGGAGAGTAAGCTGCTGGGCCTGCAGCTAGGAGCAGAGAGAAAGTATGAAGCCATCCTGGCTGCAATGTCGCAAAGTAACAGGCGCCGGGACGCTTGGGGCGCCCCTGCCAGGGTCCCCTTCAGCAAGAGGAGCCGGAGCTGCCCGAAGGGCTTTGGTGGCGGGTCTCGGGGGCAGAAGCTGCAGGGCTCTGACCACAGGCAGTGGTGGCGAATACAAGACCAACTTTGCAGCCTCTGTGGCGGACCCTGAGAGGTTCTGGGATAAAGCTGCGGAGCAGATCAGTTGGTACAAGCCTTGGACCAAAACGCTAGAGAGCAGATACCCTCCTTCCACTAGTTGGTGAGTGATGTCCGGTACCTCCTAACTTCTCGAAAGCTGAGGCTGGAAGGTCTGGGACCAGGAATCTAAAGTTTTACCGGGAAAGAAAATCAAAATTCAAGATTCCTTCAGCTATTTGTATTGTTTGTTGGTTTCACTCTCGTCCCTATCCTGCGATGTCTTTTTGAAGTTCTCGGTTATTTAGGATGACCCCAGTTTCACATAGATATTTATTTACAGTGGCCCTGCGTGGCAGTGGGGATGTTGAGTGACCAAAACAAAGGCTTATCAAAACAAAGGCTTGCCAGACTTGGACTCTGTTGACTGGCAGAGGAGATACTGTGTAAACAAACAGAGCATGTAATTGGCTAGGGAATTATGCACCTGCCTATTGTGCTGAGGAAGAAGGTTAAAGAAAGTCTTCAGTAAAATGTAACTGATCAGGGTTTGGAAGAATGAGACCTCATCTTCTCAAGGCTGAAATGAGCTTATTTTCAAAGTTCAAGGGTGGAGAAAACCCTTGCAAGTAACTGACACTGTAATCCTGTTGGCTGGGAAAGTGGGAAAAGGGGCTGCGGTAAGAAACGGCTTAAATGGTGTCAAGTAGCTGGGAGTATGCCCAGACCCATCACCTTGTTGTGTATATGACACTCAAGCCAAGATTGCCCAGGGCCTGGTAGAGGTCAGATGATCTTAAGGTTCTTGGTAGGAAAAAGCTTTCCTCTTGAGTTTCAATTATAAATACTTTCAAAACTGTTTTTCTATTACAATGAGGAGAATACACTGTAGAAGGGATTTATAGGCTTTGAGAGTGAGGTCCATGGTTTGTGGGAAACTAAGTGGAATTTCTAGGTGCCTAGCCCTTTAGGGCTGTGGTTGCTCCCATCTGCTAATCATCAGGAAAGGATATTTTCTGTAAAATTCAAAAAAGCACTACTGAGCAGATGAGGGAAATGGATTGGTCAAGCTGACATTGGGCAATTTGGTGGACGACTTTCTTCTCAGAGCGGAGAATCTGTAATGAAATCCAGAGGACTCTGAATCAGTTCTGTGTGGTCATCATGCCTCATCCCCTCATGTTTTTGTTTTGAGGAAGTGTTTACATGATGTTTCTTTCAAATGTGGTACCTTGCCCCCCTGCCCCCCACAATTCAGCTTATTTTTCCAGCAGTATTTGATTGACTAACTTTTGTGTGCTGACAGTGAAGCAGGCAGTAAGCGTACAGGCAATGGGTGAACAACGTGCTTGCCCTATGGAACACAGGGCCTGGTTTTGAGTTCTCCCTCTCTCAGTTACTGGGCTCATAGTCATGTGACTTAATTCCCGTGTTTCACTGTGTTCTCAAAACAAACCATAACTCTGAGGATTAGCTGATTGAAGGATGAAAGCTGAGGAACCCTGCGGACTAGACTCTATAATTGTTGTGAAAGGAAAGGCTATCTTTTTTAATTTTCATATTATAATCATCCTAGGGACAGGAAGCTTTCCTAGTATCCTTCATATCACAACAGAGATGATCAGTTGATCAAAGATTAGTGTTGCATTTATTTGTCACAAAGTGCTGGTTCTCTAAAATCTTATGCGGCCACCTTTGTCACAAAACCGATATGCAGAGATTTCAGATAAGAGGTCACTGGGAGCTGGTGAGATGGCTCAGTGGCTCTTGATGTCAATATTGATGGCGTAAGTTCAGTCCTGGGAACTCTCATGGTAGAAGGGGAGAACAGACTTCCAAAGTTCTCTTGTTATCTGTATCCATGCTATAGCACACACACGCACTAGAGGCCTAGTGTCGGTCAGTGAAGGCACATGAAATAGTGAAAAAGGAACAAATGCATGTGAATGGAAGAAAGACACTTAAGATGTGGGATCTCCTTTCAAGGAACTATTTTTCTTCTTTAAACTTTAGTTTTTAGCCTAAATTTTCTTAAAATTCTGCACATAAAATAATGCTTTTAAGGAGAGCTTTTGAAAAAAGCCCTCATATGTAAATGATTTCAATACATTGTAGATCACTAGCATTTGCTAATGCTCCACCTGAATTATTCATCTGTGTACTCTTAGAGTCACAGATTCTTACCTCTTTCATGGCATCCTAGATGATCAAATGAATAATATTACTTTTTAGCCTGTATAAGTTCAGAGGTTTGATTCAGTCTTAGTAAGTCATTTGGTTGGTATAGCAGAGTTGTGGAAGGGGACAGAGGTGAGTTTCATTCAGTCGATGGCTTCAGTTTGAGTTACTAATATTTTACCATATTGTTGTGTAATTTGCAGATATTCCTGTTAGTGATTTCCAACAAGGCCAAACACAAGAAACCTGAATGTTCTTTGCCACATAGTTCTGTGGTTAGGGCAGAGCTAGCACATATTTTTAAAGATGATGGTGAAGTAGCAGGATTCTTAGGCAAGAGGCATTTTACTGCTGTGTTTGAAGAGCAAATGAGAGTAATCATGAGTTTATGTGAGGCAATTTCAGCTGTGTTCTTAATCCAAACAAAGAGGGATTGCTATAGGGAACTGCACTTTCCAGTTTTTACTGACACTCGGTGGCACAGTCTCTGATACCCAGGTGCTTACTACAAACTAAGTGTGTTCTTTTGCAGTAAAAGGCCATCCTTTCACTTTACCAATCATACAACTCTTCTCAAAATGTGCAGGCTTATCAAAGCTCTAACACATGTGCCATTGCAGACTCACTTTTGAAATGGCCTAACATTTCTAATATCTTACATGCACAGAAGTACAAACATGAGACTGAAATCTTAGGGATAATACAGCAAATTTGCAACATAAGTGAGAGACTAAAACACATCTCTACCCTTGTGTTCGAGATCTCTGTACAGTAAAGGTCAAAATTAAACAGGTCCT
Organism: Pachyuromys duprasi; assembly: GCA_028658305.1. Classification (NCBI taxonomy): domain Eukaryota; kingdom Metazoa; phylum Chordata; class Mammalia; order Rodentia; family Muridae; genus Pachyuromys; species Pachyuromys duprasi. Next base: position 65,195,427 of record CM053766.1, read on the forward strand.
GTAAACTTGAAAAAAACAAAAACAGCAACAACAACAACAAAATAACCAACAAACAGGTCTCTTCATAGTTCTGTCATTTTTTTCTTATTATTGATACCTTGCTTTCGGAGTAGTAGAGTCTCTATTTGAGAGACACTCATTGGAGAATTATAGTCAGAAGTGGAATAACTAGAAATTCTAGTAATTTTTCTGTTCTTGAAACAAAACAATGCATGTTCTAGGTTATTATTTTTTTTTCTGATGAAGAGACATTATTTTGCTTATCCTGAAATTGAAATATAACTGTCCTTCTCTGAAACATTAGGCAATTCAGTTTTTCATTTTAGATTGTATTTTCCTTTCTGGTATATCAATTGATTCCTTTCTATAGAAGTGCCAAAATTTAATTTTATCTTGGTTTTCTTTAAACACCATTCATTATTGAGATGCTCAGTTTCTGGGGGCTGATGCGATGGCTCCATGGGTCTAGGTATCTGTCACCAAATGTGGCAACCTGAGCTCAGTCAGGTAAGAGGAGAGAATCAGCTCTGCAAAGTTGTCTTCTGCTCTGTACCTTGGTTTGTTACACAATCAAATAAATGAATAAATGGATAAATAAAGAAATAGATAGATTTTTAAATGAGAAACTAAATATGCATCATTAGACACCAAAAAGTAGGAGACTAAATTTAGAGTTCTGCAAAAATTTTAAATCTAGATTAACATTCCTGTAATGAAAACAGTGTGTTTTGAAAACGTCCCGGGTCCCCATTTCCTGCTTGGTTTGAATTCACAATAGTTTAATCCTGCTAAGCCTTTACTGGCTCAGAAGAATTAAAAGATAGCAATCTCTCACTCGCTGCTATATTTACACTATAGAGAAAACGATAGAAGAGATAGTAAAAGGATTCAAGATAATGTACAAAGTACATCATTACCAACTGCAAAGGGGAGGATTCGGTGTGAATACCATGTAGAGGGCACAGGAGATATTTGTATGAGCTAGTATGTGCTAAGGAAGATTTAAGGAAAATGCTAGCCTTGTGACGCGAGATCTTAAAGTAAAACTCTGAAAGATAGCAAAACATATATATATATATATTTTTTTTTTTTTTTTGTGCAGTAAGCCCATAGAGATAAGAAGGTCTCGAGGCCCTTGGGGTTTGGTAACAGCATACCAGTGGGTTGTAGAAGTTTTTCTGAGTCAGTTCCCGATTATCAAAGTGAGTTGCTTGATGCCTTCAGAAGGTCTGGAGCAGCTAGCAAGGAAAGACTTTTGTAGCTTCATAAGTTGCTTGTCAATAATCATGGAGAGTTCTGGAGGTGACTGTGACAGACTGAGTTGAAGCTTTACTTTTGTGTGTGCATGTGTGTTCATGTATGTTTATTTTATGTGTGTGTATTTTTATTTTTGTGTGTGTTTGTGTCCTTTAGCAATTTTATATATGTATGTTATACATTATGATCATAATCCTATCTCTTACTCTTATCTCTTACCTTTTCCTACCTCCTTCTTCTCCTGTTTCCTCCCACCCAATCTCCATCCTGCTTCCATAGTTTTTATTTTATAAATCTTGCTTTGTGACCCACTGGCATGGGTATGAAGCTATCTCTTGGATCATAAGTAATTCCAGTGGCTACCTCAATGAAGACAATGACTTTCTGTCCTCATTAGCCCTCAATGCTATTAGTTTCCACAGGTGGAACAAAGTTTCATGAACCAGACCCTTTCTCATCTAAGATGGAATGTTTGTTTACCTGCTCAGTCTTACAGACACTGTACATACAAACAGGACAGTTGTGAGTCAAGGGTGCTGTGGCCATGTCATGCTCATAACATTTCATTATATCATTCTTATCATTTAGCTCTTGCTTCTTCTTCCTCCATTATGTTACCTGAGTCTGGAAGGTGGTGGTGGTTGTGCTCTGTGTGTTTAAAATTAGTGTACATCAATTAAGTATTCTGCTATTTTAACAATGTTTAATGACGGAGAAACAAAGAAATGCTCAACATCTGTAGTCATCAGGGAACTGCAGATCAAAATGACTCTGAGATTCCATCTTACTCCCATCAGAATGGCTAAGATGAAAAACTCAAGTGACAGCACATGTTGGCTATTGCGAAGGATGAGGAGAAGAGGGAACACTCCTCCACTGCTGGTGGGAGTGCAAACTTGAGAATCAATATGACATTTTCTCAGAAAAATGGGAATAGCTCTACCTCAAGACTCAGCTAATTCCTGGGCATATACCCAAAAGATGCACTACCATACAACAAGGACATTTGTTCAGCTATGTTCATAGCAGCTTTATTTATAATAGCCAGAGTCTGGAAACAACCTTGATGTCCCTCAACCAAAGAATGGATTCAGAAATAGTAGCACATTTAGACAACGAAATACTACTCAGCTATTGAAAACACAGAAATCATGAAATTTTCAGGCAAATGGATGAAACTGGAAAAGATCATCCTGAGCGAGGTAACCCAGATCCATAGAGACACACATGGTGTATACTCACTTATACGGGAATACTAGCCATACAATACAGGATAGCCATATTATAATCCACAGACCTCAAGAAGCTAAATAACAAGGAGGACCCTAGGGAAGATGGTTAATTGTCATTCAAAAGGGCAAGTAGAATGGAAGCAGTTGAAGAGAGGATGGGAATCTGCTATAGATATCCTCTGAAAGACTCCACCTAGTAGGGCATCAAAGCAGATGCTAACATTCACAGCCAGACTTTGGACAGAGTGCTGGGAGTCTGTGAATACTGTGGAAGAGTAGGGGTATAGAAGGACCAGGAGAGGGCAGGAGCTCTACAAGGAGAACAACAGAGCCAATAAATCTGAGCCTAGTATGCTTGCAGAGACTAATGCACCAACCAACCATGCATGGAGAGGACCTAGACCTCCTGCTCAGATGTAGCCTATAGGCAGCTCAGTCTCCCTAGTAATGGAAAGAGAAGCTGTCTCTGACATGGAATGTGTTGCCTTTGATCACTTCTCCCTGGAGGGGCAGCCTTGCCAGGGCACAGAGAAAAAATATGCAGACAGTCCTAATGAGACTTGATAGGCTGGGGTCAGTTGGTAAGGAAGGAGGGCTCTTCCTTTCTGAGGAGTAGGGGAAAGGATAAAGAGAAAGAGGGAGGGACCCAGAAGAGACTATGGAGGAGTCGTGATGGGGATGAAAAGTTAATAAATTAAGAAAAAATAAATTAAAAATGTTTAAAAATTGGAAATAGCTCAGTGTCTGGGATTCTCTTATAAATACCCCCAAACCCTAGCCCCAAGGAACAAAGAGGGAGAGGGAACATGGGGAGGAGGACAAGAGGAGGAATAGAAAAAGAAGGAATGGAGAGAGATGGGTGAGAGAGAAATATTCTTGCATGGCAACATTCGGCTAACCCCTTTGATTACCGACCTAACGACTATTACATCATGTTCTGCCTGTTCTGGTCATTAACTTTGATCATGGTGAGCATTCTTATTTACATTGTCTACTAAAGTAGAGATGTTCTGTGCCAGTGTTATATTTAGAGACTAAACAGATAAAATCATTGTAGGCCAAGTTTGACTTCATATTCCTCTGTGGGTGGTAAGTACAGAGATTAGAGCTCTCAAAGGAATCGTAACATGAAATGGTGGACCTAGTAAACCCAGGCAAAAACAGGAGAAATGAAAATAGGAATCTCGGCAGATTAAACGAGAAAATGGCTGCCTGAAAGTGAACTTCAGGGAAGGGAACAAGTTATGGTAAAAATGGGGAATGGACTCAAGAATCAAAGTTTAGGAATTCATTGAAGAATGAAAGATAATTGCCTGAAAACTATGAAAGAACTTAATATAGAATTTCAGATTTGAGTATAAATTGAAAACCGATGATACCTGAACCACTGAAAGAGGTGGAGGGGAAGGGAGCAAAGAGATGTGAGGGAGGGACTGAGAGACTGACAGAGGAAATGAAAAGATGGAAGGAAGGAAGGAGTAGCATCATGTAAGGATTAAACGTTACGGAGAAGCACAAGAAGGAAATACCTATCTATGGGAATGGATGAAACCTGTTCAGGAAAGTGTTAGGAAAAAGAGAATTGTATTTTAATTTTATGAAAAATAAAGAAGGGAAAGGGTTTTAAAAATGGGTAAGTCTGTAGTGATCAGGTGCTCTAGAAATGTTTTAATAATATTGAATTGGAAGGCATTAGTTGTTACTCAGAAATACATGGTAACTTTTAGTCAGGTGATGCCCGTGGAGAGAGCTGTGCCATGGGTAATAACGTACTGCATCATGACCTGCTGGCAGGCAAAGAAATTTTCTGGACATATTTGACAGTGACAAGAAGGAGAAACAGAATAACAGCTTGCAGAAGTTCCTGTCTCAAGTCACAATTAGGTTTTTCACTAGCTATCCTCCCTCTGCCTTTAGGAGAAAAGTGTGTTTCAAGGCTGAAGTGAAGAAACCAAGAACAAAGGGAATTTTGTTTATTTTGAAACCCATTGCTTCAGAACTCACTGATTTTGCAAGATGAACTTTTTGTGGTTTGTTTTTGTATTTTTTGGTGCTGGAAGTTCATGGAAGGAACAGGTTAGGAAAATTAAAAATAAGATGATGTATAGAGCTACTTAGAAGATCCTTAAGTTTTTATCATGTCCTGTAATAATTCCAATGAGCTAGATGGTTAAACATTCCATCATCATCCTGGCAAAGAAAATAACAAAATAATAAGAGAGAGAAAGAGGGAGATGGAAGGAGAGGAAGACAGAAAGAAAGAGAGAGAGAATTAACTTTTAAGCATGCTAGATTGTAGAATGAAAGAAAAACACTTAAAGAAATGCTCAACATCCTTAGCCATCAGGGAGATGCAAATCAAAATGACCCTGAGATTTCACCTTACAACCTTCAGAATGGCTAAGATCAAAAACTCAAGTGACAACACATGCTGGAGAGGTTGTGGAGGAAGGGGAACCCTTCTCCATTGCTGGTGGGAATGTAAACTTGTACAATCACTTTGGAAATCAATCAGGCACTTTCTTAGACAATTAACAATAGCGCTTCCTCAAGATCCAGCTATACCACTTCTAGGCATATATCCAAAAGATGCTCAAGTATACAACAAGGACATTTGTTCAACCATGTTCATAGCAGCTTTATTAATAATAACCAGAACCTGGAAACAACCCAAATGTCCCACAACGGAGGAATGGATACAGAAATTGTGGTACATTTGGAATACTACTCAGCAATTAAAAACAA
>CM053766.1:65201160-65237298 GCA_028658305.1 Pachyuromys duprasi
ACAATTTCTGTATCCATTCCTCAACTGAGGGACATCTGGGTTGTTTCCAGGTTCTGGCTATTACAAATAAAGCAGCCACGAACATGGTTGAGCAAATGTCCTTGTTGTGTACTTGAACATCTTTTGGATATATGCCTAAGAGTGGTATAGCTGGGTCTTGAGGAATCACTATTCCTAATTGTCTAAGAAAGCGCCAAATGGATTTCCAGAGTGGTTGTACAAGTTTGCATTCCCACCAGCAATGGAGTAGGGTTCCTCTTTCTCCACTACCTCTCCAGCATGCGTTGTCACTAGAGTTTTTGATCTTAGCCATTCTGGTGGGTGTAAGGTGAAATCTCAGGGTCGTTTTGATTTTTACAGCCAAATTTTTAAAGAGAAAAAAAAGATAATTAAGTAGAATTTTGGAACCTAAAAATATGAAAAAGAAGTAAAAAAATGCTGCTCAATGGGCTGAATACAGCAGAGCTGAATGGAGATGGTAAAGAAGTTAATTGGTGAGCTGGAGACAGTAAAACAGCATTATTTATAAATGATAAATAAACCTGATATTACAATATTGACACCTGTTTAGATCTCTCAATATTTTTATTTCAAATATGGCTTTCTATCATCCCTAAATAAATGTCCTTGGTGTTCCTAGGTCACTGTTCTTTCAGTTTTTAAAACAGGAATAGTATATACCATGCATGTCTTTCTGCTTCTGAGATACCTCACTCAGAATGATCTTTCGGTTTTTAAAAAAAGAATGGTATGTACCATGTATGTCTTTCTGCTTCTGAGATACCTCACTCAGGATGATCTTTTCTAGTTCCATCCATTAGCCTGCAAATTTTGTAATTTCCTTATTTTTAATTTCCTTATTTTTAATGTAAATGTACTACAATTTCTGTATCCATTCTTCAGTTGAGGGTCATCTAGGTTGTTTCCAGATTCTGGCTATTACAAACAAAGCCACTATGAACACAGTTGAGCAAACAACAAGGAAGACCCTAGGGAAGATGCTTAATTCTCATTCAGAAGGGAAAACAAGATAGACAAGGGAAGCAGTAGAAGAGAGGGAACAGGACTGGAGCCTACCCAAAAAGTCCTCTAAAGGACTCCATCCAGCAGGGGATCGAAGCAGATGCAGAGACTCACAGCCAACTTTGGACATAGCACAAGGAGTCTTAAGGAAGAAGGGGAAATAAAAGGACCTGATAGGGACAGGAACCACACAAAGACATCAACAAAGACAAACATAAAAAATAAAATTTAAGAAAAGCAGGGCCTAGGAGGGACTGCAGAGACTGATGCAGCAACCAAAGACCATACATGGTGAGAGAGAGTACCTAGACCCACTGCTCAGATGTAGTCCATAGCCATCTTAGGCTCCATGTGGGTTCCCCGTAAGAGGAGACGAGACAGTCTCTGAGTTTAACTCAGTTGCATGCTCCTTGATCACTTCTCTCTGGTGGGGCAATCTAACTTGCCCCCAGAGGAAGAGGATCAGGCAGTCCTGATGGGACCTGATAGGCTAAGATCAGACTGTAGGGGAGGAGGACTTTACCTATCAGTGGACTAGGGAAGAGGGATAGGGAAGAATAGGGAAGGAGGTAGGACCCAGAGGAGATGAGGGAGGGGTATAAAGTGAATTAAATAAATAAATAAATAAATAAATAAATAAATAAATGAATGAAACAGTCTATATACCTGGATCCTTAATGCCGTTTTACTTGAAGGGTTACTAATATTTTATTCATTCCTTTGTCAGCTACTCACAGAGTGCATAAAGTATCGAAGTACACAGGAGCTTATGGAGTCACTAGAATGCCGTGGTCTCAGCTCACAGGAAGTTTCTGGTATAACAAAGAAAACATATAGGTGGTAGACCGCTTGTTAGCAAAATGTGACAACTTGTATTGTAGGAATAGGAATGTAGAGTTTTGGAAAGTCTTGAGGTTGATTTGTACTAAAGTGAAGTACAGACATGCAAGTGTTTGCTGACTAAATTCTAGTCAATACAGTTTACTTGTGTAAAATCAGTTGAAGAAAAATAGATCAGGATGAATGAATCAGTTATTTATGCAATCTAGAATGTATAATTTTATTCCAAAACTTAAGAGATAATATGTAATTGTTTTAAATGTCACTTCACATAAAACAGAGAGGAATGACCAGTTTACGTTCTTAAAGCCCTTCTGTGTATCTTCCACCTTGAATTTATCAAATTTTTCATATGCAGCACCAGTACTGTTCAGTATTTCCAGAATCTGTTTGCTGAATCTACATTTGCTTGTAAGTACACAGAAGCTCCTACCGTGTACCTGCTGACATCGTATTTGGCTAAGCAAATAACTAGATGAATGAGAATCAATACTCATCTCCATTAATAGCCTACCATTAAGAATAGTTTGTTTCCCGAGTGGTACTCCCTTGGAGAAAACTAAGTTTTCACTTGCTAGTGGCTATTAATTTGGAGATTACTTCTTAGTCATGCATCGGGGTGCATGTCCACTTCTTTCAGCTAAGGTTCCCATCTAATGCAGACTTATAATCACCATTAGGTTGCATAAGTTTGGGTGTGTTTTGTATCAATTTTCACCCAATCCTAGAAAGTCTTTAATTTCTTTCGTAATTTTTGTCCTGACCCGTTTTTATTCAGTAGTGTGTTGTTCAGTTTTCGTGAGTTTATTAAGCTTTCTGTTATTTCTGCTGTTGATATCCAGCTTTATTCAGTAGTGGTCAGATAGGATGTAGGATGTTGTTTTAATTGTCTTGTATCTGTAGAAACTTGCTTTGCATATGGGTATGGGCTTAATTTTGGAGGACATTCCATGATATTCAGAGAAGAAGGTGTATTCTTTTGTTTTGGGCTGAAATGTTCTACAAATATATGTTTGGTCCAATTGGCTTATGACGTTTGTAAGCTCCAGCATTTCTCTGTTTAATTTTTTTTTTCTGGAGGATCTGTCTGTTGGTGAGAGTAGAGTATTGAAGTCTCCCACTATCATTGTGTGAAAGACAATACGCGATTTAAGCTGTAGTAGTGGTGTCCTTTTAATGAATTGGGTATCCTTCTGTTTGGTGCACAGGAGGTAAGTGTCACAATATCTTCTTGGAGTATTTTTCCTTTGAAGAGTATTTAGTGCCCTCTATCTTTTTTGAATAATTTGGTTTAACATCAAATTTGTCATATATTAAAATGGCTACTCAGGTTTTCTTCTTAGGTCCATTTTCTTGTGGTATCTTTCCTATTCTTTTATTCAGAGGTGATATCTGAGGTGTTAAGGTGTGTTCTATGGATATAAGAGAAAGACAGGGCCTGTTTTCACATTCATTCTGTTAATTTCTATCTTTTGTCTGGGTATTGAAACCACTGATGTTGAAAGGTATCAATGAGCAGTGTTTGTTCATACTGTTGTTTTGTCGTGGTATATTTTTTCTCTTTCTTTTAATTTGCTGATCTGATATTCTTCATTTCTTATGTTTGTGGTTATGGTTAACTTTTTTATTAACATTTTTATTTTATATTAATCACAGGTTAAGTACTTTGTATCCCAGCCATAGCCCTCTCCCACATTCCTTCCCTATCCCCTCCATCCCTCCCTCATCTCCTCCCTGCTCCTTTCTAAGTCCACTGGTAGGGGAGGACCTCCTCTCCTTCCATCTAACGCTAGCTTATCAGGTCTCTTCAGGACTGGCTGCAATGTCCTCTTCTGTGGCCTAGCAAGGATGCTCCTCCCTTGGGGGGTGGAAGGGTCAAAGAGCCAGCCATTGAGTTCATGTCCGAAATAGTCCCTGTTCTCCTACTAGGGTACCCACTTGGATATTGAGTTACCATTTGCTACATTCAAGCAGAAGTTCTAGGTTATATCCATACATGGTCCTTGGTTAGAGAAACAGTCTCATAAAAGACCCCTGTGCCCAGATATATTTGGTCCTTGCGGAGCTCCTGTCCTCTTCAGGTCATACTAACTCCCCCCTCTTTCATATGATTCCCTGCACTCTGCCAAAGGGTTGGTTATGTGTCTTAATATTTGCTTTGATACACTGCTATGGTTAACTTTTTTAAGTTAAGGTTTTTGCAGGGTATAGTAATCTAGGCTGGCATCTGTGGTCTGTTAGAGTCTGACGCTTATCTATCCAGGACTTCCAGCTTTTAGACTCTTTATTTGAAGTCAAGTGTTATCCTAAGAAGTCTGACTTTATACGTTGTTTGGTCTTTTCCCCATGAATCTTTTAATATTCTTTGCTGTAAATTCAGTGTTTATTATTATGTGCCAAGGGGAATTTCTATCCTGGTCCAGTCTATTTGGTATTCTATATTCTTCCTGGAGCTTGATAGGCACCTCCTTATTTAGATTGGGATAAAGATGGGCTAGTAAGGGATTTCTGAGGTGGTCCCCAGGAGGGGAGAAAACATGGAGTGACAACAGGATCTACTTAGTTCCCTGGGAATGGGGACAGAGAGGTAGGAGAGGCTACAACTACAAGCGGGAGTTGAGTCTGGGGGATTGGATTTGTCGGAGACAAAGATGAATGAAGGTTTGAAAATCGTCAACCTGCCTCATTGGCCAATGTAGCCTGGGAAAAGCATTTATTTGCTATAAGCTACAGTGCATCTTTCAGAGACTCAAGGTGGGAAGTTGTAGCCAAAAACTACAGCAGAGATGTGGAAGAATTCTGTTTATTAGCTTGTTTCCCCTTGCTTGCTGTACGTGTTTTCTTACACCGTTGAGGTCCATCTGAACAGGGATGGACATACTAATTAACAATCAATAAAATGCCACTATAGACCTGTACACAAGACATTCCAATGGAAACAACCCTCCAATGAAAGTTTGCTCTTCCTAAGCGTGTAGCTGATAAATGAAGCTAAGTATGACAATATATTTCAGAGAAGTGATTTTTCTAGCCTTTGTCTATTTGTAACAGCTAGCACTACTACAGACATACACCTACCATTTCCCTTTTCATAATCTTTAATGCTTATGCTCCACACTTACTTAGGCTTCATTTTCCCTCTGTAAAGTATATTACTCAGGTACGGTAGACTCTTCTTTCATTCTAAGCACTAATATCCACAAAGCTGTCAGTTGAAAGTATAGCATGTGTTTCTTCTGTTATATACATTAATATAAATCCATACTTATTAAAGTGAAAATGTTCTCTCAGTGTCATTATAAATATGACCATCATTTCCTAGCATGGAGTGCTGTAGAAAACACTGTCCTCAGGAAATCTCTGGCAGCTAAATATGTAGCAAAGTAGTTAAACAAAAATATGTTGTGAAATGAATCAATCAATCATTTTTCTTTCCAATGTGTTTCAGGTTTGTGGAAGGGATGCTCAACATTTGTTACAATGCTATTGATCGGCACATTGAAAACGGCCAAGGGGATAAGATTGCTATCATCTATGACAGCCCTGTTACAAACACTAAAGCAACTATTACCTATAAGGAAGTCTTGGAGCAGGTAATGTCACCAACTTTTTCTCCATATTGGTTATTATATAGAAGTCAATTAAATAACACATTTTCAATATATAGCCGTGTTAAATATATGCGTTAATTTTTTATAATCTTTGACATTATCACTGATTGATATGTGAACAAATTGAGATTTTTCTTAATCCCTTGATTTATAATTTTATAGTACTAAAAGGTACTCATTTTACTGGACGAGGTAGGTAAATGTTCAGGATAGTTTTAAAGGTTCTGCTCCCTGCTCTCTACCCTTCTTGCCGCCACTGTGACTGAAAGAGGCTACTCCTCATTTTAAAATTATTGATGATCTCCTATTCTGTCTCCTTCTCACCTAGCATTGCTTATACTATATTATCATATAAATTATTTTTCTTTCTCATTTTCCTCAAAACTTCAAGGTGGTTTTAATTTTCATTTCTCTAATTGCTACAGATGCTGAACACTTTATAATTTTTATCTTAGACATTTTTATTTCTCCTTTTGAGAACTCTTTATTGAAGATGGTAACCTGTTTTTAATCAGGCCATTTGTTTTCCTGACTCTTTGTTTCTGAGTTCTTTGTATATTCTGGATATTAATCTACTGGATGTGTAGCTGGCAAAGACTTTTGCTCTGTGGGTTTCATCTTCAGTTGATTGATTGGAGACACTGGAAGGAAAAATAGAAAGGGAAGATGTGATGTAATCATATTTTAATTAAAATGTATTTTATAATACTGTCATTTGGAGAGTAAAATCCAGACTCCTGTGGTGTACAAGACATTTTAAAATCTAACCCATCATTTCCAACCTTCATTTCTTAATATTCTTAGTCATTTATACTACTTTTCCTCTTCTTCCTTCTCTCCTTTTCTTCTTGTATGTGGTATATGGATGTGTACTCACACGAGTTTGTAGGTGTATGTACATGCAGGGAGGTCTGACGTTGACTTTGGTGTCTTCCTCTATTACTCTCCACCTTATTTTGGGGGTACGAATTCTGCTGCTGATCTCAAACATCACAGTTTTGGCTGGATTTGCTAGTAACTGCACTCCAATCATCTGCCTGTCTCTTCTCTCCCAGTGCTAGGTCACAGACATGACAAGTGCCAACATTTCCAGCTTTAAATGGATGATGGAGACTAAAACTCAGGTTGCCACCCTTCTGCTGCAAACACTTTATATACTGAACAATCACAGTGAGCATACTATCATCATTTCTCTCGTTTTATGCCTTTGAAGCTCTTTGTGAATCTTCATTTCTTTGTCTCACTCACTCTTTTCATGTATTACTTATACATGTGGTTCTTAGGTGAATCAAGTAGTTGACAAATAGACGATAATATTCTTTCTGCTGCCATTACAATATACATAAAGTCCCAGAAGTAATTATAAAAGTGTTTGATTAAGAAACAGGCAACTGAGTTTATTGTCAGAGACTGTCTCTTCTCCTCTTACTAGGGAACCCACATGAAGACTGAGATGTCTATGGGCTACATCTGTGCAGGGTGTCTAAGTCCTCTTATGTATGGACTTTGGTTGATGTATCAGTCTCTGCAGTCCCTCTTGGGCTCTGCTTATCTATCTATCTATCTATCTATCTATCTATCTATCTATCTATCTATCTATCTATCTATCTATCTATCTATCTATCTATCTAGGCTTTGTTGATCTCCCTGTATGGTTCCTGTCCCCTCCAGGACCTTTTATATCTCTCTTCTTCCATAAGACTCCCTTTTCTCTGCCTGCTCCTTGATCACTTCTCTCTGGTGGATGACCTAGCCAGCCCACAGAGGAAGAGGATCCAGGCTGTCCTGATGGGACCTGATAAGCTAGGGTCAGACTGTAGGGGAGGAGGCTCTCCCCTATCAGTGGACTAGGGAACAGGGCTAAGGGAAGAATAGGGAGGGAGGTGGGACTAAGGAGATGAGTGAGGGAGCTACAACTGGGATACAAAGTGAATAAATTGTTAATAATAGTAATAAAAATTATAAAATAAAAGTAAAAGTGTTTGAGCATTTTGAATCATTGGAAAATTATTCTAGCTTTGTGGACATTTCACTGTACATGACCTTTATGGAAAATAAAATTGTAGGACATTATTTCTCACTATTAACATTTTGCATCAGAAAACTTTTAAAATGGGGGTCATCATCTACACTGGAATATGTTTAGGAACATACTGAACTCTACTTGCAAATTGCCAGTTGCAATCATGCCTGGGTTGCGGTGAATACATATGAATCTAGACATTGCTGATGATCCTGATTTGGCAAAATTTCTCCAGATTGTGCTGCATTGGCTGAACAGTCTAATTGGCCAAACTTAGGTCACATGAATAGAATATCAAGAAGTGGGGAGGAAATGTTTTATCTTCTTGGTTTTATACTCTCAGTTGGGACCCTGCCTCACTCTAGAGCATCAGTTTTCAACCTTCCTAATGCAGCATGCTATGCTTTAATACAGTTCCTTATGTTGTGTTGGCCCCAACCATAAAATCATTTTCTTGCTACTTCATAACTGTGATTTTTCTGTTGTTACAAATTGTAATGTATCTCTCTGATGGCTAAGGATGTTGAACATCTCTTTAAGTGTTTCTCTGCCATTCTATATTCTTCTACAGAGAATTCTCTGTTTAGCCTCGTACCTCATTTTTAATTGGATTGCTTGATTTATTGCTTTTTAAATTCTTTAGTTCTTTATGTATTCTGGATATCAGCCCTCTGTCAGATATAGGATTGGTGAAGATCCTTCCCTAGTCTATAGACTGTCGTTTTGTTCTGACGATAATGTCTTTTGCTTTATAGAAGCTTTTCAGTTTCATGAGGTCTCATTTATTGATTGTTGACTTTAGAGCCTTGCTGTTGGTATTCTGTTCAAGAATTGTCTCCTGTGGCAATGAGTTCTAGGCTCTTCTCCACTTTTACTTCTAGCTGATTTAGTGTATCTGGTTTTATGTTGAGATCTTTGATCCAATTAGACTTTAATTTTGTGCAGGGTGATAAATATGGATCTACTTTCATTTTTCTGCATGTAGACATCCAGTTGAAGTCCTGAAGACACCTGATAAGCTTGGGTCAGATGGAAGGGGAGGAGGACCTATTCTATCAGTGGACTTGGAAAGGGGCAGGGAAGAGATGAGGGAAGAAGGGTAGGATTAGGAGGGAACATGGGAGGGAGCTACGGCTGGGATACAAAGTAAATAACCTGTGATTAATATAAAAATATTTTAAAAATTGTAATGTAAATAACTGAAATGCAGGATACCTGATATGCAATCTTGATGAAAAGGTCCTTTGACCACAAAGGAGGGGTTGTGACTCAGAAGTTGAGAACCACTGCTCTAGAGCTTAAAGGCATTTCAGTCTAGTAAAAAAGACATTACATGATGAGCGACTCAAGACATGGGGAAAAAATAAAACCAGAAAGGAGTGCTGAACTTTATGGCTTGGTGTATTTGTAGTTCAGAAAGTAGAATATCTGCTGTGTGAAGTGAAATACACAGAGAGCTGACACTGGAGTCAAGCAGGGAAGGTACTCCATTACCAAATATGTTCCTAATGGATGAAAGTCACAGTGCTGACAGAGGAGCAAAGAGGAACTGTCTGAAGTATCTCATGCTTTAGTATAGGTTTGCATTTTCACATTTTGGAAGAGGCTTTATCTGTGATTGAAAGGGTGCTTCTCTGGTTTTGGCATAGTGCCATGATCTCATTTCGAGAATTTGAAAGCTTAAGATAATTGTACATTTTATTTGGTGTTAGATTGTACAGAATGTGATGTTTACCCATGCATTATAGAACTGTTACCTCTATTGGCATTTTGAATTTGATACATATACAAACACTGGAATCAAAAAAGATTCTGTAGGGAAATCTTAAATAATAAGAGTGGAGCATGTTTTTTTTTTTTTTCTGTTGCGTTCTCTTTAAATTACAAAAGAGTACAAGATCATCACGTGCACATGTTTTTCTCAGAATCTTTCTGCTAACTCATCTTATTCTCCCATATTGAATCTGGACTCAGACTTTTTGGCTTCTGTCCTAGTTTACTGGTTTCAGTTTAGCCTGCCATGGAAGTAACAAAGAGAACCATTTCTCTCAGCTGATGAGAACCTCTGATCCCCTAGGCTTTCTTCTTCTAAGAAGAATGGTTCCACAGAGAGAGGGGCATTGTCCTGTTGCTTTGAGCGCCTGCTCCCAGCTTTCTGCAGTCTTTATTTTATTAAGTGAGGAAGACAGAAAACGGTTTAATGAGCATTGCCATTGAAACAAATAGAAAGAACAATCTTTGTACTAGGATTCACTTAATCTACATTGGCTCATTTTCACTTGGTGGTTCAGGATAGGAAAACTTGATTTAAATTTGTTAATGGTTTAATTTAATTAATAAATTGCAAATTTTAGGATAGCTCACTTGAGCTATAGGAAAGATCTGACAGTTTTAAAAGAGGAGTCAGAGCCTTTCCAAAATTGCTGTTTTCTTTCTGTGTATATTTTAAACAACCGTTTATGAGGACAATTGTCTGGGAATTAGAGTCCTGTTTAAGGTCGTAAATGTTTAAGGTCCATCCAGTAAATGTTTACTTTTTTTTTGCCAAATCTTGTGTGGAACAAAGGATGACTTATAGCTGGATAGTGACTAGGGCTAAATTCAATAAATGAAATAAATACGCAAATTCAATTGTAACACAAGAGTCAGAGTAGGAAATAGTGATGTCCTCTGCAAGGGGTAGGGGGTGGTATTTATTTCTCAACTGTAAAAATTTCATACAGAACTGATTTGTTGTTTTTACTTTTTAGCTTTAAATTTTTTAAGCATATGGGTGTTTTATCTGCATGCATGTAAAGGGCATAGGACTCTCTGGAACTGGAATTACAGACTATTGTAAGCTGCCATGTGGGTACTGGGAATTGAACCTGAATTCTCTGGAAACTCAGTCGATGTTCTTAACCAATGAACCATCTCTCCAGCCGGCGCCCACAATCTCATTTATTTAGAAAAACAAGTTAATTTGGAGATACCATTCAAGATACCATGGACCAATTTTGTTGTCCTTATGATGTGTTGAGGATACACTGGTGGAGAGTTTG
This sequence comes from Pachyuromys duprasi, assembly GCA_028658305.1. NCBI lineage: Eukaryota > Metazoa > Chordata > Mammalia > Rodentia > Muridae > Pachyuromys > Pachyuromys duprasi. The sequence continues at coordinate 65,211,699 of CM053766.1, forward strand.
TGGTGAAGCAAACTCTTAATGGTTGTGAGTCAGAAAAAAGGGGAGAAGCTGAAAAGCCATAAACTTCTCTGCAGTCACATGCACATCAGTGACCCAAGGAGGCTCCACCTACTGTGGGTTTCAGAACTTCTTTCTCATCAGCACTGCTCTGAAAGCTAAATATTTCTGCAACTATCTTTGACAGACACATTTCCAAACCGTAGTGTGATGCAATGCTGTCAGGAAGAAATGAGACCTGGTAAAGTTTCCTGGTTGATACCTAGATTTAGTATAGTTGCTTATTTTCTACTTGAAATGAGTTTTAGCTTCTCCAGGTATCTTATGATGCACATACAGATGTTCTATTTTGTCAAAGACATCTTCCCTAGCTATGTTAACTCTAAGTGTTCTTGTCTTACTGCTTTCTTCTTATTATTTAATATTGTGCCTTGGGTTTTATTTATATGCTTTTGAGTGCTGCTGCTACTTCTAGTCTATAAGCCTTATAAGGTCAGTGGTATTCACTTTATCTGCAGAATGTTGTCAATATTTATTAAATTATGAATGAATAAATGAATGAATGTGCTACCATTTGAAAATTTAAGGTTTACCATATTTACTTCAATGGAATTTTTTAGAGTGTACAGTGGAATTCTCTAATGTAACAAAACTTGATCACCTTTCCCAACTTATTTTTATTCTGCTTGGTTCTCCATGATGCATAGATCCTGTCTTGGTTCTTCAAAATTAGAAGCTGAAAATTTGAATGCCAGGAACCATGCATATGCTAATTGTATTCTTTTCACTTTAACATTTTCAAGTTAACATGTAATCATATTAATAAATCATATTAAATTAAAGGCATGTGTGTTTATATGAGCATACATATATTATACAGAAAGTCACTAATTTAATGTTGAATTTATCTCTGTGTGTGGAGTTCAGTTTTTGTTATCTCAGCAATTATAAATTTTTATGTTTATTCGCTATGTAAAAAGGTGGCCTTCCATGAAGGGCACTTGAGAATTTTTCATGAAGGAGATTGATGAAACATAGTGTGTGTTATAATTTCCAGATCTCATCCACCTCAAAGTGCCTATTATCTTTATTAAAGGTAATTTTTGCAATATAATTACAGCTGTAGTTGTAATTATGAAGGCTTAATAATTTAACAGAGGAAATTACTCTGAAATCATGGGCTGTGTTTCATGAAAAATCAACTTCCAATCCCTGCTCTTGTGAATGCTCTGTTTAAAGTATAAAATCCATCTTCTCATAAATAGGTCAGGGAAAAACAGCCTGATACTCTTCTCTCATTGGCACCAATATATATTTTTAATATGATATCCAAAACCCAAGGCACACTATTATATACTCACCTATGCCTGCTCGTGATGGTCTTGCAGAGGGAAAGGAGGCAGTGTTTCATCTACTCTCTATCTTGTTTCCCAAATAAGTACTAAAAGCCTCACTTTTGCTGTAGAAAACAGCACTAAAAAACATATGTCTATAAGATAAATTATTGTTTTTATGCTTGGAAAATAGATGATTGATGCTAATATATGTAGAAATTATAATAATTGATGTATTTTCCCTCCCGGCTTTATATAAAGATAATATATACAAATAAAAATAAGTTGTAATCCATATACATTATTATATTTATAAATAATATTTGTATATAACTAGATTGGGAGGCACAATTCCAAAGCTACCAGAAACCCTTATTATTGCTTCTTTCATTACCTCTCACCCACCTTCTGTATGAGTGCAACTCTGACATGCACATGCATTCATGAGCTATGTATTGGGGAAGTGCTTGGTTAAGGGCTTTGCCAATTTTGGTGATGATATGTATTCATTTGGCTTGGGATGCATTTAGGAATGAGGTGTTTCATTCAATTCTGGCTCAAGCAGAGGGTGATTTGTTTCAAAGTGGTAGTAGAAATTTTTGTTCCTCTCTGCTTCATGAGGATATAATTGTTGATGTGTGTGTGTGTGTGTGTGTGTGTGTGTGACACATTATTGCTTTAGTTAATTTTCTCCAGTAGGTGATGAAGATTAGCTTTTTTATCCTGGAGTACTGATAGTTTACCATCCTCTTTTCAGTAGTCTTCACTCACAGCTTGTACCCATTCACTTTTGGGAAGGATTGTTACTCTGTCATATTCTTAGGTTTGGGGAAGAGCCATTTCACAATTAAGAGAAAGCGTTGTAAATATTTGTTCATCCATTAATTAATTTACTTTATATCCATATTACAACTTCTCTTCCCTACTTACCTCCCAGGTCCCCCCTTTCATCTCCTCTTCCTTCCCCAACCCATCTCTCCTTCCCTTTCTCCTCAGGAAGGGGGAAGCCTCCCTTGGATATCAACTAGCCTTGACATATCAAATTTCAGTAGGACTAGGCATAACTTCTTCTACTGAGTCTAGACAAGAAAGCCGAGTTATGGAAACTGGATCTAAAGGCAGTCTACAGAGTCAGAGACAGCCCATACTCCAGTTAGTGGGGGACCCATGTGAAAACCAAGCTGAATATCTGTTATAGTGTAGGAGATCTAGGTATATTCCATGCATGCTCTTTGGTTGGTTGTTCAGTCTCTGTGAGACTACATGGGCCCAGGATAGTTTATTCTCTATATTGTGTGTGTGTGTGTGTGTGTGTGTGTGTGTGTGTGGTGTCCTTGACTTCCTGGGCTCCTTCAATCTTTCATCCCCTTTTCCACAAGATTCCTCAAGGTCAACCAAGAGTTTGGCTGTCGGTTTCTGTTTCCATCATCTGCTGGGTGAAACCTCTCAATGGACAGGTATGATAGGCTTTTCTCTTCAAGTACAGCAGAATATCATTAATAGTGTCAGGGGTTGGCTCTCTCTTATAGGATGGATCTCAAGGTAGGACACAGATTGGTAGGCCATTTGCTCAATTTCTGCCCCTTGTTTATCCCTGTGTATACTGTAGGCAGAACAAATTTTGGATTAAGGGTTTTGAAATTTTTTTTTCTTTGTTGAGTCTTTGTGTGGTTTAGATATCAGGGTGACTGTGGTCTAGTAGAATAAGTTTAGCAATCTTCCTTCTGTTTCTATTTTATAGAATAGTTTGAGGAGTATTGGTATTATTTCTTTTTTGAGGGTCTGCTGGAGTCCTATACTAAATTCACCTAGCCCTGGGCTTTTGTTATTGTTGTTGTTGGGAGACTTTTGATAACTGCTTCTATTTCCATAGAAAATATAAGACTGTTCAAATTATTTACTTGATCTTGATTTAACGTTAGTAAGTTAAATTTATCAAGAGAAATGTCCATCTCATTTAGATTCTCCAATTTTGTGGCATACAGGCTTTTGAAATAAGACCTAATGATTCTTTTTTTTTTGTATTTGCTGTTATATCCCTATTTTCAAATTTCAGATTTTCTTAATTTGGATCGTATCTGTCTTTAGTTAGTTTGGTTAAGGGTTTGTCTATCGTGTTGATTTTCTCAAAGAACCAGCTCTTGGTTTTGTTGATTCTTTGTATTGTCCTCATTGTTTCTAATTTATTGATTTCAGCTGAGTTTGATTATCTCCTGCCTTCTACTCCTCTTGGGTATATTTGCTTCTTTTTGTTCTAGAGCTTTCAGTTGTGCTGTTAAATTGCTAGTATAAGATCTCTCCAATTTCTTTGTGAAGGCACTTAGTGTTTAGCACTGCTTTCATTGTATCTCATAAGTTTGTATATGTTGTGCCTTCATTTTCATTGAATTTTAGAAAATGTTTCTTTTTTTCTTCCTTGGCCCAGTGGTTATTGAGTAGAGAATTGTTCAGTTTCTATGAGTTAGTAGGCTTTCTGTTGGTTTGTTGTTGTTGAAGTACAGTTTTAATCCATGGTGCTCTAATTAAATACAAATTGTTATTTAAATTTTTTTAGTATCTGTTGAGGCTTGTTTTGTATCCAAGTATGTGGTCAATTTTGGAGAAGGCTACATGAGGTACTGAGAAAAAGTTATATTCTTTTGTGTTTGGATGGAATGTTCTGTAGATATCTGTTAAATCCATTTGATTGATAACTTTGGTTAGTTTCAGTATTTCTCTGCTTAGTTTCTGTCTCAATGAGCTGTCTATTGGAAAGATAGGGGTGTTATTATTAATGTGTGGAGATTGATGTGTGATTTAAGCTTTAATAATGTTTATTATAAATGTGGGCATCCAAGCATTTGAGGAAGAGATGTTCAGGAGTGAGACATCATCTTGGTGGATTTTCCTTTGATAAGTATAAAGTATCCTTCTCCATCTGTGATGATTAATTTTTGTTGAAAGCCTACTTAATTAGATACTAGAATGGCTACTCCAGCTTTCTTCTTGGGTCTATTTGCTTGGAAAAACTTTTTCCAGACCTTTAGTCTGAGGTATGTCTATCTTCATTACTGAGGTGTGTTTCTTGTATGCAGCAGAATGACAAACCCTGTTTCTGTTAGCCTTTTTCTTTTTTTAATTCGGGAATTTAGTCGATTGATATTGAGAGATATAAATGACCAATGATTTTTAATTCTTGTTATTTTACTGCTGCTGGTGGGTGTGTGTGTGTGTGTGTGTGTGTGTGTGTGTGTGTGAGAGAGAGAGAGAGAGAGAGAGAGAGAGAGAGAGAGAGAGAGAGAGAGAGAGAGAGAGAGACTCTTCTTTTGGTGTCAATATCTTTAATCCCTTAGGAAAAAAATGGAGATTTTTTTCAACACAAATTTTAGAGTTTGTGTGATTTTATGAATCTGAAGCTGAGAAGTATTCCTCTCTGATTGTAAGGTAACTAAAGAAAAAAAAGAAAAGAAATCTATATTATGGTAATTTCCCCTAGCTACTCTTTAAAACCATTTGTAGATGAATATTCTCCAGCAGAATGTCTTGAAAGAGAAAGCATGAAATCCAGTGTTTAAGTCAGAAAACAAAACAAAACAAAACACTAAGCAAAAAAGCCAAAAGTCACAATGATAAACCTGTTTTTAATACTGTTACTAGTTTAAAGTGCTTGGTTTAGAGCAATGTTAGGGATGATATGTATAAATCTGAATTGGGATACATTTAGGAATGAGGTGTTTAGTTCAGCTTTGACTCAAGCAGAGTGATTTGTTATTGGGATTTGATTTTGAGTGATCAAATCCCAAACTTTATAATAATCATTTTATGTTTGTGAGCTTTTTATGATGTAGCATTATACTCACACACACACAAAACACAAGCATACAATATCTTTTAACAGAAGCACTTATAATTAATTTAAAACAAGTTATTATCAACTAAATACTAACTTGAAATGCGTCAAAAATTCTACAACTTAGATTAAAAAATTTATACAATTTTGTTAGAGTTGGAGATTACTCAAAACAAAGAAAATAATTATAAGTCAAATTTTAATAAACAATATAATAAAAAGGAAGAAGCAATGGTTTAATACTTGCTAGCTTCCCATTTTCAATATTTAGAATCACCTTTTCCAAACTAAAACTCTCATTTATTTCTATATCAATCTGAAATAGCAGCATTATAACTAATCCACTTCAATTTTCTCAGCTTGTATTTTGTACATGATATTGTCCATGAAATCAAGATTACTGTTTAAAGTAAAAACTAAGTTCGTTGCACTTTCTGTCACATCAATTGTTATTTCACCATGGTGAGACCCAGAGCACCTTCATCATATTTTTCTCCAAAAGACTGATTTATTCTCCCCTTTCACTCTAATTGTCAATGTCCTAATGTGATCTCTTGAATGGTGAAAGACTCCTGTCTGTAGAAGCAGTATTTTATTCATCTTTTAACCCACACAGTAGCTAGAATAAGCCTCCCACACAGGAGGATCCTATCACACACGATGGAGTTCAGGAATAGAACATTCAATAACGCTCACTAAAAAGTAAAGACAAATGTAGTGTGACTAAGAGAAATAATTATTTCTAAAAATATCACTGCCCTCCTAGATTTTAGTTTCAACATGAGGATTTTTATTTTTAATGGGGTGAACATAGTTTCTGTTTTAATGTGTTTCCTAACTTTGAAGATCTATATCCTACACTATTTAAAGCTCTGCTTATGACGTTTTCCTTGTGCTGTCATCTTCAAAACCCGGAAAACTAGTCTTTATTCTTGAATTTTTCTCAGGGAATGTATCCTATTCATTGATAGACCGTACCTTGTCTGCAGGATGGGTAGCCTCTGACCTATCAGCTAGTCAGTTCAACAAAATCACAAGGCTCTTTATTTATTTTTGATTCATTATTCTGGACTAAAATGATGAGATCAAATATATGTATTTATGCAAACACAGATTAGGTATCTCATATTTTGATACTTTGGGTGCTTTACAAGTTCCAATAATGAATGATATTGAATTTGTACACAGGGTAAACACATTTTTGTTGGGGAAGCATATTATGAAGATAAAAGATAATATACTTTAATGAAAGCAAAGGAAAAATCAAAGGCCAGAGAGAAACTTGGGATTTTTCTTTAGATAGATATTTCAAAAGTAGAGGCTTGTCACTGATAGATTAAAATATGAGCCAAGTCATGAATAAAATGTAACAAATACCATTTAAATATTTTCAAGAAAAAATTTATCATGCAGAAACTAAGAAACAAAAGTATACCTGGCCCATTGGGAAATCTATAGAATCATAGAAGTTCATGCTGGGAAGCCCAACTGTGCAGAAACTTACAGGTCAGGATCAAAGCTGTATTTTATTCCCAATATAATGGAAAATTCTGTACTGCTGAAGGACTCATTTTGTGTCCTCTGTAGAAGAATGTGAGAAAAAAGTGATGGAAGCAGATAATAGCAAGTCAGAAGAGAAATCAGTAGGCGCAACTTCAACTCCAGAACAATAGCTTTGATTGATATATAAGCAATGAATAGATAGGGAAGAGATAGTTTACGTCATATGACCTTCTAGTACGAAAATAAAGCCTCAGCCTGTGTCATGGCTTTCTAATGCAGGTTCCATGCTCATAATCATCTTGCAAGTCTGCCGGCACCTATTACCTTTGCACAAATCTCTGAATTTATCAGTGGCTTGCATGGGCTCCCTTTGCTCTCATATTTGAAGTCTTATTTCCCCACTGTAAAGGCTTAAACGTTTCTATGTAAATTTTTTATGTAGAACCACTGAAATGATGACTTATTAGTTATTTTGCTTTTCTTTCATATGTATCTATATCTATTATACAACATAGAGAGAATACATGATTTTCATAATAAAGGTTTTCTAAGAATTTATGCAATTCTTTGGAATTTTTCTTTTTTTCTACTTTGATTTTTTATCCTGATTGTAGCCCCCTTCTTCATCTTTTTCCAGTCCCACCCTCCCTCCTTCTTTCCCCCTATTCCCTTCCCCTAGTCCACTGGAAAGGAGCGTTCTCCTCCCTTGACATCCAATCCTAGCTTATCAACTCTCATCAGGACTCTTTGCATCCTTTTCCAGAGTGTGGCACATTTACACAATGTGTAAACAAGGAAATCATGGGTCAAACTAAAAAGACCATTCTGTGTGGTAACCCAGAACCAGAAAGATGCACATGGTATTCACTCACTTATAAGCAGATATTAGCGATATAATATAGGAAAAATTCCTTAAATTTAGTTGTCTGAAGGCTAAGCTACTGAAATTTTAAGACACTCCCATTTTATTTATCCTTGGAGCTAAGGTTCTGCTAACACAGTGAGGAGCACCTCTAGCTGCCATGCCTTTCCCAAACAGCAAGGCTGAATAAATCTTCTCTTCCTCATAAAAATAGTTTTAAGTTGGTTTAGTTTCTTTTAATTTGAGCAGCCCAATTTCAGTAAATCTTATTGTATCCTTATCCTGTTTCTCATGGCTGTCAATTGTATCACTGAAGTTCTAGCAAAAGCACATCTGTCCAAAAAGGTGGGAAAAGATATAAACAGACTTGGATGGCCTTCCTAGAACTTCCATTTGACCATTACCTATAAGGAAGTTCTGGGGAATAGAGTATAATAAGGTTGGCTGGATGGTCAGTTACAAAAGCTAAAGACCTTACATTTAAATATTTATACTGTATTAACATCAATAAATAATAAGTCTAAAGTTAATGGGAGCTGAATATAGAGTATCATTTATCTGTAGAGGGATATAGAATGGCAGGGAAATACTTAAAGAAATGTTCAACGTGGGAAATACTTAAAGAAATGTTCAACGTACTTAGTCATCAAAATGATCCTGAGATTTCACCTTGCACCCAGCAAAATGGCTAAGATTAAAAATCCAAGTGACAATACATGCTGAAAAGGATGTGGAGAAAGGGGAACCCTCCTCCCTTGCTGGTGGGAATGTAAACTTGTACTACCACTTTGGAAATCAGTCTGGCAATTTCTTAGACAATTATGAATAGTGCTTCCTCAAGATCCAGCTATAGAACTCCTAGGTATATATCCAAAATATGCTCAAGTACACAAGAAGGACATTTGTGCAACCATGTTCATAGCAGCGTTATTCGTAATAGCCAGAACCTGGAAACAACCCAGATGTCCCTCAGTGGAGGAATGGATACAGACATTGTGGTGCATTTACAAAACAGAATACTACTCAGCAATTAAAGACAAGGAAATTATGAAATTGCAGGTGAATGGTGGGATCTAGAAAAGATCATCCTGAGTAAGGTAACCCAGAAGCAGAAAGACACAGATGGTATATACTCCCTTATAAGTAGATACAAGATCTATTATATACGAAAAACATACTAAAATCTATACTCCTAAAGAGGCTAAGCAAGAAGGCGGTCCCTGGGTAAGACGATTAATGTGGTAGGACAAGAGCCTACCACAGAGGACCTCTGAAAGACTCTACCCAGCCGTGTATCAAAGCAGATGCTGAGACTCTTAACCAAACTTTGGGCAGAATGAAGGGAATCATGTGAAAGAAGGGGGATATAGAGGGACCTGGAGAGGACAGGAGCTCCACAAAGAGAACAACAGAACCAAAATATCTGGGCACAGGTGTCTTTTCTGAGACTGATACTCCAAGCAAGGATCATTCATGGATATAACCTAGAACCCCTGCTCAGATGTAGCCCATGGCAGCTCAGTATCCAAGTGGGTTCCCTAGTAAAGGGAACAGGACTCCTTGGCGGGCTTTTTGACCAACCCCTTAAGGGGGAGCAAACTTGCCAGGCCACAGAGGAGGACAATTGCAGCCAGTCCTGATGAGACCTGATAAGCTAGGGTCAGGTGGAAAAGGAGGAGGACCTCCCCTATCAGTTGACTTGAAGAGGGAAATCGGAGGAGATGAGACAGGTAGGGTAGGATTGGGAGGGAATGAGGAAGGGGGTACATTGGGATACAAAGTGAATAAACTGTAATTAATATAAATAATAAAAATAAAAGACCACTATAAAAACAAAAGAAATAAGAAATGTGCTCTTTTGTGCAAAATTTCTCTGTGATATAGAGCATGTTGACTCTATATCATTACTTACATTAGCCAAAGATGTTATAAAGATGGATAATATATAATTCTTTAACCCAAGTATTTAATTTTTTTCCTCATCATAAAACACAAAAAGATGGAAATATTGTGGTACTGTTACAATTAAGCCTCATGTAAAAACCATTAATACATTCTCAGTATGAAGGAGGAACCAATCCAGGTTTAGCAGCCCCCCAAATGAAACATATATTATTGGGTCATGATAGGTAGATAGGACTATGTCACCGTGGCCTCAGTGGCCCCTCTAGAGCGTGTGAAGATCCTTCCAAGACTTTCTGGTAGTGGTTCTAGATATATGGTCATGATGAATTTAATGGGGGCAGAGGTGTATGACTGTTAGAGCATAGGGGGAAGATAGGCCAATGTGAGTGTTAAAAAAGAGCAAAATGTGAAAGAAAAATACTTTTAAATGCAGAACTAGGGAGAGTTGGATATAATTATCCCTTTTTTGTTAATTAGCACATGTACCAGCTTTATACTCAGCAATAGCACAGATGAACACAACAACTCAGTTTCTGACCTTTAATAATTAACATGGGAAATTATAAAATCATTTTACCTGACATAAATGTCATAAGAAGTAGAGGATAATGCTCATTACCATAAATTGAACAACACTGAGTGGCTAAAGGGATGGAAACAAAATAGGGGGATGAAGTTGCCTTTTGGATATATGAAGCAGTATTTTTCATGAGCCTTTTTAATTAGATAAAATAATAACATTGTGGGTTGATGTTATTAAAATTATTTAAATTAATTCCATTTGAATCATTTGTCAGTTTTATGTTCACATTTATGCACTTTGTAGATAAAGTAAAATAAATTTGAGTAAAGCAATGAAAAGTCACAGTCAATTGAATAATTATCAAGATTATAAATCAGGGAAAATTGATGGCTTATTTCATCATATCATATACAAAGCTACACAATTATATCACGTGGTTTTTATGGAAAGCTTTATATATAAATACTATGGTAAGTTATTATCATATCTGCATTGCTTATTAATTACTATTGTGTGCTTTATTTCTGTACTTTATTCTCTTAATTCTACAAAGAGTATTTGGTTCTTTGATACAAATATTACTGGAAAACATTCAACTACTGAAGTGATTCTATATGCTTATTCCCCTCCTTGTTCCCTATTCTGCTAGTTTTCTATGAACACTATATATGTATTGATTGATTTCCAGGATGTTCCAAGCAACACAACTATAAAGGTTAATAGCAGCATAACCCCATGCTACAAAGTGTGCTTGATGTGCCAAGAGCAACTGTCATGTTGTGTAAGTTATGATGGTATCCACTTAATTAGATGTTTAATTAAATGATCAGTGCAGAATTGACCTAAACAAGCATGGTTTCTGATGATGTCTTTTGTTTGTTTTACATCAACTCCTCTTTAAAAGACAAAATAAAATATAAAGAAAATGATATTATTTTTTTTTCAAAATTGTGAGACACACAAACATTTTATAAATGAACTGTACACTCTTGGTGTTGACTGGTTCATTTTAATATGTGATTAAACCTCTTAGTCTCTCTTTTCTTCTCTTTCTACACACACACAAACACACACATCTGTCTGATAAATAGGATAAAAATAAGCCTACAAACCAGTGAACTACTTGGTATATTAATATAGTAATTTAACATAGTGACTAATGTCTTTCTACAAGTCAATGAGTGAAAAAAATAAAGTGACTTTGACTTTGATGACATGTTCTCTTCAATATCCCAATTATTTTATTTTTCTGTGACAACTATTTTTATTTTTTATAATTTATTCACTTTGTATCTAGTGGTAGCCCCCTCCCTCATTTCCTCCCAGTACCACCCTCCCTTCCCCCCCCCATCTTAGTCCCCTAGTCCTCAGAAAGGGGGAGCCCTTCTCTCCTACCATCTGACCCTAGCCTGACAAGTCTCATCAGGACTGCTTGCACCCTTTTCCTCTGTGTCCTGGCTAGGCTCCCCCACCATGGAGAAGTGATTAAAGATCAGGCAACAGAGTCCAAGTCAGAGACAGCCCCTGCTCCCATTACTCCATGAAACTCCAGGGAACCTACATGGAGATTGAGCTGCCATGGGCTACATCTGAGCAGGGAATCTACATCCTCTCCATGCATGTTCCTTGGTTGGTGCATCAGTGTCTGAACACCCTCCCCCCAACCCCAGGCCCAAAATTGTTGGCTTTGTTGGTTTCCTTGTAGAGCTCCTGTCCCCTTCAGGTTCTTCTCTCCCCCAACTCTTCCATAAGACTCCTTGTGCTCTGCCAAAAGTTTGGCTTATGAGTCTCAGCATCTGCTTGGATGTTTACACAATAGAATACTACTCAGCTATTAAAATATCTTAATTCTTGGGTCACACGTTGGTGACTTAACTTCAGGAAAATTTTGATTATACAGTGTTCTATCATGTCATGATTGTATAAGTACACCTGAGATTATATAAAGTAGCACACAGTTAATTTGAATGATTGCCCCAATAGATAATCGAGAATATGATTCCATGTTAATTTTAAAAACTGTAATGTTAGTGAAAATGCAAAAATTTAAGATTTCTTGAAGACAATTGAACTTTTAAAACCTTACTACAGATCATAATTAGAGACCTATGAATTAAACATGCCGTTTTAACTACATGCTATGACTCTAGACTTGGATCAGTTCTGTTATATCCCATCTTTATCTATTGTGTGTACTTTTGAAGAAAAATCACAAGTGTACATCAGCCAGTCTTCTATGCATTCAGGCTCTAAAACCTCTGGGAGCTTGATGCCTTCTTTAAACATTTTTAAAATTCTGTGCTAAATTTCCTGTCTTCATTCAAAGACCATTTTAGTGCTTGCAGGCGTGCTGTTAGGTTGCCTGTATGAGATGCCTTGAATTTCTTTACGAAGGCATTTAGTGCTGTGAACTTTCTTCTTATCACTCCTTTCATTGTGTCCCTTAAGTTAGGGTAAGTTGTACCTTCATTTTCTAGGAAGTCTTTAATTTCTTCCTTGATCTAGCTATCACTGAGTAGAGAGCTATTCAATTTATATGTGTGTAGGCTTTTTGTTATTTCTGTTATTGTTGAGGTATACTTTTAGACCATGGTGGTCTGATATGAAATAAGGTATTGTTTCAATCTTCTTGTATCTGTTGAGGTTTGCTTTGTGCTTGAATATATGGTCAATTTTGGAGAAGGTTCCATGAGGGGTTAAGAAGAAGGCATAGTTTTTTTGTGTCTGGGTGAAAGGTTCTGTAGACGTCTATTAGGTCCATTTAATTTAAGACCTCTGTAAGTGACTTTATTTATCTTTTAGCTTCTGTCTTGATGATCTGTCCCTTGGTGAGAGTGGGGTGTTGAAGTCTCTCACTATTAAAGTGTTGGGATTGATATGTGATTGATATGTGATTTATCAGTGGATCCTCCCCCAGTCCACTGATAGGAGAGGTCTCCTCCCCTTCCATCTGACACTATCCTATCAGGTCTCATCAGGACTGGCTGCATTGTGTTCCTCTGTGACCTGGTAAGGCAGCACTCCCCTCAGGGAGAGGTGATCAAAGAGCCAGCCACTAATCCATGTCAGAGACAGCCTCTGCTCCCCTTACTAGGGAACTAAATTGTATGCTGAGCTGCCATGGGCTACATCTGAGCAAGGATTCTAGGTTATCTGCATGGATGGTCTTTGGCTGGAGTACTGGTCTTTGCAAAGACCCCTGTGCCCAGATTCTTTGGTTCTGCTGGTCTCCTTGTGGAGTTCCTGTATGCTCCAGGTCTTCCTATCTCCCCTTCTTTCAAAAGATTCCCTGCATTCTGGCCAAAGTTTGGCTATGAATCTCAGCATCTGCCTGGATACCCTGCTGGGTGGAATCTTTCAGAGGACCTCTGTGGTAGGCTCCTGTCCTGTTTCCTGTTTTCTCCCTCTTCCGATGCCCATTCTGTTTGTGTTTCTGAATGAGGATTGATTATGTTACCCAGGGTCCTCCTTCTTACTTAACTTCTATAGGTGTACAGATTTCAGTATGTTTATCCTATGTTATATATCTAATATCCACTCATAAGTCAGTATATACCATGTGTGTCTTTCTGCTTCTTATATACCTCACTCAGGTTGATATTTTCTAGTTCCCACCATTTGCCTGAAAATTTCACGATTTCCTTGTTTTTAATTGCTGAGTAGTATTCCATTGTGGAAACGTACCACAATTTCTGTATCCATTACACAGTGAGGGACATCTAGGTTGTTTCTAGAGTCTGGCTATTAAGAACAAAGCTGCTGGGTAGAGTCTTTCGGAGGCCCTCTGTGGTAGGCTCCCATCCTGTTTCCTGGTTTTTCCTTCTTCCAATGTCTATCTCATTTGTCTTTCTATGAGGATTGATTGTCCTTGCCAGGCCACAGAGGAGGACAACGCAACCAGTCCTAATGAGACCTGATAAGCTAGGATCAGATGGAAGGGGAGGAGGACCTCCCCTATTAGTGGACTTGGAGAGGGTCATGGCAGGAGAAGAGAGAGGGAGGGTGTGATTGGGAGGAAATGAGGGTGGGGCTATAGCTGAGATACAAAGTGGAAAAAAAACAAAAAACAAAGTGAACAAACTGTCATTAATATAAAAATAAAACTTTAAATAAAAAATAAAGCTGCTATGAATATGGTTGAGCAAGTGTCCTTGTTATAAAATTGAGCATATTTTGTATATATGCCTAGGAGTGGTATAGTTGGATCTTGAGGTAGTACTATTCCTAATTGTCTGAGAAAGTGCCAAATTGATTTCCAAAGTGGTTGTACAAGTTTACATTCCCACCACCAACGGAGGAGGGTTCCCCTTTCTCCACATCCTCTCCAACATGTGTTGTCACTTGAGTTTTTGATCTTAGCCATAATGATGTGTGTAAGGTGAAATTTCAGGGTCGTTTTGATTTGCTTTTCCTTGATAACTAAGAACTTTGAGCATTTCTTTAAGTGTTTCCTTGCCGGTTGATATTCCTCTAATAAGAATTCTCTGTTTAGCTCTACCCCATTTAATTTACTTGATTTGTTGCTCTTTAACTTCTTGAGTTCTTCATATATTCTGGATATTAGCCATCTCTCAGATATAGGTTTGGTGAAAATACTTTCCCAATCTGTAGGCAGGCATTTTGTTCTGATGACAGTGTCCTTTACAAATATTTTCAGGTTCATGAAGCCCCTTTTATTGATTGTTGGTCTTAGAGCCTGTGCTGTTGGTGTTCTGTTCAGGAAGTTGTCTCCTGTGCCAATGAGTTCTCAAGGCTCTTCCTCACTTTTTTTTTCTAACAGGTTTAGTATGTCCGGTTTTATGTTGCGGTCTTTGATCTACTTGGACTTTGGTTTTGTGCAGGGTAATGAATATGGGTCTATTTGCATATTTCTACAGGTAGACATCCAGTTAGGCCAGCACAATTTGTTTAACATGCTATCTTTTTTCCATTGTATGGTTTTGGCTTCTTTGTCAAAATATCAAGTATCAGTTTGTGGGTTTATTTCTGGGTCTTCTATTTGATTCCATTGATCTACCATTCTGTTTCTATGCCAGTAAAATGCAGTTTTATTACTGTTGCTCTGTAGCACAGCTTGAGATCGGGGAGAGAGAAACCTCCAGAAGCGCTTTCATTGTACAGGAGTGGGTTTTTCATTTATTCCACATGAAATTGAGAATTGTTCTTTCAAGTTCTGTAAAGAATTGTGTTGGCATTTTGATAGGAATTGCATTGAATTTGTAGATTGCTTTTGGTAGAATGTCCATTTTCACTATGCTAATCCTACCTATATATGAACATGGAAGATCTTTCCTTCTTCTGATATTCTTCGATTTCTTTCTTCAGAGACTTGAAGTTTATTTTAAACAGGTCTTTTACTTGCTTGGTTAGAGTTCCACCAAATTACTTCATGGTTTTTGTTTGTTTGTTTGTTTGTTTGTTTTTTGTGGTAGGCTCCTGTGGTAGGTTTTTTGTGCTAGGCTATTGTGAAGGGTGTAGTTTTCCTAAGTTCTTTCTCAGCCCTTTTGTTTTTGTATTCAGGAGAGCTGCTTATTATTTTGACTTGCTTTTCTATCCAATGAATTTGCTGAAGGTGTTTATCAGCTTCAGGAGATCTCCTGTAAAATTTTTGGGGTCACTCATATATACATCATATCATCTGCTAATAGTGATACTTTGACTTCTTTCTTTCTGATTTGTATCCCCTTGATCTCCTTTAGTTGTTTTTATTGCTCTAGCTAGGACTTCAAGTACTATGTTGAAGAGTAGGCAGCCTTACCTTGTCCCTGAATTCAGTGGGATTGATTTAAATTTCTCTCCGTTTCATTTGATGTTGGCTCTAGGCTTACTATATATATTTAAATATATATTTATATTTATTTATTATATATTTAAATATATATATATATATTAAAGACTATATATTGTTTTTACTATGTTTAGGTATGTGCCTTGTATACCTGATCTCTCCAAGACTTTAAGCATGAATGGGTGTTTGAGTTTGTCAAATGCTTTTTCAGCATCTATGGAGATGATCATGTGGTTTGTTTATATGGTGGATTAATTGATGCATTTACATATATTGAACCACCCCTGCATGCCTGAGATGAAGCCTACTTGGTCATGGTGGATGATATATTTTACGTGTTCTTGGATTCAGTTTGAGAGTATTTTATTGAGTATTTTTGTATCAATGTTCACAAGAAAGATAGGTCTAAAGTTCTCTATTTTTGTTGGGTCTTTGTGTGGGTTAGGTATCAGTGTGACTCTGGTCTCATGTAATGAGTTTGCTAATGTTCCTTCTGTTTGTATTTTGTAGAATAGTTTGAAGAGTATTGGATTTAGCTTTTCTTTGAAGTTCTAGTAGACTTCTGTGCTGAAACCATCTGGCTCTGGGTTTTTTGTTTGTTTGTTTGTTTTTTAGAAGGGAGACTTTTGGTGACTGCTTCTGTTTCCTTGGGGGATATGGGGCTATTCAACATATTTACCTGATCTTGATTGAATATATCATCTTGAATGAAATATATCCAGAAAATTGTCCATTTCATTTAGATTTTTAAATTTTGTGACATATAAGCTTTTGTTGTAAGACCTTTATACTACAATTATTTTGTTTGGATTTCCTCAGTGTCTGTTGTTATGTCCCCCTTTTCCTTTCTGGTTTTGCTGATTTGGATAGTTTCTCTAGGCCAATTAGGTAGTTTGGCTAAGGGTTTGTCTATCTTGTTGATTTTCTCAAAGAAGCAGCTCTTGGTTTCATTGATTCTTTGAATTGTTTTCTTTGTGTCTAATTTATTATGTTCAGCTCTGAGTTTGATTCTTCGAAATGGTCTACTCCTTTGGGTGTTTCTACTTTTTTTTCCCTTGGGATATTAGGTATACCATTAAGTTGTTTGTATGAGATGTCTCAAAATTGTTTCTGGAGGCACTTAGTACTATGAACTTTCTTCTTAGCACTGCTTTTATTGTGTCCCATAAATTTGGGTATGTTGTGCTTTCATTTTCATTGAACTTTAGTTTTTTTTTTTATTCCCTGACACAGTTATTATTGAGTAGAAAGTTATTTAGTTTCCATGTGTATGTAGGTTTTTTATTATTTCTGTTGTTGTTGAGGTCTAGTTTTAGGCCATGGTGGTCTGATAGGATACAAGGAATTATTTCAATCTTCTAGTATCTGTTGGGGCTTGCTTTGTCCATGACTATATGGTCAATTTTTGAGAAGGTTCCATGAGGTGCTGAAAGGAAGGTATATTCTTTTGAGTTTGGGTGAAAAGTTCTGCAGATATCCACTTGATTTAGGACCTCTGTAAGTGTCATTATTTCCCTGTTTAATTTCTGTCTAGATTGTCTGTCCCTTGGTCAGAGTGGAGTGTTGAAGTCTGCCACTATTAAGTTGATGGGATCAATGTATGATTTAAGCTTTAATAATGGTTCATTTACAAATGCAGGTGCTCTTGTATTTGGGGCATAGATGTTCAATATTGTGATGTCCTCCTGGTGGATTTTTTCTTTGTTGAGAATGAAGTGTCTCTCCTCATCTTTTTTTGATTAAGTTTGGTTGAAAGTCTTTTTTATTAAATATTAGTATGGCTACTCCAACTTTTTTGGGGTCCTTTTGCTTGAAAAGCTTTTTTCCAGCCTTTTACACTAAGGTGGTGTTTATCTTTGTTGCAGAGGTGTGTTTCCTGGATGCAGCAGAATGTTATAATGGCAACTACTCTGTTAGTATGTGTCTTTTTATTGGAGAGCTGAGTCAGTTGATGTTGATAGATAATAGTGACCAATGAATGTTAGTTCCTGTTTTTGGGAGTTGGTGGTGATAGTGTGTGTTTCTGTGCTTGTTTTATTTTTCTTGTTTGTTTTGAAGTTTTCTATATCCTATGGTTTTTTTTTTTGGGTATAGTTGATTTCGTTAGATTGGAGTTTTTCTTCTTGTATCTTCTGTAGGACTGAGTAGCTGAGTAGATATTAAGTTTAGTTTTGGCATGGAATATTTGTTTTCTCCATCTATGTTGATTGAAAGCTTTGCTGAGTATAGTAGTTTGGGCTGGCATCTGTAGTCTCTTAGAGTCTGTATGACATCTGCCTAGGCCCTTCTGCCTTTCATAGTTTCTGTTGAGAAGTCTGGTATGATTCTGATAGGTCTACCATTATATGTTAATTGGCCTTTTTTTCCTTTATGCTTTTAATATTTTTCTTTGTTCTGTGGATTTAGTATTTTGACTGTTGTGTGGCATGAGCAGTTTCTTTTCTGGTATAGTTTATTTGGTCTTCTGTAGGCCTCCTATATGTTTATGGATATCTCCTTCTTTAACTTGGGAAAATTTTCTTCTATGATTTCCTTGAAAATACTTTCTGGACCTTGGAGCCTTGAGTATTCATTTTGTCTATTCCTATTATTCTTAGGTTTGTCTTTTCATGATGTCCTTGATTTCTTGGATGTTTTGTGTCGGGGCCTTTTCTGATTTTGTGCCATTTTTGAAAGATGTATTGATTTCCTTAATTGTGTCTTTAGCACCAGAGCTTCTTTCTTCCATATTTTCTTTTGTTAATTATTATTATTAATTACAATTTATTCACTTTGTATCCTAGCTGTATCCCCCTCTGCATTGCCTCCCAGTCCAAAATCCCTCCCTCTTCTATTATAGCCCTTTGCATAGTCCACTAATAGGGAAGATTTCCTCCCCTTCTGTCTGACCCTAGCCTGTTAGGTCTCATCAGGACTGGCTGCATCGTCTTCCTTTGTGGCCTGGCAAGACTACACCACCCATGGGGAGATGGTGAGAAAGCAGGTCACTGAGTTCATGCCAGACAAAGCACCTGCCCCCGTACTAGGGAACTCACTTGGAGACTGAGTCTATGGGCAACATCTGAACAGGGGTTTTTGGTCTTCTCCATGCATGGAACTTGGCTGGAGAATCAGTTTCTGCAGGGACCCCAGGTCCCAATTTATTTATTGTTTGTTTGTTTGTTTGTTTTTGGCTCTGTTGGTCTCCTTTTGGAGTACCTGTCCCCTCCTTGTCTTTTTATCTCCCTCTTTTTTCATCAAATTTATGCATTCTACCCAATGTTTGGCTAAGAGTCTCAGCCTCTGCTTTGATACCTCGATCTGTGGAGTCTATCAGAGGCAATCTGTGGTAGGCTCCTGTTCTGTTCCTTGTCTTCTCCTGCTTCCAATTTCTGTTACATTTGCTCTTCTGAATGAGGATTAAGCATCTTAGGATCCTCCTTGTTTAGATTCTTTAGGAGTATAAATTTTAGTATGTTTATCCTATATTATATGTCTGATATCCACTTATAAGTGAGTATATATCATTTGTGTCTTTCTGCTTCTGGGATAGTTCACTCATGATGATCTTTTCTATATCTCACCATTTCCTTGCAGATTTCATGATCTCCTTATTTTTAATTGCTGAGTAGTATTCCATTCTGTAAGTGTACAACAATTTCTGTATCCATTCCTCCACTGAAGATCATCTGAGTTGTTTCCAAATTCTGGCCATTACGAATGAAGCTGCTATGAACATGGTTGAGCAAATGTCCATATTGTATAGTTGAGCATCTTTTGGATATATGACTAGGAGTTCTATAGCTGGATCTTGAGGTAGCACTATTCCTTATTGTCCGAGAAAGTCCCAGAATGATTTCCAAAGTGGTTGTACAAGCTAACAGTCCCACCGGCAATGGAGAAGGGTTCCCCTTTCTCCACATCTTCTCCAGCATGTGTTGTCACTTGAGTTTTTGATCTTAGCCATTCTGATGGGTGTATGTGGAAATCTCAAGGTCATTTTGATTTGCATCTTCCTGATGCCTAAGGACATTGAACATTTCTTTAAGTGTTTCTCTGTCATTCAATATTCCTCTAGTGAGAATTCTCTGTTCATGTCTGTATCCCATTTTTAATTGGTTTACTTGTTTTGTTGCTTTTTAACTTCAAATCCAGGATCCCTCTATGCTAGCTGCCAGACATAGGATCTCCTCCGTATCTTGAATTCTGATTTTTCCTTTAATGAGAATGAAGTGTCCCTCTCCATTTCGTTTGATTTATTTTGGTTGAAAGTCTATTCTATTAAACCATTTTAAGCTTTCTACCCACCTTATGCCTTCAAGCTTAGTAAGGAAAATTATCTCAAACTCACAGGTGCTGGACGAAACTTTCTGTTATCAAACCATCAAACCCTTCTGTGCCCACATGTTCTGTTTAAGCTTTTCTCTCTGATCACACTTATTCCTTTTTTGAGAGCAGTCATTGAGATCTTTCATATCTGTTGTTCTTTTGCACTGTTGTAATCTCAATCAATGATGTTTTTTTTGTGTTAAACTCATGCTCACTGCACAGGAGGATTTGCCCCAGGCCTTTACTATGTATTGTGCAGTTCCCAATAGGTGAAGATTATGAACCCTGAGTGAGGTATCTCAGGAGCAGAAAGATACACATGGTATATACTCACTTATATAGTCCTATAAGATAGGATAAATATACTAAAATATGTGCACCAAAAGAAGATAAACAAGAAAGAAGAACCGGGGTAAGATGATCAATCCTCACTTAGAAAGACAAATGGGATGGACATTGGATGTAGGAGAAAACAAGCAACAGGACAAGAGCCTACCACAGAGAGCCTTGGAAAGACTTGACCTAACATCTTATCAAAGCAGATGCTGAGACTCATAACCAAACCTTCGGTAGAGTGCAGGGAATCATATGATAAAAGGCGGAGTTAGTATGACCAGGAGAGGACAGGAGCTCCACAAGGACCAAATATGGACATGGGGGTCCTCTATGGGACTGCTGCTCCAACCAAGGACCATGTATAGATATAACCTAAAACCCCTGCTCAGATGTAGCCCATGGTAGCTCAGTATCCAAGTGGGTTATCCTAGTAAGGGGAACAGGAACTATTCTTGACATGAACTCAATGGCTGGCTCTTTTACCTCCCCCTAACCCTGACAGAGGAACAGCCTTGCTAGGCCACAGAGGAGGACATTGCAGCCAGTCCTGAAGATACCTGATAAGCTAGGGTCAGATGGAAGGAGAGGAGGACCTCCCCTAACAGTGGACTTGGAATGGGACAGGAAGGAGATGAGGGAGCGAGGGTGGGATTGGGAGGGAATGAGGTAGCTGGGATACAAAGTAAATAACTGTGATTAATATTAAAAAAATTAAAAAAAAGAAATTTTGAGTGTTTGAGTAGTCAGGTGTTTAACTGGAATTTGTCGGTATACAATATAGAAATTCCATATGGAAACTACTTAGTAAACCTCATGTTCTTTTATATCAATTAAAATTAATTCAGATTTAACAATTAACAAAATAAGTGTAAATATTTCTACTTCTTCAATTGCTAAAATAGTTAATTTTGAAATTAAGTACTAAATTTAATTTTTTAAAGTTGTTTTTTCTGTTTTTTTATATACTCCCCTAGAACATTCTAAAACATGCTACTTCAGAAGCTGCTTTAGATAAAGTAATCAAGCATTATATTATTAGTAATATCAATAAATAGTCAATGTTTTATGTCATTTGCTTATATCTTATATTCCTTGAAACTCAGTGCTTACTTCTTTCTGCCTCCATTTGTATTCTATCTAGATAGTGTGCTCTCTTGTTCTTTGTAAAGACTTTTCTCTCTCTCTCTGACCTCTCTTTACTTCTCCTCAAACTTTTCTCCCATTGGGTTTAAACAGTCTCCCAGTGTGGTAACTCCTGCTCACACAACTTTTGTTCACACATGTGTAATGCTTGCTCCCACTGACAAGTTTGAAGTATTCGATTCTCTCACTCTGTGCTGTATTTTTCTCCAAATACTGAGACGATTTTCATGATTCTGAGTAGGTATTCACACTTGGTAATCCATTTCTGTAGGACCATAATGGCCCAGGGTTATGGAGGAAAAGTGAAGGAAGCTTTAACCCAGAAACCTCTAACGGGAGGACAGGCAGAAGTTGACCACCTCCTCTCCTTTAATCTGGCTGCACATAACCATCTCCCCAACCATCAAGTGCATTGTGGAAGAGTGGGGGAAAGGTACAAGGACCCAGAGGGGGTAGGGGCTTCACTAGATGACCAACAGATCTGACTAACCAGGACCCAGAGGGGCCTGTTGAGACTGAGGCACCAGCCAAGGATCATACATGGACTGGACCTAGGCCCCTCACACAGATGCAGCCAAAGGGCAGATTGGTCCTCATATGGGGACTGAATCTTACATGCTCTCTGCTGCCTGCTTTTCCATCATTATCCCCTGGCAGTTCTACCAGGGGTAGCCACAGGAGAGGAGTGTGTGCTCAGTCCCGAAGCAACATCAAGTTGCTTATCAAAAGCTAGGGTGAATCGTTGTGAAGAGGCAGTTCCCATTCTCTGAGTAGTAGGGAATAGGGAATGGGGTTAACAGGTAGCAACAGGGACCAGGAGGAGAGGCGGGGTGGGGCTACGACCAAAATGTAAAATGCATAAATAAAAATTAAATTAAAAAGAGAACTTATTATCCTGCCATTTACTGGGCTTCACTCCTTGTTTAACTTAAAAAGGATTTTTAGCTCCTGGACCCTATAGCCCCTGAGTATGCAGATGGAACTACTTCCAACACCCCTACCCTGGCCAATGGCACATGGGCACGCAAACCGTTCCTCAGAGACCCTGGCTCCACAGGGCCATAAGTCCCCCTGCCCTCAAACCAAACCAAACCAAACCAGTTCTCTGCACTCAACACTGACAGAGATCCTGCATTTCCCTCACCCACATTTGCTAAGTATGCTTCACTCCCTCCAGCAACAAGCCTGGCTACCCAGAGGAAGACATGAGCAGAGGTGGGCATATCTCCATTCAGACGTAAACATACTAAACTGCTTGTCAGATGGATGGTTGGTGAAGAACGTTTCACAGCCAGTACGTTGTCGTTTCCTTCTATTGAAAGTGCTCTTTGCATTGCAGAAGCTTTTCAATTTCAAGAGATCTTATTTAGTAATTGTTGATCTTAGAGCCAGTACTGTTGGTGTTCTGTTCAGGAAGTTGTCTCCTGTGCCAGTGAGTTTGAGGCTGTTCCCCACTTTCTCTTATATTGAGGCCTTTGATACACTTGGATTTGAGTTTTGTGCAGGGAGATAAATATGTATCTATTTGCATTTTTTACTTTTAAATTTAATTTTATTTATGTATTTATCTATTTCAACTTATGCATTTTGTATCCCCGCTGCAGCCCCCTTCCCCCTTCTCCATCTCCTCCCAGTCCTTCCCACCCTCCCACTTCTTCCCCTATGCCCTTTCCCTAGTCCCCTGATAGGGGAGGACCTCCTCCCCTTCTGTCTAATCTTAGTCTATCAGGTCTTATCAAGGCTGGCTGTGTCATCTTCTGTGGTCTGGCAAGGCTGTACCTCCAGCCCCCCGCAGGGGAAGGTGATCAAAGAGCCAGCTACTGAGTTCATGTCAGAGACAGCCCCTGTTCCCCTTACTAGAGAATCCACTTGTAAACTGAGCTGCCAATGGGCTTCCTTTGAACAGAGGGTCTAGGTCCTCTTCATGCATGGTCCTTGGTTGGAGTATCAGTCTCTGTAGGACCCCCTGGGCCCAGGTATTTTGACTCTGTTGTTCTCCTTGTGGAGTTCCTGTCCCCTCAAAAACTTTGAATCTCCTACTTCTTCCATAAGAACTCTGGCACTCTGCCCAAAGCTTGGCTATGAGTCTCAGTATCTTCTTCAATACCCTGGTGGGTAGTCTTTCAGAGGTCCTCTCTGGAAGGGTTGTATCCTGTTGCTTATCTTCTCCTACTTCCAATATCTATCCTGTTTGCCCTGCTGAATGAGGATTAAGCACCTTCCCTAGAGTTCTCCTTGTTGTTTAGCTTCTTTAGGACTATAGATTTAGTATGTTTATCCTAAATTATATGGCTAATACTCACAAGTGAGTATATATCATGTTTCTTTCTGCTTCTAGGTTACCTCACTCAGGATGAATAAATATTTTTCAAATATTTTTAACAAATTTTATTTTTGTATTCTTTTGATTAAGTTGCTACAATATTTCTTTCTTTTTTAATATAATTTTTATTTATTAGTTTATTCACTTTGTATTCCAGCTGTATCCCTACCCTTATGTCCTCCCAATCCTCCCCTCCCTCATCTCCTTCCATGCCCTTTCTCCAGTCCACTGATAGTGGAGGACCTCCTCCACTTCCATCTAACCCTAGCATATCAGGTTTCATCAGGACTGTCTTTCACAGTCTTCCTCTGTGGCCTGGTCAGGCTGCTCCCTTCTCAGAGGGAGGTGATCAAAAAGCCAGCCACTGAGTTCATGTCAGATATAGCCCCTGCTCCCCTTATTAGGAAGCCCATTTGGAGACTGAGCTGCCACAGGCTACAGCTGAACAGGGCTTCAAGGTTATCTCCATGAAAAGACCCCTAGGCCCAGATTTTTTTGGTTCTGTTGGTCTCCTTGTGGAGCTCCAGACCCTTCCAGGTATTTCTATCTCCCCCTTCTTTTATAAGATTACCTGCATAAGTGAGTATATACCATGTGTGTCTTTCTACTTTTGGGATACCTCACTCAGGATGATAATTTCCAGGTCCCACCATTTGCCTGCAAATTTCATTATTTTCTTCTTTTTAATTGCTGAGTAGTATTCCATTGTGTAAAAGTACCACAATTTCTGTATCCATTCCTCAACTGAGGGACATCTGGATTGTTTCCAGGTTCTGGCTATTACGAATAAAGCAGCTACGAACATAGTTGAGCAAATGTCCTTGTTGTGTACTTGAGCATCTTTTGGATATATGCCTAAGAATGGTATAGTTGGATCTTGAGGAATCACTATTCCTAATTGTCTAAGAAAGAGCCATTGATTTCTAGAGTGGTTGTACAAGTTTACATTCCTGCCAGCAATGGAGGAGGGTTCCCCTTTCTTCACATCCTCTCCAGCATGTGTTGTCATTTGAGTTTTTGATCTTAGCCATTCTGGTGGGTGTGAGGTGAAATCTCAGGGTTGTTTTAATTTGTGTCTCCCTGATGGCTAAGGATGTTGAACATTTCTTTAATTATTTTTCTGCCATTCTACAATTCTCTGTTTAGCTCCATACCCCATTTTTAAATTGTATTACTTGATTTGTTGCTTTTTAACTTCTTGAGTTCTTTATATATACTGGATATTAGCCCTCTGTCAGATATAGGGTTGGTGAAGATCCTTTCCCAGTCTGTAGGCTGTCGTTTTGTTTTGATGACAGTGTCTTTTGCTTTACAGAAGCTTTTCAATTTCATGAGGTCCCATTTATTGATTGTTGCTCTTAGAGCCTGTGCTGTTGCTGTTCTATTCAGGAAGTAGTCTCCCGTGCTGATGAGTTCTAGGTTCTTTCCCACTTTTTCTTCTAACCGATTTAATGTGTCTGGTGTTATGTTGAGGTCTTTGATCTACTTGGACTTTAGTTTTGTGCAGGGTGATAAATATGGATGTATTTTCATTTTTCTGCATATAGACATCCAGTTGGTCCAGCACCATTTTTGAAGATGCTGTCACTTATATAGACCTATAAGATAGGATAAACATACTGAAATCTATACACCTAAAGAAGATAAACAAGAAAGAGGACCAGGGGTAAGAGGATTAATCCTCACTTAGAAAGTCAAATGGCATGATCATTGGATGTAGGAGAAAACAAGTAGCAGGACAAGAGCCTA
>CM053766.1:65237798-65264269 GCA_028658305.1 Pachyuromys duprasi
ACTAAATTAAAATATGTAGCATTCTAGTACAATAAAATGAAACAAGAATTGCTTCTATTTTTTCTCTCCATCCTTTTCAAAAAATGTCAGCTTGCTATACTGATATAGAAAGTCTGAAGCCAAACAGAACAGCTCTTTCTACCTCCACCACCTCTAACCTGATTCAAATTATGTATCTACAGTGAGCTTCAGCTCCATGAATATTAAGTGTCATTCAAAATGTAAAATTGACTATATGAACATACATATGGCATAGTCTAAACCTTCCCCAAATGAACCGTATTATAACTAGAAGTCAGAATTTAAGAATCGATTCAAAACCATGGCTTGGCTTACTGTCTCCTGATTCATTTTTACACAGCATCTTATCTTGGAACGATATAGTAACAAAAATAAAGATGTACATTTTATATAAATTATTGAAAACTTTGGGTTTGATTCATGCTTGCTGTTGGTGTAGTAAGCACTGTTTGAGGCATCAGAGACACAAAGGTTACTGACATCCCAAATTTGTCATTGAAAAGCTTACTGTGTTAGGAGATAAAGGAATGTGTGGACTGCTGT
Organism: Pachyuromys duprasi; assembly: GCA_028658305.1. Taxonomy (NCBI): domain Eukaryota; kingdom Metazoa; phylum Chordata; class Mammalia; order Rodentia; family Muridae; genus Pachyuromys; species Pachyuromys duprasi. The sequence goes on from CM053766.1 coordinate 65,238,363, forward strand.
TTTATATTTGAGGCATACCAGCCTGTCCCAAAGAAAGAAGAGGAACACAGACATTCCAGAGACATCTTTCAGCTCCACCTAACCTGTCAATGAGAGTGTGCCTTAACGACCTGAGCAAGTCCTTGACCTGTGAGATTGAAATACGTTGTGTGGGGTCCCTTACAGGGAAAATCAAGTAAGCTCCTTTAGTCTCAGTACTCAGGAGGCAAAGGCAGGCAGATCTCTGTGAGTTTGAGGGCTGCCTGGTCTGTGAAGTGAGTTCGAGGACAGCTAGAGCTGCATAGTGAGACCCTGCCTTGAAAATATTATTAAATAACAATAGTATAAAACTATATAATGTGTGCTAACATAATTATGTATTAAGAATAAAGGAAAAAGTACCAAAACCAACGTAAGTTTTGGATTGCCTACTTAGCATTATTTAGGGGGCAACATTTATACAGAAAACCTAAAAAAAGCTTTCTGATTGTAACCTGGTTTGTTTTTGCTACTTAAGAGATACCATATTCCTGTAAAGAAATCATTGTGTGTGTATGTGTTTGCATATTGGTGCGTTTGAATATATATTCATATATATATATATATATGTGTATTAATATAACAGAATATTTCACTGGATCATGGGAGATTTATTTGGTTTAATGATATCTTTGGAAGGTATTTTATATAGTTCATATTTATAAGCCCTAAGTATCACTGTATGTATAATTATGAACAGATGAAATTTATGTATGAGTGTTTAGGCTTACAAACATTTAGAAAAAGAACTTGTTGGGTTTTTAGGTTATTTATTTAATAGCAAACAGAAGCCAGAGATTTCTTTCATAATGTCAAATTGACAGTCTATTCTGCAATATTATGATCATCTTCACTAGAATTGTTACAATGTTTCCTTTTTTCTTCTTCCCATTTTAGCCTAAGGTGGTTGTTACAGCATCCTTTGGGATTGAACCTGGAAGGAAGGTAGAATACATCCCACTTCTAGAAGAAGCACTAAGAATAGGACAACACAGACCAGACAGAGTTCTCATTTACAGTCGTCCAAATATGGTAATTTGAAACTAATTTTCTTCTTTCTGATGGTATTCTACCAAAGATAATTTTAGTTTGGGTCATTTGAAAACTACAATTGAACATAATTGCAGTTATTGGAGGGAAATGTTGTGGATGATAGTGTCTATGGAAAACTAGGTGAAATTAGCAAGTAATAAAGCACAGAAATGCAGATGATATTAGTATTAGTACTTTGGGTTTGTGTGTTGCTCTCCTAGGCTGTCATTTATTTCTTTAAATTTTATGATAATACTAGTAAATACTAACTATCTACTATTTGGTTTACAAGATATTGAGAATATATTTTTCAAGATTCTAGAAGAATTAAAAAAATATATTCCAGGAACCGTATGAGTTAGGGAATGCTGTTCCTCTCATTTAAGAATGTGGAATCATTGTACATTAAGATGAAACAAGACAGACATCGGAAATAAAAGACAAGAAACAGGGCAGGAGCCTTCCACAGAGGACCTCTGAAAGGCTCTAGCCTTCAGGGTGTAGAAGGAGATGCTGAGACTGATAGCCAAACTTTGGGCAGAGTGCCAGAATCCTTCTGGAAGAAGAGGGAGATAGAAGGGACAGGAACTCCACAAGGAGAATGACAGAGCCAAAATATAAATCAAAATAAACAACAACAACAAAACCCTGGGCCCAGGGGTTCCCACATGGGGAAGACATAGAACCCTGCTCAGAGGAAGCCCATAGACTTCTCAGTTTCCTAGTAAGGAGTTCAGGGGCTGTCCCTAATATGCACTTTGATCACCTCCTCCTGGGGGGTGCAGCCTTACCAGGCCACCAAGGAAGATGATGTAGCAGCCTTAATGAGACATGGTAAACTAGGGTCAGATAGGGGAGGAGGTCCTACCCTATCAGGGGCCTAGGGAAAGCACATAGGGGGAGAAGAGGGAGGATGGATGGGACTGAGAGGAGATGAGAGAGGGGACTGCAGCAGGGATACAAAGTGAATAAATTGTAATAAACAAACAAATAAATATATAAATAAAATTTAATTTAAAAAAATGATGACGTAACCTACATTACAGGTTTGGCCTCAAACTCTTCCACTGTGAGTACGTTCTTCACCCCCCCACTCCATGACCCATTGGAAAGATCTGATTAGTTTATGTGCAAGTTATCTTTTTATAATTAAGGAAAGTTATTTTTTTTCAGCCAGAGATATACTGTGTTAAAAAATGTTTATTCTACACACACAAATTTTTCTGTGATCCATGGAGGATGAAGATTATAGTAATGACAATATTTTATACTTTTCCTTGTCACCTTGGCCTTGATGGGCATCTTGTTTCTATCCTCAGTCAATTCTCCAGCTATATGCAATAGGAATAAATTTTATTTTTTAGCAGATTATTATGCTTTTTGCAAAAGATAAATTACAAAATCACAAACATTCCTGTGCCAGACCTCTTGAGAGGTTTTCAGCAGAAAGTAGTTAATTGACAAGTTCTGAGACCAGACATTGTCATTTTGATGAGCATATAACAAGAAACATTGCCACATTAAATTCCCTCATGGAGTTTCAGTGCTCTGGTTCATGAACTGCTGCACTCAGTGAATTTAATGTTCCTCCTGTCTCAGAGAAGAATGCTAAGTTTCTTTCAAGCACTTTTTTTTAAGGCTTTGTCTGTGTTTAAATCAAGGAACACAAAGTCAGCCACTCGCAGAGTCTAGGTTAGGGTAAGGTGGAGGAATGGCAGAAACATGCTCACAGGAGTGTTTTTTAGAGTGCCTACTATTCATGCTCAGGTATGAATTCCCTTAGGCTTTATAAAGGACTTAGGTTAGACTGGGAAAACTGTGAAGTGTTTTCAGGTCCCTTTGCTTACTTAGTTCTTGCAGATCAATGAGGTAGGTCTTGTAACTGGTTCCATTTTCATGCTGAAGAAACAATCATGAACCAAGATACCCAAAGTATATCTAAATGGTATAGCAAGGTGCAAACGTTGGTTTGATAACTTTTAAACAATAAGAGACATGCTATTTCTTCTGCCCCATAAGCACATCTTGTTTAGATATTCATTCTCTTTATTCACATTTTAATATGATTCTCTTCTCTCAATAGAATTGTTTTAGCTCCTTACCCCACATAACTGGTTCACTTTCCTCATTCTTTGCCCTTTCTCTAATATGCCTCTAGAGCGGTACAGATGAAGGCATTTAGTATATCTTGTCTTTATATCAGACCTACTCTGTAAACAGTAATTAAACCCAATGGATTGGGCTTGCTTTGAATTTAAGAGAAACGGATGATGGGACTGGGTATTGTATCTTATTAACTAACATTCACCTTTGCCAAATGAGGTAAAAGTTTTGTTGCTACTCCTGAGCCTCAGGCAAACTATGACATAAACTGAAGATTACCATTTGTCACCATGGTACTCTCCAAATATTGGTGCTTAAGAATTCTAACATATAGGAAGAATTGACTATACACACACATACGTTTTATTTAATATATGCTAATATTGTTATTTTTCTATTTCCTCAGATCATTTCCCTTACACATATTTTATAGCCTAAAAATAACCATTTATTCTAGTGCCTATTTCATTAGAGGCTTGTAAAAAATATTTGTAACCACAACTCAGTTTTCATTTTGCAGTATGATGATTTTAACTGCTTTACAATTATGATGTTAAAGCTTTGGTAATTTGAAATTGGTTATGTTTTCCTCATGCATAAAAAGAAATGGAAACATGATTTGTTCACAGTTAGCTGTTCTGTTTACTTAAATGATATTAGCTAGCACCTTTCCAAGGGAGGCAAGAAAATTCAACTATGCTCGAAATATAAACTTTACAAATGATGTACAGTTCAGTTATTTATATACAAGTGGATTTATTCAGACATATTGTATTTGTGATACTGCCTTGATGCATAATTTGTAAATATGCATATTTAATTTTTGACAAGTTTTCATAGCTCTGGTTACCAATAGGGATTCTGGAAACTGGAAATTATTTTTCTTCTGTGAATGCTCCAGAGTCTGTTAGTTTAGCCCAGATACCATCTTGATGAAGACAATAGTTACATACAAGCCTGGCTATGTTGCTCATTTACTCTACTGACCTTTGTGTAATTGAGTTCTACCTCCCTGTGTTTACATATTTCTTACCTATAAACATCCTGCTATGTCAGGTGTATGTTTTTAATCCCAGAACTCCTAAGGCAGAAGCAGGCAAATCTCTATGATTTTTTATGCCAGCCAAATCAGTATAAATAGTTTCAGGCAAGCTAAAGATGCAGAGTTAGACTGTGTTTCAAAACAAAACAAAACCCTTCTTGATAAGGAATCTGGCTATTTCAAGAACGCCAACCTGCTCTCTTACCTAGATACCTGTAGGTACTCATTTCTACAAGCCTACTCCTTCTTCTTAACTTCTCTGCCTACTTAATGGCAGTTTAATTTGCTTAAGGTCATGTCCATTTATGATATCACAGTTACCACAAAAATTAAAAAAAGCTTTGATATTGAGGAAGGAAAAATAGTACTTTTTGTTTCGTTTTCTAGCACATTAGTGACTGAGAAGGAATAAAGCATTTGGCCATGTCAAATATTCTATTTAAAAATTGATTTCCCTCTAGAGGAAATACACATGGTATTCTTTCTTATTCCCGAAATGGCTTGAATTGCCCTATTGCACAGGTAGCTCTACCCTTTAGTCCTGAATGTCACTATATAAAAATATTTCAATGCATTAGGTGATGTTTCCTGGTGAAGACAGAGCTTCAAAATCAAAACATCAAGCTTGACCTTCGTTTTTAAATTACTTGTGCACATTCATGTTTGGAAATGTATCTGTGAGCTAAATAAGCCCACGGATTCATCAAAACATGACAGCATCACATTGGATTGCTTATGGTAACCATAGAGCTCAGTAAAAATACTCAAAAGGGAAAATAGCATCAAACCACTGGATTGTACCAAAATGTAGTTTATAAAAATTTTGCCTTGTCTTGTAGTTTTGAGATTCATTCACACATTCGATGCATAGTGTTATGAAGGTGCAGCTTTCTAATGGATGCTCAGACTGAGCTGTTCATCGGTTCTCTTATAACTCCATCTCCTATTTACTGTGCACGTTTCTAAATTTTTCTGTGCAGGAGAAAGTTCCTTTGATGTCAGGTCGTGATCTTGATTGGGAAGAAGAAATGGCGAAAGCCCAGGCTCACGACTGTGTACCTGTTCTCTCAGAACATCCCTTATACATTCTCTACACATCTGGGACAACTGGGCTGCCTAAGGTATTTGCTTTCTTTGGGATATACACAAGGGCAGGTTTTCTTTTTCTTTAATTTTTAAATTAATTTATTTTTATTACACTTTTTTCAGTTTTTATCCCAGCTGTAGCCCCCTCCCTCATCCCCTCAAAATCCCTCCTTCCTGTCCTCTTCTCCTCTCATGCCCCTCCCCCAGTCCACTGATAGGGGAGGTCTACCTCTCCTTCCCTCTGACCCTAGCTTATCAGGTCTTATCAGGACTGGCTGCATTGTCTTCCTCTGTAGCCTGACGAAGCTGCTTCCCCTTCAGGGGTAGGTGATCAAAGAGCCAGCCACTGAGTTCATATCAGAGACAGTATCTGTACCCCTTAGTATTGTACCCACTTAGAGACTGAGCTACCATGGGCTGCATCTTTGCAGGGGTTCTAGGTTATCTCCATGTATGATCCTTGGTTGGAATATCAGTCTCAGAAAAGACCCCTGGGCCCAGATTTTTTTTTTTTATTTTTTTTGCCATTCTTGTGGAGCTCAGTCCCCTCCAGGTCTTTCATCTCCCCCTTTCTTCCATAAGATTTCCCTGCTTTCTGCCCAAAGTTTGGCTATGAGTCTCAGCATCTACTTCAATACCCAGCTGGGTAGAGTCTTTCAGAGGTCCTTTGTGGTAGGCTCCTGCCCTGTTCCCCATTTTGATAATCTGTCTGATTAAGGAATAAAAATGGTTTCAAATTTTTGCTTGATGCTTAGATGCACTTATTTTATTTCTTAAATGAATTTTATACAAATGCTCTTAAAGGAAAGACTTTCATCTTTTTTAAAAATTACCGCCTGTCAAAAAAAAATGCTTGCTTCATAAACTTGTAAAATCACTATGCAGGTACTTGAATATTGATTGGTTTAATTATATATGTATATATACATAAATATTTAACTTACCAGTATGTTAAAGTTTGTGTCACTGTGCTTGAATCCAAAGTAAAAGATACATTTGAAAGAAATAATTTTATTTTTTAATTTATTTATTTACTAAATAATCATTTAATTATTTAATAAATAATTAATTATGTATTTAAATTTTGTTTAAATTATTATTTAAAAATAATTTTCTTTTAAATTTTAAGTTAAGGTTCTATACACTATGAAATACATTTTTCGCATTTGTTTACTTTTTATGTGCCTGGGTGTGTATAAGCAGTTTCACTGTATGCCATAGCATGCATGTGAAAATTAGAGGACAAGACAGGAGAGTTCAGTCTCTCCTTCTGTTATGTGGGTTTTAGTGATGAAACTCAGGACATCACGCTGAGTGACAAGTTCTTTCACCTTCTGTACCATCTTGCCAGCCTTGAAATAGACTTTTGATGAAGGATCATTTGATATTTTACTATAAAAATGAAGTTTAGACAGTATGGGTCAGAAACAATTTATCCAATGTATTCACACATTTGATTTATAATAAGGAGATACTTGACATCCTTTCTTCCATCTATCATGAAAGCTGCTTTTACAAGGAAAAAAAAGCATCAATACTTACGAATGTATCTGGTATCAACTAATTGCATGTTAATACGATATCTTCAATGATAGGCCTTTCCAACACCTTCATATGTTCCTTGTTTTTTCCTTAGATGGTTCAATTAAATTAAATTCATTAAATTAGAATTTTACAGGGAAAGCAACCCTTCAAAATTCCTTACACCTCTTTGTAGTATTTCTTTATTATCCTGGGGTTTGTAGAGCAACAGAGTTTGGAAAATGTGATCTCAAGCATATTAAGATAATGGCTCCATTATAGTTGCTATAAAAAGGGAATTTAAGGTATGTGAAAAGCAAAATATATCATATGAGAATATATTCTCCAACAAAAGAACAAAATATTATTGGGCATTAACTGCATGCGGCACACAATAAAAGAAAACTGCAATAAAACATGCTTGTTGGTAGTCTAAATAAATATATGCATACACAAAATATTTGTTTCTATTGAACTATAATATAGGACTTTTTTTACAACTCTAGTGTCACTTGAAAAATATGTCTTCATTACTGAATTCTAAGATATGTTTGTTTAAGCAGTCCAAGTGATTTATTTTAATTTCATGTTTGCTTTTCACAAGTTCCATACAGTTCAACTGGAAAATTTCCCATAAAAATCACACTGAGTTTACCAAATTTTGTATAATTTTATACAAAAGTTTTAATATGAAACAAAAACCAGAACACTGAAAATTATGTGACTGTATCAGACTTAGGAGATCCATGACAGTAGACATCCCACCTTAGTTCCTTAAAATGTTGCACAATTTTTATTTAAAAAAAAACATTCTTGCCAAATTTTGCCTTCAAATCTCCCCAAGATTCCCTGTGAGCTGCCTTCACACACTTTTCAGAGTAAGAGACCTTTTTTTGTAACAAAAGGCTGACTCAGCCAGTACAGAAGAAATACAGTAAATTAATACACAGAGCACTGAGTATGAAAATCATGGTTCACAGCTACCTCATGTTTTCTCTGGGTTATGAACTTCCCTTCTGGATTCCTCTTATCCCTGAACTGAAAATAATCTTTTGATGTTAATTCCATATTTTATTTGTTTCCACCTAATGGACTACCCTAAGGACAACTTACTTCAATATGTTGGAGAAAGCTATGATTATTGAAAATTTTGCTCAGTTGAGTATACTTGTAATGAGTGTTCTATGCAAAACAGATAAAATATGAGTAACTTACAGTCATCCCAATCTAGGAGGGTGGAAATGTGCATGTTTATCAGTAATACAATACAGACAGTAATCATCTTGTGGAGGAGATACCCAACAAAGACAAGGAGATTGTTTTTCAGGCTTTATGGCTTAGACTTTTACTTCGGACAGCACAATTATTTGGTATGAATCAGATTTGCTTCAGAATTCAGAATGAGGCAGAGAAGAAGCCATGACTTTGAATACATACAAAAGAAGATGGTCTTGACCTGGGAAATGGGGCAGGTGCTAAACATATTGTGTGTAATTTGTCTTTGGGATATTAATACTAGTACAGTCAGTAACTGGAAATGAGCCTGATTCTAAGAGCTGCACTGAGAGCTGCATACAGGCTTTCGTAGATCATTAGTGTAGAGCTCTGGCTTTCAAACCACAGAGTGGGTGGATTTTGCAAATTATGACATGTGGTATGCTGTGTGATTTTTTTTTCCTGGATAGAGGTGAATAAACATCTGTTTACCCCAGATGGATCACTGTGACAAACCAAAGACGTTATTCCATTGAATCTAGTGAGTTCACTGCTATTACTTACAGGAACATCGGTGAGGAATTACGTAGGGGAGCATGGTCACTCAAAGGTAGCTACGTCTCCAACTGCTCGTCTCCACATGAGATGAAAGCTGTATCTCTGGAGCTTCATACCCACCACATAGGAAGTCTGCCAAAGACTGTCCACTTCTCTTGCAACTGATGTGTTCTACCACCCCAAAGATGGGCCTTACAAATCATATCACGTTCTGATATTTCCAAGCTTTTGTAAGTTTTATTAGATACCCACATTTTATGAACCTCTTCTCTCTACCCTGGGAGATATTTCAATTTGGAGGAAATAGCTACCCAGTTCTTTGTCCTCTAACAATGCTCTTCCATCTTTTTCTCACTTATTCTTCTATCATGTTCCCTGAGCCTTGGAGGGGGAGATATAGTAGTCTGGTTATTTTATTTCATTTATTGTTGAGCATTGGACCACTGTGCCATAGCAACCATCACTTGTTCTCAGGAGCATGACTTGTTATGAAAGTGTGCTAACCACCATCTACTGGAAAAATAAAGATTTTCCCTTCCCAACCAACTAATGTTTATGTAATCTATGTATAAAAAACAAAATATTTGGCATGAAATTAACTGAAACCTCAAATCAATTTATCATAGTGATCACTTCCCTCTGGGACCTGACTTCATGTAATGCAGCCTTGCATTACAATATTTAGAATTCCTCTATAGAAGGTTCCTAAATTCCTTTATGCAAGGATCCTAAAATTGAACTAGAAAAAATGTTGATTGAACTTGTGTCAATGCCAGTGGACACATATTGGCCTGGCATATTGGTAGTTCATACCATGCATGGCCCATACCAAGAAGAGTAATAAGTGACAATTCACCCCTAGTGGTATGTATAATATCATGACAATGAACCAATGGCGAACTTCCACTGTAATCTTATCTTGATTTCTCCTAGTCCTATAAGCAAAATATTTTTTTTTTTAGCACTCAGACCTACACTCTAATTCTAAAATAAAATTACATCAGTCAAAGCCTTGATAGTTTGTTGGGTTCCTTAGATATAAATCCATAAGGATATAATCCTTCTCTTGCAAGGAATTAAAAAATAAGAAAGAGAAAGAAAGAAGAAAACAAAACAAAACAAAAAATCTGTATATCCTGGGTATACCTAACTTGACCACCTGTACAGGATGCTGTCTTTCAAACTCCTTGGATTCTGTTTATACTGTCATTACAGGTGTTCCCAAACACTCAAAAATTAGAATAATATAGTGAAGGCTTATTTTTTGATTATACATATTGGTCAGGATTTCTGAAGACCCAACACTGTCTCTTTTATGTCATTATCCACTGGTCTTAGGTGGCTAAGGGTACATAAAAATAAATATCAGCACTGTTCAATACAGTATAGAGATATTCCCATCATTTATATCATTTGTTTCATTCAAAGTGGATATTTGACATTGACCAGCCCACTAAATTCCCCATAATGTACCTGTAGTAATTCCCATTAGTCATCTGTCAATCAGATCTTGAGTTACTGCTATATTGCTACCACTGTGCATAGCCTCAACCCAGATGTGCTTGCTGGTGTCAAGTTGTATCTTTGGGTGTGGTTCATGTCAAAAAGTGAGCAGCATCATGTTCTGCCAACGGAGCTGGCTTCCACATTCTTATCAATAAATTCTGAGGAATCTCCATGGCCTGTGTCTTTCAGTTTTGGTACACCTGGCTACTGAAGTGTTCCTGGACAGAGTGGAAGATCTCTACTGTGTACTGTTTTTGAATGAGAGAAATGTACATCAGATTTTGTAACCACCCAGCCGCCTAGGACAAGTTTAATCTTTTAAAGTCCTTTTTATCTAGATAATTTTATCACTTGGGTCTTCCAGGAATGCTCAAGATTTCAAGCCATCCTGACACTCATTAGCATAGCACCTGGCTGTCTGTTGTCTTCCCTGGGACTTCTGGGTGGGCAAAGATCTTACCATATTTTCTTTTCCCCACTGACCTGAGCTGATGTTTGTTTTGCCTTTTGGTCATCCTTCTCTTTCCCAATTGCTTCAGCACATTAAGTACCTCCTTTACACACCTGTTCATATCATTTAGCTGTCCTTGAACCTTCTTACTTTACAAAGCTCATTTCCCAATATGTGACTCAGCAAAACCACAGAAGCCCCATATTAGTTAGTCTTCTTATTGCTGCCACAAAATTCATCACCCCCACCCAAAACAAAAACAAAACAAAAGTAATACTTAAAGAAGTGTTGATATTGGTAAGCAGTTAAAGGCTACTACTCATTATGTTAAGAGAAGTCATGGAAGCAGAGTCTTGAAGCAGCTGGTTATGTTGTAACCATAGTGTGTGTGTGTGTGTGTGTGTGTGTGTGTGTGTGTGTGTGTGTGTGTGTGTGATGGGGCATGTACATGCCACTGGGTATGCATGGTCAGAACAACTGAAGGTATTAGTTTTTGCCATCCACCTTTTTGAGATAGGTCTCTTGCTTACCACTCGGGATTCTCATATTTCTACCTCCCATTACTGCAGGACACTGTGATTACAGACAGTCACTATTTAATAGAGCTTTCCATAAGTTCTGCCTATCTAAAAATCAGTTCTTCCTGCTTGAATCAGAAATACTTCACCCATTGGGTCATCACCCCAGCTCCCGAATAAATAATCTTTAAGCAATTAAATATCACTCCTGTCTCCTTAGGCTTCTAGTCATGCCATAGTGTAAAATAAATGCAGTCCAACTTCAAAGAGACCCACAGTCTTTAGCAATACTAACACTGTTTACGAATCTAAAGTCGAAGTTTCTTCTGGGAATCAGAACAATTGCTTCATTTTGCATTGCTATAAAATTAAAAGTAAAACATGTTCCATTGTTCCAATTTCAATGTCACAGAATAAATAAGGGCAGACCTAGAAAAAGGAAATAAAAAGACTGAAACTCTTAGGCAAATTCCAAAACCTGTAGCTCCTTGTCAGATACCTAGAGGTTGTGATGTAATCACCTGGGAAACCTTGGCTAGCTTTCCTTCTGCACCTCCGCCACCTGAATCACATAGGGCCAGCTTTCGTCTGTGTAACCAGCTTTTCCTGGCAGACCCTACACTGTCTTGGCATCTCCAACATCCTGTTATCTCCATCGCAACTTGGACTTCATTATCGTTGATTCACCCAGTGACCTTAGGAATTTGCACAGAATACAGCACTTGTTCTTATTGCATGGTTACGGTGACCTTATAGAAAGAAACTAGGCGTATGTTCCACGATTTCATAATGTCCTCACTCTTGCATCTTTTATGCCTATGAATAAGTACCATGTATGTAGCAACTGAAATAATTTGGTGGCATTTTGGGGTTGAGTCTGTCCACTTTGACCCAAGATTGCATTAACATTCTCTGGACCTAAGGTAACCATTTCTTTGGCAGTTGTTTTGAGCAGGAAGCCCCTGTGATGGTCTTCTCAGTCTTGGCTCTCTCTTTTCAAATTCATTTCTATTTTCAATAGATGGAGCCCTTCAAAGGTAGAATATGTCTACAGGAAACTTACTATATTGCATCAGGGCAAAACCACATTTTTCTTTAATGACACTCAACAAATCCAAGTGCTTTAGAACATAGCTTGTTTGTAATTTAGATTTCATTAATACTGTTCTCCTTGAGCAATTACATATTTTTAAATCTATTTCTCCACAGTTCAAGGCTACCTAGAGAAGTCAAGGAAGCAGAATTTTGATGCAGCTGGTTACTTTGTACCCATGCTCTCTTTCCACCATGGGGAGTCTCTCTGTCCCTCCTTCACTTCTTGTTTTCCTTCCTCCCTTTCTTCCTCTTTGTATCTCCCATTCTCTATTTGTCCTTCTCTCTCTGCCCACCCCTCTCTCTTTCTCTTAATGTGGATATGAGTAGTGGTCAGTAAACATGACATAACCCAAATGGTATCCTGTCTTGAGACTTCTGAGAAACATTAACTTTACTTTTGAATTTAGCCATGCTAAGGTTCTTATAACACAGGTAGAATGCAACCAGATTATTTCTCAGAGCATAATACAACTAATCTCTAGTTTCTGATGGCTTCTGAAACCTCATGAATAAGGTCACTACCATCTGAATTTAGCATGGCATTTTGTCCTTCCAAGTGGGCAGTAGATGATTAAAGCATTCAAGGGCTTTTCTAGCCAAAATTTCAAACTCTCCAACATTTCTCCTGAAAAGCCAGTTCCCAATACCTAAGAATCACAGGGTCAAGTTCCTCACAGAAACAACTTCAATTCTTCGTTAGATACAGAATCTGTTGCTGTGACAAAATACCCTGTAAATAACTTTAGCAATAAATGTCTTTTGTATTTTCCTCTCAGTTCAAGGGTATACTGAGCTTACTCTCTATCACATAGTCCAGGACCCTAGTCCGTGGGGTGGTAAAACACATGCTTACGGTGGCTCGTCTTATTTCAATTAACCTAATCTAGAAAAGCCTTCACAGACCTACCCAGAAGTTTATGTCTCAGATAATCCAGAAAGCAGATAATTTGTCAATCAACATTCACCCTCTAAGAGTCTATGCTAGTCCTCAGTATATGATGAATCAGCCTTGTTCTTAACTCTCCTAATGAAGCCAGTCCTATCTAGCTCAGTGAACTGGAGATCAAATATCATCTCTCTCATAATTAGTTCCATTAGTAATGCCTGTCTTCCTCTATGGTCTTCTAGCCTCTGATATTTATGGAGAGATTAGTCAGTGATAACCAAGGGTCTCTAATGGCTCAGTCCAAATGAGCCAGTCTATCAGAGATGGATCTCTCTTATCTTGCCTTGGATTTTTCATTCTTTTTTCTCAAGGAGTGAAGAAAAGTCAGGTTACTCAATTTCTCCAGCCCCAGAGCACAGACACTGATCCTATTAACCTATATGTCACACAGCCTTACAAACCAGGCTGTAAGAGCTGCTTTCATTCTTTCTTTGAAATTCCTTACAAATTCAGTATGTTCAAAGGCAGAATGTTCCCTGGTGATGATAGTTTTCTGACTATTATCAGAGTCCTCATCTACATGCTGAATGATGGATTTTTTTTACTTCATTTCTATCAAAGATCAGACCTAAAGGATATCTTTTCTCATTTCTAACTTGGTCTCTCCTTTATTCATTCTCCAGTTCTTCATGTGAGATCCAAGAATATGAATGTTAGGAGAGAATCCTCTGCACATACCTAATTTGACTGCTTTTCTCTTGCCTCCTATCAGTGTTAAGAAATGGCAAGACATGTCCATGTCATCGTCAATTTTATCCCACCTCTACCCAAATAAGAGGTTCATATGGAATATTACATGTAAATGTCCACTTCCTCTGCAACTCTTCCTTTATACAGGCAGTCCCTCCCTCTACTTCTTGTGGAGACAGCTCAGTCTCAGCAAAGGACACACAACAGGCATATCTGCTTACTGTAGTTAGATACATGATCATGATACTTTCAGGGATCACAATATAATCCATAGCCCATCAAGTATTATAAGGCTATCTCCATGATCCTGAGGCAGACTTCCTTTATCAGGGAGGCATGTTAGTTTGTAACATACAGATGATGACGAGCATCATGGCATTCTCCTTAAGGATATCCAATTTGAAGAACTGAAGATGAGTTAGATTTGTTTGAAGGACTTATCACTTGCGTCAGAGAGCAAACAAATTCCAATACAGCAAGAAGGCACAACATCCCTTATAATCTAGGGAAAGGTAGTGCAGTGCTTTGAATAGAAATGGCCACTGTAGAGGCATGTGTTTGAATACTTGGTCCACAGGGAGTGACACTGTTGGTAGGTATGGCCTTGTTGGAGTGAGTTTGGGTTTGTTAAAGAAATTGTCACTAGGGGATGGGCTTTGAGGTCTCAGAAGCTCATGCCTGCAGCCTGTGGATCAAGATGTAGAACTCTCAGTTCCATCTCCAGCACCATGTCTGCCTGCACACTGCCATGTTTCCAGCCATGCTGATAATAGGCTAAACTTCTGAACTGCCATCCAGCCCCAAATAAATATCTCCTTTTTAAGAGTTTCCATGGTCATAGCATCTCTCCAGAGCAATTGAAACTTTAACTAAGACAGGTAGCTATAAAAAGATTGCCTTCACAGATAATTTACCCACAGATGAATCAGCTTCGGTTGTGTATACTATCACTTATTATAAAGGCCATGCCACTTCTCCTCCACAGCTAATCTTTGGTTCTGTCAGTAACTGACCTGGTGTCAATTGCATTATGAAACATTTGGGGAAAGATGTAAACAAATGTTCATGTCTTCACACAGGACACTGATGAGAGAGCAACAAAGCTATTCATGCCAAGTCCATGTTGTTCAACTAATGAGTTAGTTTGAGGTTGCATATTGGAGGCAAGTGATGTAAAGGCAGCCAGCTACATCCCCAAAAGCCCACTGCCATGTAAGAGAGTGGCAGCTCACGAACTCTGAATCCCTGGATCTCACTGCACAAATTTCAGGCAGCTCTACTAGATAGTATCCTTTCCTCTAGCAATTGCTCTCTGCTTTTCACTTTGGGGAGAGCCTTGTGACTCTTGTAAATGTGTAAGCCCATGGGCACTTTAAGATTTACTAGTTTCCCTAAGGTTATGTCCCTCCTATTCCCTGCAGGAAGTTGTTTCAATAAGTAGGGAACTTATGCACAACAAATGGCAAGATATCTCTCGGCCCCTCAAACATGTTTTCTTCCTTTTGTGAGACTTAAAATTTGTAAATGTTTTGGTACACATTGATATCAGATCTTTATGCCACTTACTTTATACAAATTAGTGCATGTCTAAGAACATATTCCAACTGCTGTTATTCCACTCTGTCACTAATCTTGACCAAAGTTTTTCTGTAGTTGGTCTGCTTTGCAGACTCCTTTTTCCTTTCTATTATCCTTATTTCATTTTAAAAGCACAATAAAATTTTATTTTTTTGGAACCTTTGAACACCAAAAGATGAGTGTATTTGCAGTAATAAAACATTGACCTATAAATTTTATGTTTCCATGCAGTATTATTTCTTAGAAAAATGATATTTTAAATACTTAAAGTGTTCCAAAGCACTCTTGAGCTGGGGGAATGGCTCAGTGGGTAGTGAAATAAATCTGATGACTTGAGTTTAGATCTCCAGAGTCCACATAGCTGCGCTGGGGGATCACAAAGGTCTGTCATCCTGGGTTTCTTTACCTAGAAGAGGGAGGCAGACCGGAGAAGTATTGGAAACTCACATGTCTATGAGTGTGGGAAGAACATCAGTGAACAACAGTAGAGACTTTGTCCCAAACAAGGGAGAAGGCAAGGGTCAACACTAGAGAATTTCCTCTGACCTCTACACATATGCTGCAACTCATGTGTGTCATACACACACGTCATACCTTTCCCTAAGATTCTGCTTCTTATGCGTGTATATATGGTTTACATTAAGCAGTCTGTTTTTTTTTTTATGAATTTGCAGACATATGTAGAGAGGTATTTTCATCTATTTTTGCTAACCAAGGAATTGACTGGAAGCTTCATGAATGGCCAGTCTGTTCACTGCTGCCAATATTCAAGAGTCTATGGCTGAACTGCTTCTTACACAAGTTAGTTTTGTTGTGGGTTTCATATTCTGTCTGCTTTTCATGACTCCATTGAGTAGACTTTAATAATGATTACCTTCACCTCGCAAGTTTGGAAGGACTCTGAGAATCAGGAAGGAGCTACAGATAGGATACAAAGTGAATAAATTGCAATAAATAAAAAATTAAATGTAAAAAAACCAAAAATTAAAAAGTTCCAGTGCCAATAAATAAACATAAAAGAGTAGAGGGAGGCACAAGCAGAGGGATGGGGATGAAACAAAGGCAGGAAAAGAAGACTGTAAATAAGGCTTTTGGTGCATTAACAGAACTGATGTAACTTTAATTCCTCCTATGTAGACTTACTCCTCTTTCCTGCCCTAGGGGAACAGGTGAGGGAAAGCAAAATTAATACAAATAAACGAACTTTCTTCTTTCTTTTTTTAAATCTCTGGTCCAATTCTTGCTGGTAGAGTGCTGAACTTGCTACATCTTAGCCCCTTATCTCAGAGTTCCAGATCAATAAGAAATTACATAGCTGCTAAAGAATCTTCTGCAGGGGTACTCATGAAGTTTATAAGAAGCCGTAGCAAGAGATTTTGTGTTTGATGAAATATCTCAAATGGAAACATTCCATCTCTTCTATGATGCTTCACTAACTTCTACCACTTGGAGGAAGAAATTCTCCTGAAAAGAAAAAAAAAATGTTGAGTAGTGTTGATTAGCTTGATTTGTGTGTGCAACTTTTGTTCAGGCAACCACAACTGTTGTGAGTTCACGAGAGCAAAGGCCAAAAGACACCTTTTCATAGCAGTCCTTCTGAAAATCTGTCTCTTACTTCATTTCTCATTTTTCCTCTCTTCCCTAAGCGTTAAGGACATATTGGACTGAGCACAACACCATCGCTTTTTCTTTTTTGCCCCTTGAAGAGTTGTTCACTGCATTGATGTTCACTGCAGGGTGGGGAAGAAGCTACTCTTTTGAAGATTGGAAAACATTAATTTATTGGAATAAAGATAAGAACTTAGAAGGTAGTTTTATGTATTGTTCATTTATCAAAATAATGGAAGTAGTTTCTCCCCATGAGGGTACGACTGCTCTAGCTCTGGGTTCTTTTATAGGATTACAGTGCTAGGCCCAAATTTGATCCTGTGCATTGGCTTTAAATTCAATGAGAACATGGTTGGCTACCCCTACAATATTCACGCCATCATTGCACCAATGGGCATATCTTGTAAGATTATAGTTATTGTGACTTCCAGTATTTACAGATAGATAAAACTGGGGTGGTATAGAGAATTTTTTAAGTTAATCAGAGCTATATCTTTTGCCTTTTAATTCTCTAACTCCCTTCACCACTTGCTGATGTGTTTCTTTCAAATATTTTAAATATAATATGTATTCCCCAGTTCTTTTGTGTGTGTGTTGGTGTTTTTGTGTGTCTGCAGAGGCCAAGTAAGGGTGTCATATTCACTAGAGCTAGATTTACAGGGACTTGAAGCTGTCCAAAATGAATTCTGAGAGATGAACCCTAGTTCTCTGGAATCACTGAGCCACCTCTCCAGTTTCAGCCCTTCAGATTTATTATAGGACAATTTAAATACCCCCACAACATGCACACTCGTTGGGGATGAATGTCCTACGTGTTCAGTCTCACTTCATATGTCAGCCTTCTTTTCTCTTGTCCACCAACACTCTTATTCCATGTCCACGGTATTTTTTCCCCTTAAGTTACAGTAACAGAAACTATGCACATTTCCTGAAGGCTCATTTTCTCTTTCCATTTAATGTTACAATTGAGGTAACTCTGTTGGTTTTCTTACTATAAAAAGCATCCCATTAGGCTGTAGTTATTAAGGTACTCTCTGTGATGACTTTGATCACATTCCTGCGTGACAAGTAACCATCTTTTACTTTCATAGAAACTGAATTTGATGTTTTTCAATACTTTTAAATTTCTATGTGGTCAAAAATAAAAGAATGTCTAATTTTAATATTTCACATTCTGAAACAGTATTCATTTCATGTTTTCTTCTGGGTATAAAGTGCTATAATCATATGAAAATATTTTAGCTTCTTCATTTCCTAAGGATTATGTCTGATCCTGTAGAGTCCTGAATGTTGTTATTGTTTGGGGCTATTTCAGGGATTGCATTAGATTACTAAAGCTTTTACTTTTAAGGAAGAGATAACCACAAGTAGGGAGAAGTAATAGACACTCAAAAGACTAAAATACCTCAAACTTCATTTTACAGGAAACATTATTCTTAACACATACTTTTGCCTTAACCACAATTTTCAATATATACTTTAAAATTATCCTCTTCAGAACCAGATTTGGCAAACACACCTATAGTTCCATGTATGTAAAGCTGAAGAGAGTTGCTTGGACCCAGCTGTTTGAAGCTAGCCTAGGCAATATAGCAAGAATCACTCTTTTTAAAAAAGTTATTTTAACTCAAGATCCAGCTATACTACTTCTGTGCATATATCTGAAAGATGCTAAGCCATACAAATAGGACATTTGCTCAACTATGTTCATAGCAACATTTTTCATAATAACCAGAATCTAGAAACAACCTAGATGTCCCTCAATTGAAGAATGGATGCAGAAATTATGGTACGGGAATATTACTCAGCAATTAAAAATAAGGAAATCATGAAAGCTGCAAGCAACTGGTGGGAACTAGAAAAGATCATTCTGAGTGAGGTATCCCAGAAGCAGAAAGACACATATGGTATATACTCACTTATAAGTAGATATTATACATATAATATAGGATAAACATACTAAAATCTATAGTCCTAAAGAAGCTAAACAACAAAGAGGACCATAGGGAATGGGTTGAAACCTCTCTCAGAAGGGCAAACAGGATAGATATCGGAAGTAGAAGACAAGGAACAGTACAGGAGTCTTCCACAGGGGACCTCTGAAAGATTATACCCATCAGGGTATGGAAGGAAATACTGACATGCATAGCCAAACTTTGGGCAGAGTGTAGGGAACCTTATGGAATAAAGGAGAGATAGAAAGACCTGGAGGGGACAGGAACTGCACAAGAAGACAGAGCCAAAAATTCTGGGCTCAGATGGGCCTGCAGAGACTGATACTCCAACCAAGGACCATGCATGGAGAGAACTTAGACCCACTCACTGTTCAGTTCCAGCTGGGTTCCCTAGTAAGGAGGGCAGGGGCTGTCTCTGACATGCAGTCAGTGGCCAGCTCTTTGATCACCTCCCCCTGGTTAGTACAGCCTTTCCAGGCCACAGAGGAAGATGATGCAGCCAGCCTTGATGACACCTGATAGGCTAAGGTTAGATAGAAAGGGAGGAGGTCCTCCTCTATCAGTAGACTGGAGAAGGGGTAAAGGGGAGAAGAGGGAACTTGGGTAAGCCTGGTAGGAGGTGGAGGGAGCTACAGCCAGGATACATACACAGGTTATGTACTTTGTATCCCAGCCGTAGCCCCCTCCTGCATTCCCTCCCTATCCCCACATTCCCTCCCTCATCTCCTCCCTGCACCTTTCCAAGTCCACTGATAGGGGAGGACCTCCTCCCCTTCCATCTAACTCTAGCTTATCAGGTCTCTTCAGGAATGGCTGCAATGTCCTCTTCTGTGGCCTAGCAAGGCTGCTCCTCCCTCTTTTGATTCTTGTTTAAATACAATTTGGCCTTTGGCTTTAGAATATTTGATGATAGTCTTTAATTATTTGACTTTTCCCCCATGTTAATGAAATTGCATAAATTAAAAAAATTAGAATGAAAAAAATAACATTTTAAAAAATGTTAAATTTACCTGCTGGGAGTGTAGTTCAGTAGAGTAGAATAGTGGTAGAGTCCATATTCACATGTGCAAACCCCTGGTTCGGTCGTTGTAAAAGTAACTATGTTGATAAATATTAACCATTTTTATGTAAATGATTTTATAAATTCATGATTTGATTAAATGACTAAAACTCATAAGTTTTTTTGTAGCATATACTTAAGTATTGACTAATTTATACAATAAATTGGTAAACATTATTTCAAGAAGTAACCATTTGATAGAGAAATTAAAACTTTTTCATAGTTTAGATTTATTTTCTAGATTATGCAATTGCATCAATATTCAGTTGTGTATCCCTTTTATTTTTCATAATTTCTAGACAGTGCATTTTACCATTTAAAATTTTACTCCATTAATGATAATAATTCCTTCAATCAAAGCAGCAACAGTAAGATAACTCTTACTTATGTGACCACATATGAAACATTCTAGTTGGTGTTTAACTAGAAGCTTCACCCCTACTGACTAGTGTGTATGGTACTGGAAGGTTCTCTGAATACTCTTGGAAGAGAAAGGTAGTCATCAGTATCAACAGCTATAAATTCTGTGTCCTAAAACAATCACTTACCTAGAAGATACAAGTTTCACCCCTATTGACTAGTCTGCATGGTTGTGGAAGTTATTTCGAATAATACAAGAAGAGAAAGGTAAACATCAATATCAACAGCTACAAACTGGGTGTCTTAAAACAGTTACCTACCTGAAAGATACACTGATACAATAGTTACACAAAAGTTTTGAGCATAACCAACCATTTTTTTGATTGGATTTAAGGTCTGTTCCATGAGACAGAGTCCACTCCCAACAGTGCGATTGTGGCCAAGAACCTGACACTGTAGGGTAAAGACTAATACTATTATTCTGCTAAAGTATTACAGCAACAAAACTATTCCTAATGGCATTCTGCTGTGTCCATAGACCAGGGCCTCACTCAGCCCACAGGAGAGGAGCTTCTTCTTGCAGTAGGTGGCAATTAACACAGAGACCCAAACTGGACAACGTGCAGAGAGTGGGAAAAATTGGTGAGCTTAGTCCTAAATAGAACAGCTCCATCAAACCCCAACCCCTCCTCAGGGCTCAGCAATCTGTGCTGAAGAGGGGATGGAAAGGGTTTAAGTGTCGGAGGTAGTGGATGACTCCAAGGAAACAGTGTTTTCCTTACTCAACAGGACTGATACACATATGAACTCACAGAGACTGTAGTAATGTGCAGAAGAACAGTTCAGATGCCAGAAAAGGTCACAGGAGTGAGAGAGAAAATGGACACAGGTCACAAACTTAGCCAAGAAGCTATCCACAACTGATCTTTACTGGCAAAGGAAAATCATCTTTCTCCGATGAAGTTTCACTGGATTTATCAACCACACTCCAGAACAGTCCCATGTCTATAAGTAGTTGGCCAATACAAAATGAATTCAGTTGTATTTCTGAAGACATTTTGTGTTACTTTGCTTTGTTTTAGTTTTTTTTCTCAGTAGTCTTTTGTTTTGTTTTGACTTTTGTTTTGAGGGTTTGTGTGTGTTTCTTATTTTTCCTGCTTTTTTAAAATTAAATATTTGAATGGTAGAGTGAGAAAGAAAATATAATTTGGGTGGGTAAGGAGGTAGAGAGGATCTGGAAAAAGCTGGGGGAAAATGTGATCTAAATCTAAATATATTGTCTAAATGGAACTCAACAAGAAAATAAATTTAAAAAAGACTTTCATGAACATTGAGTAAAGTACTGGATTCCACACATTGATGATTCTTCAGATAAAGGAAAAAGAAAAATAGACATTTTATGAACCTTCTGTGCTCAACAATCCCAGAATACTAAGACTGCTCTCATAAGCCATTTTTTTACAGATAAGTAAAATAAAATGCTATGACAGGTGTAGTGAAAAGAAACTTCTAAAACATCATAGTTGAGGGTATTGCTGACTTTAAGCAATGCTCTCCACTATACTGTATGAAAACATTCAGGATACAAGAGAAACCGTATGGCGCTTCCTTTACAAAAGAACTGAAGGGGTTTTAGAAAAGAATGTTTGAAAATTATTAATATCAAATACACTGTTTCTAGATCACAGGAAAACTTGTTTTAATTGAAACTAATTAGCCAAGGAAGATGGGAGAGGGTTCATCTCCAGCATATGGATTTGGTGTCTAAGTGCATATAGAAAGCTTGCTGGAAAGAGGCTTAGGATTTCTAATACTTCCAAAGCGAACATGAGAGCCAGCTGCATGTTAACTGTATCCTGCAACACAGAAAAATAGCTCTCAGATGCTAATAAAGCTGCCCGTGATATTTGCCAAGAGACCAGGTGTTGGTGGTGGTTACAATATGTTCCTCAGCTTGATGCCTGAGTTTTATTAGTGGAGCCCGAGGAGAGCAGCGAAAATAGGAGCTACTGCAAAGTCAGCCCCCCCCCACACTTTCCTGAATCATGTATATGTGTTAAAACTTCAGAATGATACCAGAAATGTACAATTAAGAGAACATCCATGAATTAGGGCATGTTCAAAGATGCTTTGAAGGTCATATGATATTTTTATTACTGTTATTTCTCAATAAGCATTTTCTGGCTCATTTCAATAGCCATGTGTTATTGGCAGTAATGACCACTAATACTTATAAAGGTCAAATCAACAAATCTAATTAGTTCATTTATCATTCATTCTTATCTTGGTGACTCATGTGCTCAGGGTTCACATATTAATTCTTGTTGAGTTTGGAATGTTTCCAGTGCTAAGCGACAGTACTGGAAACAGATGTGAAAACTATACATACTGATGTAGTAATATCTTGATTTGCCGCAAATGCAACGCAATACACATCTGTTAACCTTAAGGCTAACCTCATCAGGATTCATTGTTCAGAGTTCTGGAAGTCACCATTAAAGAATTGCTCAACTCCCATATTGTTCTGTGTGATTCCTACTTAGCAGTGTAATCAACCCTCCATTAGAATGTGACCCTGTTTCCTTCAAGGGACCTATTGTTATCAGCATAAGGAATGGATGTTCTTATATTGGTCCATATTTTAGACTGATAGCTTCATTTAACTTTTTAGTTTAATTTAATTTTAGTTTAATTTGAGTAGTTTCTAATTTTGTTCTGTTAAAGCATTTGAAAATACAATCTTGATACTATGCGCTACCACTAAAAGTTTCACTGTATATGACTGTGAAATTTCATGGTTTCAGATACTATTAATGATGTCATCTAACAGTGTTTTTCTATAAATTTAAATGATGAACACAAACTGTCTGGGGTTTCTGTTAGAGAACTCAAATAACAATCTAAATGCAGTTTTATAGGAGTCAAGGTGTATGTAGTTTACAGAAAGTTCAAGGATTTAAATCTGTAAACTACAAATTTTTAGATTATATGAAGACAGGGAATCTTTTAACATATTTCATAGATGCTAACTTTATTTTTTTTCTTTTTTAGGGTGTGGTTAGACCCACTGGGGGATATGCTGTAATGTTGAACTGGACAATGTCTTCCATATATGGACTCAAACCTGGAGAGGTAGTCATGATTTTACACTTACATATCACAGTATTTCTCTGATTAAGACATGCATTTTATTATCTTTTTTATATTTTAGGTATGGTGGGCAGCTTCTGACTTAGGCTGGGTTGTCGGACATTCCTATATTTGCTATGGGCCACTTCTACATGGAAACACAACAGTCTTATATGAGGTAACATATTCGAAGTGATACTACATACAGAACCCTTATTTTACTGAATTTTCTTGATGAGGAGTCCTGGATAGTAATAGCGAAAATTGGCAACATGAAACATTGTTCATTTAGAAAGTTATTTCAAAAGAGAAACAAATGTGAAGAAAGTAACAGCCAACTGTTTTAATTGTGTTAAAGAAAAAAAAACTCAATAGAAACAAAATTCTGGAGAACATACTACAACAAGCTTAAAATCTATCCCTGGAGATTTGTAAATCGTATTATCACGGGGATACATGTTTTAGGATCCTAAAACAAGCATTTTCAGAAAACAATCAACATAGATTCACATTTTTTTACAGGTTCAGTGGATTTACAGACTTTGCTTATCTTAATTAAATATTTTCCATGGTTTTTAATAACAATCACAAATGTAATAAGAGAAAGAAATGTAGAGTGATTAGATTCAAAGCTGAATGGTTAACAACTTGAAGATTGGTACAGTAATGAATGTCACCCTGAAATAAAGTTTCTATGTGTTTATTAGAGAATGCCTCTCAGGTGCCTATTTTCTGTAGTTCTATCAGTTGCTTACATTAAGACACAGCAACAGAGCTTTGCAATAGTTCTCAACCTGTGGCTCTTGACCCCAAAACCATCTGAAAACACAGCTATTTACATTACAATTCATAACAGCAGCAAAATTAGTTATGAAGTACAACAAAAGTAGTTTTATGTAGGGCGTGGGTCACCGCAACATGAGGAACTGTGTTAAGAACCGCTGCATTAGAAGACTTAGAAGGCAGTCTCTTGGGTATTTTTTTTTTTACCATGTTGGTTGTGGTAAGTTCAATCCACAGAACCCACACGGTAGAAGGAGAGAACTGACCCCTCCTGCAAGTGATCCTCTGACCACATGAACACCACTACACAAACATGCATGTATATGTGCACACAGGAAAATAAATGTAGCTTTTAGTGCTCTTTAGACATCTTGGTGTGATAAAAAAAAATATGGCATTCTCCTCCTAAATTTTCACTTAATATGATAACTGGATTTTTTTTGGAAAATCCAACAAGATGAAAAATATAGAAATCTTTACATAATCTATCTAAATTAAAACATAATGAAGTGGGGCTAGAGAAATGGCTCAGTGGTCAAAAGAGCTTTAATGCTCTTGCACAGAATTGGAATTTGCTTTGCTAGGACACATGGCGGGCAGCTCAAAAAAATCTCATCACTCAACAAAACTCCAGTCTTCCAGCATCTCTCAGCCTCCTCTGGCCTCTACAGACCTCTGCACTGCACAAACGTACGTGCACGCTCTCTCCTCCCTCCTCTCACTGTCTTCTTTTCCTTCCATCTCTCCCCCTCTCTCTATCTCACACACACATACACAATCAAAAATTTAAAAAATTAATAAAAAT
Source organism: Pachyuromys duprasi (assembly GCA_028658305.1). NCBI lineage: Eukaryota > Metazoa > Chordata > Mammalia > Rodentia > Muridae > Pachyuromys > Pachyuromys duprasi. The sequence goes on from CM053766.1 coordinate 65,263,422, forward strand.
GTTTTTAAAACTTATTCATGGATGAATTAGGAAGGTCTTTAGTTGTCCATACCTTTTGCTTTAAAACTTTCTATATAATCACCTATAACTCAAGGAAGTTATTGATATATTGCTTTAAAAATATTCACCACCTGCAGTGGTATAATCTTACGTTTGTGCACTTTAAATTTCTTTTCTGTTCGTATAAGTGAGAACGTAATTATTTACCCTCCTAGAAAAAGATGGAGAAATTGGAAGCACTTAGTTCAAGCAGCATGCTTCGTGTGCATATTTTATAAGTCTCATTTGATGTCTGATAACTATTGTATTTTTAACACTTTATTAAGTCCTCTTAATACAAGTATGGAACATATTTTAGGAATAATCAGACATAAATTTAAAAATCCGACATTTTAGCTGAAGGGGCAGTTCTCAGTCCTAGGCTGTCTTCCACATCAAGAGTCTCTCACTATGTGCTGAGGAATAACAGACTGGGCCGAATGAGAAGCAGGGCCTGTAGAGAATGGTATCAGATTAGTTAGATATTTCATTATTTTAAGAATTTACAGCTCAACTATTTAGAAAAAAAGTAAAACACAAAAATATGTGAGGCCATTCTCTATCTTCATGAAATTCTCCTGTACATTTAACCATTTTAAGATTCCCATCATTTTTAGTTGGCTAGTTTTCTGTCTCTGAAAACTTTAATAGACTTTGAAGCAAGTGTTAAACCATCTCACACTATTCCAGTTTTCTTGCACAGTGTTTTCAAATCCTGCAGACTTGACAGACATTCAGATGTTTGTAATATAACATGTGAAATAATCTTGACACATTGCTCTATATTGAAGTTTTTGCAACACATAAAA
>CM053766.1:65264769-65281426 GCA_028658305.1 Pachyuromys duprasi
TTTTTTTTTTGCTATAATTTTTGGCTATAATGAACAGAGCTACAGTGAACATGTTTGAGCAAATGTCTCTGTTGTAGGTAGAGTCCCAGAAGTTACCTGGGGAAATTTTTTTTCTGTCAGTAAGACCTCAGCTTGAATAATAGCATCTCCTAAAACTTTACTGTATCCATCTGTGCCTTTTATGTAGCATAGTTGCCTGTTGAGTTGCATCTACTACAGTGACAGCCATACTATGTTGCAATGATCTGGTCGCATTTAGGAAGCTGTAAGACAATCACAACCTCATCTCCAGCACAGTGTACAGTGTGCATTAAGCTCTTCATTTATATTTTGGAAATTAAATTGAATTTTCTTTTTCATTTGCATCCTTCTTCTCTTAAAACTATTATCATTTTCCACTCTCGATTTCTCTCTTTGGCCTAAGATTGGGGCTATTAGGATTATTTTGCTAACTCTGTTTTCATTTTGCTTATTTTTTTTCTAGACAATCTTATTGCACATAGGTTTAATAATTACTATTTTAAACAATATTCCTAAACATTTACCTGCAAATTTCATGATTTCCTTGTTTTTTTATCACTGTGTAATATTCCATTGTGTAGATGTACCACAATTTCTGTATCCATTCCTCATTCTTTTGCTTAGCACCTAGCCTACTTCCTGAAAAGAATTTTATAGAATTACTAATTAATTACTTAAACATTTGGTAGAATTTCCAGAAAAGCCATCTGTGATTGAATATTTCTTAACAGAAGTGAAAAGAAAGAACAATGTATAGATAGAGGCAACCTTAGCAGAATTACTGAGTATATGTATGGTAACATAGTTTTTTTCAGGAAGGATGGAACTTGAGAAAGTTCAGTTCATAGTTATTGTCAATTGAGCATAAGATACATATAAATCACCTACAAATGTCTGACAAATGTTGACTATACAAAGGTTGGCCTGATGGCGTAAATTACCCTGCAGGGTATCTAGGCAGATGCTGAGACTCATAGCCAAACTTTGGGCAGAGTGCGGGGAATCTTATGAAAGAAGTGGGAGATAGTAAGACCTGGAGAGGACAGGAGCTCTGCAAGGACAGCAACAGATCCAAAAAATCTGGGCACAGTGGTCTTTTCTGAGACTGATACTCCAGCCAAGGACCACTCATGGAGATGGCCTAGAACCCTTGCACAAAGGTAGCCTATGGCAGTTCAATATCCAAGTGGCCTCCATAGTAATGGGGAGAGGGACTGTCTCTGACAGGAACTGGTTGGCCTGCTCTTTGATCACCTCCCCGTGAGAGGGGAGCAGTCTTACCAGGCCACAGAGGAAGACAATGCAGCCACTCATGATGAAACCTAATAGAATAGGGTCAGAGGGAAGGGGAGGAGGACCTCCCTTATCAGTAGACTGGGAGAGGGATACAGGTGGGGAAGAGGGAGGGTGGGATTGGGAGAGTAGGAGGGAGACACAGGGGGGGATACAAAGTAAATAAACTGGAATTAATAAAATTAATTAAATAAAAAGTATAAAGAATGTACAAGGTGGCAATGTTGAATGTGTTCCAAAGCAGAAGTCTCTTTTATTTTTTGAAAATCAATCAAAAGTATGTCATATATTGTTTGACAATTTATGTTGTATGTGTATCAGAATTACAAGCTAAAGAATAAGGGCTATACAGTCATGCCTATTAATATAGAAAGTATTTGACGAGCTAAATATCTGTTTGTATTTGAGAATCCCAAGGAATAACAACGTCTTCAACCTGAAAAGGGTTATTTAAAAATACACAATAATCATTGTACTTAATGAAAATAGATTTTCCCCTATAGTTTAGGACAAAACAAGGATGTACGCTTCCATGATTTTTAGCTCACAAAACTATTGAATGTATAGTTAGTTGAATATGAGGAAATACAGGGCATAGATATTAAATAAGGAGACTAATCTCTGTATTCACAAATGGTATGATTATATAAGTGAAAAGATACAGACTGAATATAAATTCCCTAAGCTATTGAATTTAACCCAATCCCAGGAAACAAGTAAACATGCAAATCTCTCTCTCTCTCTCTCTCTCTCTCTCTCTCTCTCTCTCTCTCTCTCTCTCTCTCCGCTTCATGTCAAATTAGCTATGCACTATAGATTTGGCTGTAATTATTTTTATTAATTACACTTTATTCACTTTGTATTCCCCCTGTAGCTCCCTCTTCCCTCCCTCCCAATCCCTCCCTTCCCTCTTCTCCGTGCATGCCCCTCTCCAAGTCCAGGGACAGGGAAGGTCTTCTTTTTCTTCCTTCTGATCCTAGTCCATTAGGTCTCATCAGGAGTGGCTGCATTGTCTTCCTCTGTGGCCTGGTAAGGCTGTTCCCCACTCAGGGGGAGGTGATCAAAGGGCAGGCCAATCAGTTCATGTCAGAGACAGTCCCTGTTCCCATTATTATGGAACCCACTTGGACACTGAACTGCCATGGGCTACATCTGTGCAGGGGTTCATTCTAGATTATCTCCATGAATGGTCCTTGGTTGGAGTATAAGTCTCAGGAAAGACTCCTGTGCTTAGATTGTTTTGGTTCTGTTGCTTTCCCTGTTGAGCTCCTGTCCTCTCCCTATCTTACAATTTCCGACTTCTTTCATAAGATTCCCTGCACTCTGCCCAAAGGTTGGCCATAAATCTCATCATCTGATTTGATTGTCCTGCAGGGCAGAGCCTTTCACGGGCCCTCTGTGGCAGGCTCCTAACTTGTTCCCTGTTTTCTCCTTCTGATGTCCATCCTCTTTGCCTTTCCAGCTGAGGATTGATCATTTTAGCCAGAGTCCTCCATCTTGATTAGTTTTTTTTTTTAGGTGTACAGATTTTAGTAGGTTTATCCTGTATTATATGTCTGTATGAGGGAGTATATGCCATGTGTGTCTTTCTGCTTCTGGGATACCTCACTCAGGATGATCCCTTCCAGTTCCTACAGATTGGGAAAGAATCCTCACCAATCCTTTATCTGACAGAGGGCAAATATCCAGCATATATAAAGAACTACAGAAGTTGAAAAGCAACAAATCAAGTAATCCAATTAAAAAATGGGGAACAGAGCTAAATAGAGAATTCTTGGTAGAGGAATATGGAATGGCAGAGAAACACTTAAAGAAATGCTCAACCTCATTAGTCATTAGGGAGATGCAAATCAAAACCACCCTGAAATTTCACCTTACACCTGTCAGAATGGCCAAGATCAAAAACTCAAGTGATAACACATGCTGGAGAGGTTGTGGAGAAAGGGGAATCCTCCTCCACTGCTGGTGGGAATGTAAACTTATACAACCACTCTGGAAATCAATCTGGCACTTTCTCAGACAACTAGGACTAGTGCTTCCTCAAGATCCAGCTATACCACTCTTAGGCATATATCCAAAAGATGCTCAAGTACACAATAAGGGCATTTGCTCAACTGTGTTCGTAGCTGCTTTATTCGTAATAGCCAGAAACTGGAAAAAACCCAGATGCCCCTCAACTGAGGAATGGATACAGAAATTGTGGTACATCTACACAATGGAATATTACTAAGCGATGAAAAACAAGGAAATCATGAACTTTGCAAATATCTCTTGAGGGGCTACATGTTAGTGGTGAATACTTGTGGGTGAAAGAGGACAACACAGGTGCCTGTGGGGACGGCTCCGTCTTCACTGCATCATTACCCGATTAGACAAAGATCCTAACTACAAGAGACAATGCAAGAAAGGCCCATTGCTTATTTCTGTATTGTTTCCTGTTCTTGCTGGCCACTCTGCTGTTAAAAATGAAAATTAAAGATGAAGTTAAACAATGAAAATCACAGCTTCGAGTCTCTAACCCTTTAAGAACATAAAGTCTGTTGCATTACCTAAATGACCAATCATCATCTTCCCACCTACATTTACTATGGTTCCTGGGGTCCTATTTTTGTCATCCAATGGCACATAGAACTGTGACTTAAATAGTGCAGAGAAATCTGCCTGTGCTTAAAAGTTTCCTTTTGTTAAAGCTCCACGTTTATTGTGTTTGGGTAGCATTGTAGTCCTTTGCTCATGGGACTACCTCTTAAATATTATGTATTAAGTGCTACAGTTTGTAAGTATTACATCCGCTCTGATATTTCAATTTTTGCTTTCCTCCGGCTGACTGAAGGGTTTTTCTCTCCTTTAGACTTCCATTAAATCATCCAGACTGCTCCAACTTTGCAAATACAGTGCTGTCATTTTATAAACTCTGTAGGCAAAGAACATTTGTCATCTCTGCCTGGCACAGTGGCATCTGGGAAACAGATAGAAATGAAATGTTTTTAAGAGGGTTAACTGGCCTCATTGATATGTAAACTGCAGGTACAATTTTACATAATTGACTGATATAAACTAACATTATTAAGTTAAAAATTTTCATGTGTCTTTAGGACAGCAATTGAAAAAGAAATACCCATCTTGAGTCTCTTTTTTACTAAATACCAACTTTAAAAAATCCTCATAATGCTGCCTATGGGAAAATAGGTCCAGGATCCCTTACATATAGTAAAACTTATGGATTCTCAGATTTCTCTCATTGATGGTGAAATATGTGGAAAATACTCATATCCTTGCATACACTTCAAGTCACATTTACATTTTATACATTAAATAATACCATATTAATGCTATGTAAATATTATTGTGTTATTTAGGGTATGATGTCAAAAAGAAATCAGTTTATACAGTATTGATAGTTTCCTAATATTTTCTGATGCATGGTTATTTGGATTCACAGATCTAGAATTCATGGATATAAAAAGACAATTGTATTTTTTTTTTAGCTTGAGCCATCTTTATTTATACAGCCACAAGCCTGCTCGCCTGAGCAGCGACATCATTGGTTATTTTATTTTAAAAAATTATAACATTAGCACTACACAAACCTCCTCATTATAAAAAGCCCCCAACAGTTTCCCCTCCTCCTTCCCCCTCCCACTGGGTCAGTCATGGACCACCCCCCAGCCATATTTTGAATTATAAAGCACAATTTCAGCAAGCCAAAAATAAATGTATAGCTAGGCATGTCCTGTGAACAGAAGCACATACCCAGCAGGCAGCATATGTGGTTACATAGTTATACAAGGTGAGAGACAGATTAACCATTTGTGGAAGGACAATTGTATTTATTGTTAGGAAATATTTCACTTGGGAAGGTACATTCCTATATTTAAGTACTAAAACTACAATCTTTACTTGTAAAACATAATTTATCAAACACTAGAATCGTTTTCAGACTGCTAACTTTTCTTTTTAAATGTGTATCTATCACTTAGTTTGATCAAAGTTTCATTGGTATGCTAAGTGAATCATGATATTTCAAAGGTGTAATGCTATGGTGAATTGATGTCTTGGTATGTTGTTCTTCCTTAGTAATGAATCCTGATTGAACAAAACTGATGCTCTAAAGTCTGATGAGATTTGCAGTTCATTATATGGCAAAGCATCTGGACTTCAAGACTCAATTCACAAACACAACCTCTTTTCAAATGCAAATAGCACATGACATTTTATGAATGAATAATCAATGAGCTCTTTTATTTCAACAAAAATAAGTTAATATGCTCTAGAATTTAATTCAGATCTCTAAGTACATTGGCTGATGACACTTTTTTTTTTTAAAGAAATGGTGAAACCTACCTTGGATGTTTAACTTCTATATACAAGACTATTATATGATTTTGAAAAGTGTTTCAACACTGATCAACACAGTAGACATTTAATAAGATTTTTTTTCTCCCATAAGTGGACATATCATTCTATAGCTGCAGGGTGAAGACGTAAATTATATATTTAAACTGCTAGATGATTTCCACATTCAAAATGCACTAATACGTCTCTCATTAAAATGAACAAATAATAACCTTTGTCTCAACTTCCCAGTAGAGTGTTGTGCGTAGCGAGGCGCAGGGCTGTTTTCTGTTCTCCGTGTATCTCTCAGTGGCTGTCCGTGCTCACTTGCTCTTCTTTCTTACTTGGAGCTTACCCTGTAGTTTCATCTCTTTCACCACTGTTCTTCTGGTATCTCTTCATCTCCGTTTCCCCCAAACTTCTGGGTATTTTCATTCCGCATCCCTCTTTATTCACGGTATCATTTCAAAATGTGATCACCATCGCCTCTTTTTAAAAAGATAATTATTTCATTTTTCATTGTATGTATGTGAACGCTAGGAGAGGGTAGTGGATCGTTTGGAGCTGGAGTTATTGATGGCTGTGAGCTGTATGACGTGGACACTGGGATCTGAATGTGGGTCTTCAGCAAGAGCAGTAGGTGCTATCTCTCCAGGCCTCTCCCATCCCCTCTTACTTACTGTCTTACTTTTCAAAGCTTGCTTATGTATCTTTAGTCCATTCTTATGTCCATTGCTGCCACAAAAACTCACCTATGTACTCTTATTTCTACAAAAAAAACCAACAACAACAAAAAAAAAACACTCGGTTTTGCACTAAATCTCATTTCATATACAGTTCCTCGGCGAGACCCTCTGAGGTTTTGGATATCCAGTACGTTGTGTTATGCTGGCTCTTTTTCCAGTTGTAGTACCATTCCTTTTCAGGCTACTTTTAGTGTGCTTGCTTGTTCCTGTCTGCTCTCATGTGGACTAGGGGTGGGGGTGGGAATCATTTGTGGTTTTCATAGCATCAGTGTTCAAACCTACTTCTTCACACCCATTCACTTTCCAAAAAATAGTTGCTAATGAAATTACTAAGAGAAGATATTTTTAAAAATGACTTAAAAATTTTCCCTGGGTGAGAAATATATAATTTTAGAATTCTTTTTCATCACAGCACTTAATGAATAGCTTATTCAGATAGTTTACATTTTTATAGTAAGCGTTTACTATTATTGGATTATTTGAATATATGTTTGAATAATCAATTTTGTATCTAATAGTTAAAATACTTCTTTGCAATCCAGTTTCATATTTTTGAGCAAAAGCAAATAATCAGAACCTCTTCAGACCACTATTTTGTTAATGAAATGATTTTTAAAACAGACTTATCCCCAGGTATCATATGGAGGAGGGCTGGTATTTGTTATGCTAGTTACATATCCTTCTGTCCCTGTGAAAAACTACCTAAAGTAATTTACTTAAAAATAAATAAAAAGATTCATTTTGGCTCACGATTTTAGTGGTTCCAGTTCACCTTTGTTTGGTTCAATCGTTCTGTGCCTGTGGCAGAGCAGTAAGTGATGGCAGGAAGTATATGACCGCACTGAAGCAGAGAGAAGAAGGGGTCGTTGTCAGTTTTCCCTTTATGAATTTGAGCCCAATGACCAAACTTATGTTTGCAAGTTATACACAGACACACACACACAAAGTTTCTATGATAACCGCCAGGAGGCAATTGACCCTTTCACATTAGCCCCTTTGAGTACACATCAGACCAAACTATAACTTAATATTTTCATAAAGAAACTTTGATGCTTAAACAACTCTAATATCTTAGTGTCAGGCACCAATCTATGTGTTCCCACATGGGGAATATATGCAGATATGCTTTTTGGTCTCTGTCTTATTTTTATTGTTTGCCTGATTTTCTAGGCTGCTGTCTACAGAACGAAACCCAATATTATTTCTCTGGGATAAGCATTCCTTATAGACCCTGCTTTTGTTTTTATCTTTGTTGTGCACCAGTTGTAAATGTGTGTCTTATCCACACATTTTCATTTTAGAATACAGTGTACCATGCATCTTCAGTGGCAGCAGGGTTGTTGAGCAAGAAATCAGATGACCATTCCTTGACTAAATTCTTATGTATCCAGCGGATAGCATCACTTAGGGTTTCTGTTAAATCTATTGTGAGATTAAGACATAAAATACATAACTTTATTTTTACAGAACAATTGTCATTTCAATATAATAAAAATCTTCCTGGAGCCCTCAGAAAAGCTGGAGGTGTAGGTCAGTTGGTAGACTACTTGCCTAGCATGAATAAATCCCTGGATTGCATCCTCAGCACCATATAAACCCACATGCGTTTCACAAGGTGTACATCTATTAATAGCAAGTGTTTCCTTAAATTCTTCAATATCCTCCTCAGGCTAACTAGGGTGGATGGGTACTGTTAATAATTCAATAATTAACTTCAAAGGAATACACCGTACTCTGCCTACTGGATAGAAAATTGGTTGCGAAAAGTAAAGAAGTTAACAGTCTGAATTATTGTGTAGTAGCATGGTCACTTGCCTGGAAATCATATCTGCCTTTATTTATCGATATGACCCAAGTAAATTCTACTTCTTTAGGCAAGCATTTCTCATACATGAAAGGAGGAAGTTGACACACACTCTCAAGTTTCCACTTCTGCCACTCGTTTTTGGATACTTTTTTCAGAATAAAATATATTACTTAGTTTATTGTTTGGAATTCACACAAGTTTCTGGATTTCACTCTAGTTTCTTTTCAGAGTGTACTGAAAATGCTGTATTTGTTGGAGAAACTGCTCTTGTGTGTTAAAGTCTGTGTGGCAGGATTCCTGACACGTCCGTGTCTGTTTGGCTTCAGGCAGGTGACTCGCTGAGCCTCAGATTTCTCACTTATTAACAGTAGCAATCCTGCTACTTGTTTTCTCCTACTTCCAATGTCCAGCCCATTTGTCTTTCTAACTAATGATTTAGCATCTCACCCCGGGTCCTCCTTCTTGTTTGATTTCTTTAGGTGTACAGATTTTAGTATGTTTATTCTATCTTATAGGTCTAGTATCCACTTATAAGTGTGTATATACTGTGTGTGTCTTTCTGTTTCTAAGATATCTCACTCAGGATGATCTTTTCTAGATCCCACCATTTGCCTGTAAATTTCATGATTTCCATGTTTTTTATTAACATTTTTATTTTATATTAATCACAGGTTATGTACTTTGTATCCCAGCTGTAGCCCCCTCCCGCATTCCCTCCCTATTCCCCTCATTTCCTCCCTGCTCTTTCCCAAGTCCACTGATAGGGGAGGACCTCCTCCCCTTCCTAGTATTCCATTGTGTAAGTGTACTACAATTTCTGTATCCATTCCTCCGTTGAGGGACATCTGGGTTGTTTCCAGGTTCTAGCTATTACGAATAAAGCTGCCATGAACATGGTTGAGCAAATGTGAGCCTGCCACAGAGAGCCTCTGAAAAATTCTACTTAGCAGTGTATCAAAGTGGAAGCTGAGACTCATAACCAAACCTTGAGCAGAGTGCAGGGAATCATATGAAAGAAGGGGGAGTTAGTAAGACCTGGAGAGGACAGGAGCTCCACAAGGACCAAATATATCTGGACACAGGGGTCTTTTCTGAGATTGTATCACCAACCAAGGACCATGCATTGATATAACCTAGAACTCCTACTGAGATGGACCTCATAGTAGCTCAGTATCCAAGCTGGTTTTCCCAAGTAAGGGGAACAGAGACTGTCTCTGACATGAACTCAATGGTTGGCTCTTTGACCTCCTCACCCCTGAGGGAGGAGCAGCATTGCTAGGCCATAGAGGAGGACATTGCAGCCAGTCCTAAAGATAACTGCTAAGCTAAGGTCAGATGGAAGGGGAAGAGGACCTCCCCTATAAGTAGACTTAGAGAGGGGCAGGGAGGAGATGAAGTAGGGAGGGTGGGATTGGAAGGGAATGAGAGAGGGGGCTACAGCTGGGATACAAAGTAAATAAACTGTATAAAAAAGTAAAAATTTTATATAAAAAAAGAGTAGCAATGCTTTGTCTACACAAAGCATATAGAATAATTGGAAAGTCATAAAAACAAAATTAATTTTGGGATATGGTCTTGTAAGTCATTACTCAAAAATACAAAGTACTTTTACCTAGAATAGAATACTAAAATTAAAACATAGTACAATTCATTCCTCTGCTGTCCCTCTACCCTAAGATGTGGAGCTCTAAATATTCCACACTTCTTTCAAAGCCTGTTTGTCCCCATCACAGAGTAGTGGTCACTGGAATACCGGGGCAGCTCCCTTTGGGGCCCATTAGTTCTTTTCTAAGCCCAGGATCGAGGACCAGCATGCCAGGTAAGAGGTCCCGTGCTACCACCAACTTAGAAGCCAGAGGAGCAGATGTGCAAAATATCCCAGTGGCCTCTTTGCTCAAGGATCTGTCCTTTATGAGTAGAGCTTTTGATTGAAATGATCATGGTTTGGAAGCTTTCATCTGAGAGAAACAACACTTTTCGTGGCTCATCACTTCTCACATATTTATAAACTCCTACTTCTCGTTTTAATCTCTAGTTTAAGGGACTTCAGAACATTCTGCTTGTTAACCTTTTATTGTATGCCATTTTTCTAAGCTGATAGAAAGAATTGAGAATTGAGGAGCCCCTGTCTCCTTTCTTTTTAGAAGAAATAACATGAACATGAACTCCATATTCTCCTGTATGGGACCACTGAGGTAGCTTATGTGAAAGCATTTAAAAACTTCAAAGAAATATCATTTCTATGTGAGTGTGACAGTAAAGACACATTTTACATGAATATAATTTATGAGTAAGTTATAAGTAATTATAATCATTTTATAGACACTGATTTTAGGTTACTCTCAAGTGTGAAAATCCTGTATTTGAGAATATTAAATGAGTATTACTTAGTCGCTTTTGTAGATGACAAATATGCCTAGCAATCTCTGTAGTCTCTTAGATGGCATGCTCTGAGAAGTCTGTCCTGGCATGGAATTATAATTTTCATGAGATTATGCTGTGCAGTGCTTTGAAAAAAGTTCACTAGTGGCATTTGCTAATTCATCATCCCAATCAGGCCCTTAAATAAAGTGCAAGCATTGCATGCATGTGTAGTTAAATCCCATTATGTATACTTGGAATTTTTACATATTTTCTCTAATTGTTTTATTTTGTTCTCAAAGATAGGGAATTTTACTTCTTTTTAAGACTATTAGCTGTGATGTTACTAACTAGTGCACTTAATAAACAACATACAGATTTCTTATTCTACTAGATGTAATGGAAAAATCATTTTTCCTTTTTCTTTGAGTAGCAAAGCAGCAAACTGCTTTTCTGAGTGTATACAATGAGTAAAATGACTCAGTTATTTCTGTGATTGGGTTTGCATAATTTGATCTTCTCAAATTAATAAAAATAAGAAACTTATGCCAACAATTTTTAGATTCTTCACATGGCAACTGGTGCAAAGATATTTACTTCTGAGTTTATTTTTCTTTGCATATACCTGTGTGGTGTGTTGGAGCAAGTAAGTGAAACTTTGTCATAACTCAATGGCCATTGTTCTCGGGAGCATATTGTGAACAACATTACTCTACAGGCTGAAGGAAAAACAAAATAGGCATCAATATGGCCCTTGCACTATAGGTGCTAACAATATAGTCAAAGGATTAAAATCATTTGGAAGAACAGGAAGCAGACAAATAAAACAGTATCAAAATAAGGACTCTCATAAGGTACGAAAAATACAATAAAATAATGCTAGTCAACTTCAGAGAGCTGTTAGCAAGCTCTGATGTCAGTCCATTAATGTTTAAGAGAACATCTTGTCTTCAAAAAGGAAAGTCTTTGTATATAAGAAAGTAAAAGAAATCGCTATTATTGACTGAGTCTTCAATAATCAGAACTCCTCTATGTACTTCCAATACATGAATTCTCACTACAAATCTATGAAACAGGATTTTGAAACTCTTACTTATCGTAATAATAATAAAAAATACCATGAACCAGAGACTACTAAATAACTTTACTGCTGGAATAGGGTGATGAGGTTAAGTTTTCAAGTTGACCTTCATTGTCGTATTCCTTTGCTCTCTCTGGAGACATTTGCCAATCTAGTTTCTGAGTTGAATAACATACCTGAGTTGAATGTTAAGGAGTAAGATGAGTGTGGGCTTGTCAGGTGGGTAGCATTAGAACTGGTAAAAGAGCATTGATCCATTTTAGTTCTGCAGTAGGAAGAAAGGTCAATTGGGGAGGATACAATGCTTTTTGTTTTGCTCACTAGTTTTCATGTGCTATTCAGACATCTGTCTGATTCTGAAGTGTCGGTTTTGAAGCTGCAGAAAACTTTAAAAGAAGCAGATTTGATAATGTAATTCTCTAAGTTAATCAAGAGACTCAGAGAAAAGAACATTAAGAAAAGAAATTGGGTGAACCTTTGAGGGATTGCAAAAAAAAAAAAAGCTCTTTAAAAAAATGAGAAATCTGAGAGATAAGAGAGGAAACTAAAATCAAAGTACACTGAGGGACAGTGGAAAAAGTTTTCAGCATAGCTGGAGAACAGCAGCACATGTTAGGCAGTTAGAGTGGGCTGATGTGTCTGAGGGATTGTTGTGTTTGTTTTTATGGAGAAATATAAGCAGGTTCAAGGTGTGTGGTGTGGGTAGTACTGGATATGGTGACAGACTTGGGCATTGTGCAACCTCAGTACTGCATATGTCGTGCTAAGTACTTGCGTACAAGTGTGATTAGCTAGAAGCTATTTGATTTCTTAACTAACAGTACAGACTTACTGATCGCTGTGAATGTAGAAAAATCTTAATGTTTCCCTCTAGTACCCGAGAGCAGAGTGATTGAAAATCAATTAGCATAGAAGAGCACAGAGGTAAAAAAAATTAAAAAATAAAAAAAAAAACACCCTACTAGAAGCTGTGAACTACTAGCTGTGCCAAGGATAAATGCTCTCTGTGACTACTGAGAGTGCTAAATGTGTCAGACCTCTAATTAGCTCAGCACTGGGGTTGCAGAGTTGCCAAATGCATTCTCTGTATCATTTACTTGACACTAACGGTTGAACAAGTAAGATTCTATTGCTGGAGATATGGAGATGTTAATCACCTAGATGGAAGCAATGGCTTCTTTCCTGGGAATTAGTCTCATTTTAAGACTCAATGTGCTTAATTTCCAGAGCTGGCAAAAGACAGGTAAAGAGCCATACTTAAAAAAAAGAAATCCTAAAACGAGACAGCTACAGTTATACATGGTAGTTCACTTAAAGCTGCTACAACAGGGTGCCACAGACTGAATAATTTTAAGAGAGTAGATATTTGTTTCTCACAGTTTTGAAGGATAAGGCATAAGATCAACCTCCTGGAAGGCTTACTATTTATTCCAGTATGGAATGTTATTGTTATACCCTACAGGTGGGAAGAAAAACTGTCCTCAAGTGGCAGAAAAACAGAGAGGTGAGAGAACAAATCTACTCCTGCAAGCTTTTTGGATAGCAGCATTCATCTATAGCTCCTGCCACCTAAACGTGTTTTCAAAAGCCCCTCCTTCAGTCTCTATCTGGTATTATGCTTCCAGTGTATGGATAATCAGTCCACACAGTGCCCCATATATTTCACATACATGAATGTCACACACATGCACACACACTCATGCTCGCACTAGATCACATTTTTCAATAATACAATTCTAAGATTGTGATGATAAAAAAGCAAACAAGGGCTGGAGAGATGGCTCACCAAAATATTTTTAAAAAGCGAACAAGCAGATACACTAAAAATAAAAAAATGAAATAAAATGCGGCAATAAGCAGCATTTGTGACAGCTGTAAACCCTATGCTTAAATCAACAACATTGCTTCTTTAGGCAATAAATCTCCCAGATAGAAGTAGAGAACTCATTTGTATATATGTGCGTGTTGCATGCCTGTCTTCCTGCGTCCGTGCATATGTGTGTGCGTGTTTGTGACATTACTGTTTGTTAAATATATGAGGCACTGTGTGGTCTGACTAAGATCCACTTATGAAGAAAGGGGACTGTGTGGGGAAGGTGTGGGGATGGAAATTGGAGGGATGAGGTGAGGGAGGACAGAGGGAAAGTGTACTGGGGGAGACAACTGGATTAGTAGGGCATCTCTGGACAAGCTAGAAACCTAAGACAATAAAAACTCCCATGAGAGTGACCCTAGCTAAGACTCCTAGAAATGAAGGATATGGATATGAACTGGCCATGTCCTGTAACCAGGAAAGTTTCCCAATGAAGGGATTGGGACTCAAACCCTGCCACAAAACCTTAGATCCACAATATATCGTTCCTATGGGATGTGCAGGGGTAAAAGATGGAGCCGAATTTGAGAGAGGGGCCAACCAATGGCTGGCCCAGCTTGAACCCTATGCCATGAGAGGGAGCCCACCCCTGAAGCTATTAATGATATTCTGCTATACTTGCAGACAGGAGCCTACCATAACTGTTAACAGAGAGGCTTCATCCAGCAACTGGTATGAACTAATAATGCAGAGACCCACACCCAAACATTAAGTAGAGATTGAGGAATCCTGTGGAAGAGGGCATGAAGAGATTAAAGGAGCTAGAGTAGCCAAGGACACAACAAGAAAGCCTACAGAACCAACTAACCTGAGCCGATAGGGGCTCATAAACACTGAACTGCCAACCAGAGAGCATGCATGGGATGGACTTAGTCCCTCTACGTATACATAACAGTTGGCAGGTGGGTCTTCAAATGGTACTCCTAAAGCCTAAACAGAGCTGTCTCTCACTACATTGCCTGTCCTTGAATCCATTTCTCCTAACTAGGCTGCCTGTCTAGCCTCGATAGAAGAAGACACACCTAGGCTTACTACAACTTGAAATGGCAAGTGTGCTTGATATTCATTGAGACCTCCCCTTTCCTGAGAAGCACAGGAGGGGTTGGTGGGGTGGGGGGGTGATATGGAGAAACTGGAAGGCTAGGGGAGAGGAGAAGCTGTAATTGGGGTGTAAAGTAAATAAAAAACTTAATTTAAAAAGAAGAAAAAGAAAACAGAACTCTGGTCACAGTAATAGCTGCACAAACAGGACAAGAATATGACAATGTCAATAAGCATCCTGATGTAGAAGTAAGATAATTTGATGGGGTTCTACTGCAAGACAAAGAACTAAAGGCAACTAATGGCTGCTGGGAGGGGGAGAATTAGTCTCTCTCAGGGATGAGTTCACAGTTATTCAATAAAATAACTGAAGCCATGGAACAACTTCTGATGATAATAAAGCATCTATTTGATTGTTTCCTTTTTCAAAGCATTAAAAAAAGACAAACAGGAAAGGTGTCCCGCTCCTCCATTTTCAGATTTTCAAATTCCTCTCTCTCTCTTGAAGGCAATTATGACTATATATAAATATATACGTATGAGTTAATTTAGTGTATCAGCAATATCTTGTCTGTTTTATACAAAAAGTACTTTACAAATTATATACCCTATTCTGCATTTTGATTTCCCCCATTAAATAGTAGATGTAGGAGATTTGTTTATGTTTTTGTAAGTCTCAGGTTTAAATGTTGCCATCCAAAATATCCATGCTTTTGTAATGGCATATGACATGAAGTAGAAACTGAACAAATGTTGCTGCCAGATCCATCACTATCCCAAAATAAACAAAGCAATGCTCAGCAGCACCTGTCTGCCGAAATGAAATTCACACTGGCTGCTGCAGAACGCTGTTCTCTTTGCCTTAAAAACCTTAGTAAAAGCATGTCTGGGGTGACATTCTCGAAAATAATGTTCAAAATAAACTAGATATATTTCTAAACTTGAAAAACCAGAGGCAATCACTGCACTGGACTCAAAATATTTATGTCAAAGCCTGAAAACAACAAGTAGCACTGAACTCCACCAACAAAATCATATGATTCCTAATAAGGGGCTTAATTTTGTTTGGGGTTCAAAGATTTAACTTAGATGTTTTTTCTTTTTTTATTAATTTTTTTATTTTTTGTATTAATTACAGTTAATTCATTTTGTATCCCAGCAGTAGCCCCCTTCCTCATTCCCTCCCAAGCCTACCCTTCCTCCCTCATCCCCTCCCAAGGTCCTGTCCAAGTCCACTGACAAGGGAGGACCTCCTCCCCTTCCATCTGACTCTAGTTTATCAGGACTGGCTACAATGTACTCCTCTGTGGCCTGGCAAGGCTGCTCCCCTGTCAGGGGAAGATGATCAAAGAGCTAGCCACTGAGTGTAGACTTAAATGGTTTCTTGATCTTCTAACCAGAACCTTGCCATCTGTGGTTTTTAATATATGTATATATATGTGTGTGTGTGCATATATATATATACATATATATATTAAAGAAGTTATGGAAGTTAATTTTCATGTATATACGTATATATGTTTTGGTTTATGTACTGTGAAATGTTACTAACCACATTATAAGTCTAGCTAATAATAAAATTGCTACTTTATGAATTTGATGTTAAATTTTATGCCTTGTAGGCTGGCAGGATGGATCAATGGGTAGAGCTGCTTGTGTGGAAACCTGAGGATCTGAATTGGATGGTGGGATACCACAAGGTAGACAGAGAGAGACCTGACACCTAAGAATAGTCTACTAATTTCCACCAGTGTCCTGTGGCAATTACCTGCCTGCACACACACACACACACACACACACACACACACATTCTCTCTCTCTCTGTCAATAAACCAATAATATTGTAACAAGTGAAGCTGTAGAATCTTTGTATTACCAGTGTAAATGACAGTTTTATCTTATGTCATTTTAGATAGAACCAGTGATGTAGACTTTACTTGGAAGAAGATCATTAGAAAGTAAACAATAAAGAAGCAATGACATGGATTTGAGCAGAGGTTTTACATTGCTGGTTTATTTGTTTGTTTGTTTGTTTTCTGCAGTTTTGCTTTTGGCGCATCTGTTTGTTTGCTTTTCCAACATTGCAACTTTAGAATTGC
>CM053766.1:65281926-65301497 GCA_028658305.1 Pachyuromys duprasi
ATATCAATCACAGGTTAGGTACTTTGCATCCCAGGCATAGCCCCCTCTCTCATTCCTTTCCACTCTCCCCCTCATCTCTTCCCCGCCCCCTCCAAGTCCCCCAATGGCGGAGGATTTCCTCCCCTTCCATCAGACCCCAGTTCATCTTGTCTCCTCAGGGCTGACTGCAATGTCCTCCCCTGGGATCTAGCTAGGCTGTTACTCCCTGGCGTGTATGGGGGAGGGTCAAAGAGCCAGCCATCGAGTTCATGACTGAAACAGTCCCTGTTCCCCTTACTAGGGTCTTCAGTTGGACACCGAGCTACCATGGGCCACATCTGAGCAGGGGTTCTAGGTTATATCCATACATGGTCCTTGGTTGGAGAAACTGTCTCATATAAGACCCCTGTGCCCTGCTCAATTTGGTCTTTGTGGAGCTCTTGTTCTCCCCAAATGTTACTAACTTCCCCTATTTTTATTATTTCTCACCCTCTGCCGAAGGCTTGGTTGTAAATCTTAATATCTGCTTTGATACATTGTTATATTGATTCTTTCAGAGGCCCTCTTTGGTAGGCTCCTGTCCTGTTGCTTGTTTTCTACTCCATTCAATGTCCATCCCATTGGTTCATCTAAACGAGCATTGAACATACCAACCTGGGTCCTCCTTCTTGTATATCTTCCCTAGGTATATAGATTTCAGCATGACCTTCCTATCCTATAAGTCTATATAAGTGAGTATATACCATATGTTTCTTTCTGCCTTTGGGATACCTCACTTAGGATGATTGTTTCCAGTTCCTACCATTTGCCTGCGAAGTTTATGATTTCCTCGTTTTTAATTGCTGAGTAGTATTCCATTGTGTAAAAGTACCATAATTTCTGTATCCATTCCTTAACTGAGGGACATCTGGGTTGTTTCCAGGTTCTGGCTATTACAAATAAAACAGCTAGGAACATAGAAATTATTAAGAAAATGCATAAAATATCTTTTCTAGTAATTTTATATTTTAATTAAATTTTTATTTTTTGTATTAATTACAGTTTATTCATTTTGTATCCCAGCTGTAGCCCCCTTCCTAATTACCTCCCAATCCCACCCTCCCTCTCTCTCATCCTCCCATGAACCTCTCCCAGTCCACTGATAGGGGAGGTCCTCTTTCCCTTCCATCTGACCCTAGCTGATCAGGTCTCATACTGGATGCGTTGTCATCCTCTGTGGCCTGGCAAGGCTGTGCCCCCTTCAGGGGGAGGTAATCAGAGAGCCAGCCACTGAGTTCATGTCAGAGACAGTCCCTGATCTCCTTACTAGGGTACCCACTTGGATACTGAGCTGCCATGGGCTACATCTGAGCAGGGATTCTAGGTTATATCAGAAGGCTTAACATAATGAAAATGGCCATCCTCCCGTAAGGAATCTACAGATTCAATGTAATTCTCATCAAAATACCAACACAATTCTTATAGACCTTGAAAGAAAAATTCATAACTTCATATAGAAAAACAAAAAACACAGAATTGCCAAAACGATCCTGTACAACAACAGTATCTTCATCGCTGATCTCAAGTTCTACTACATAGCAATAGTTATAAAAAAACCAAACTGCATGGTATTGGCATAGAAACAAAATGGTGGATCAATGCAATCGAATAGTAGACCCAGAAATAAACCCACATACCTACGGATATTTGATTTTTGACAATGAAGCCAAAATAAATGGAAAAAAGACATCATCTAGTAATTTTAAAATATGGAAACACTTATTCATTTTAATTTTTCTGGAAAATGGGCATTAAATTTTAAAATAACTGAACTTTTTCAGTAGTGTACATGGATCATCAGATTTTATACATTATTCAGAGATTCCTAGTAGTAACTTTATGACATGGCTTTCTGGTTTTATGCTCAATAAATACAATATTGGTTTATAGTTCTTTGCTAGATCATCAGAATTGTAACACAGTTGTAATCCCATATTATTCAAAAATATTTATTTGAGTAACATTTACAATATTTAGTGTATCTTTTTATTATTATCAAATATAGCTAACTGAAGGCATTATGAATAAATCAAAACATATCCTTTATGAAGATAGTCACATACGGCACACTGTTTTAATTATGACACATATGTCTTCTTTTAGCTGGTATAAATACAAGTATCAAATTTGGCCCACTATATTTTTCTTTTGACCCTGTCAAGCAGTGGGATTCTACTTCAATTGGCCATAGAGTGTATTTTTTGGAAGTTAAACAATTTAGAGAAATCATCTCATCTCATTGTTGCCTTACCAAGCAAATACTGACAAAGTGGTTTATCCTTAGATGGCAGGAAAATAGGAAGATAGACATGGCAAGTCAATTTCGTGAGGCCTATTTTACAAATCACTTTTAAAATGTGGGTGATTCGGGTTAACCAAATCACTATCTAGTACTTACAAGATTGATTTATGCTTAAGATATTTTGAAGACATATAAGTTAAGAATGTTCACCTCACTTTATTAGAAAGAATAAAGTTGTAATATCATCCTGACTGACGATCTTACAGCTTCAAAATTTATATCAAGTTATATACTTGTACAGCCTGTTTATAATGGACGGCTTTCTTCACTGTTTGAATTTACTGACTCTATAGAGTAGTGGTGGTATTAACGGGAATTGGGGGCTCTAGGATTCATTACAATAAATTTCTAGTTATAATAGATAGTATTTAAGGTATGAGAGTGAAAACATTGGAATCCTACAACAGGCCTAAAGGGTTCATTTTTTTTTTAAGAAAAAGGATAGTTATATTAAAGAACATTAATGGTGATTGTTTGAAAAAAAAAACACAACTAAACGTTAATACTGTCATATCAACTAACCAATCTGAAATAACAGCTGAATCGAAATTATTGTCTAGCTATGGTCTTACTCAGGTTGATTGTCGGAATTACTTTTCTATTTCCATAATATACCTTGTTCAAGGCAAATAATAGAAGAATGAGTTTATTTGGGATTATAGTTGCAGAGGGTTAGAGTCCATGATCATCACGATGGGAAGCATGGCAGCAGGCAGCAGTAACTGTGAACTCACATCTTGAGATACAAGTCTAAGGCTCAGAGAGCTAACTGTGAATATTATAGGCTTTTTAAAACCTCAAAACCCTTCCCCACTGACATGCCTTCTCCAACAAAGCCACACCTCCTATTCCTTCACAAAGAGTCCCACCAACTGAGGACTAAGTATTCAAATATAAGAGCCTATGGGTTCATTATCATTCAAACTACCATTCGATTGTCAGTTCTTTTCTCATTCTCTGTTTGGAGAGATTATTCAGTTTGCTGTAAGCAAATTCATTCCCCTACCCTGTGAGTTTGCTACAACCAAAGATCTATGGGAAGCTTAAATGGGATTTGATAAGTGAGTTCAGCAAATATAATATTGAGTGCCCCATCTTTTGTGAATGTCTTATGTACTTTATCAGACTGAAGGCATCAATGAACTAAGGTAACTATTTTGTTTATTTTAACCTGTGCCAAATGAGTTTTACCATGAAATATGTATAGATTTTTATTTAGCACACATTAATAATCCAGATATCTTGCTCTAAGGACAGGAGGGTGTAGCAATGTTGAGAAGAGATGGGATGAAGTAAGGCCTATGCCTTATTAACGAATCACTTAAAACAGTTAGAAAATTACTGGATTATTTTTTAAATCTTGTCTACTTTAAAAAAAAAACATCTACTATAATGTTTGTGGTTTTGAGCTATGTAATTTCCAGCATTTCTTTGTATTTATGCATTATCCTTCAATTGATGTATACAATATACTTTTATGACCAAAAGGCCTATATTTATTGCTAGCTTGTGGATTTTTTAAATTTGTACAAGTTTTTATTCTTGGAGTCAGATATTTATTTGAAAAAGTTATTTTTCAGGAGTCATTGTGATTTCAACTTTTTTTCTCAAATATTTAAGACTTGCTCTCATCATTTTTAATATTAGAAAAGATAAATTTGTTAATGCCAGAAAATAACTATATTCCTCATTTAGTCTACAACAGAAAATTATATATATATAGTTTATATAAATATGCATCATTTAATCTGTATAATATATAATTTAAATACATAAAATTTCTTGACAAAGGGAAGATTCTAGTATGTTTATAATTTCAATGTGATATATACTTCCAGATCTTTATCTTTTGAAATTTTGGAAAAGAAACAATTCAATTTAAATGCTTCCCAGATCCTAAAAGGAAAAAAAATAGTTGTGGTATTTTTCTCTTAGTTTTAAATTGTATCAGTGCAAGGTAATGTTTTACAATCAAGATTTGTTGAGAAGCTACCTTTGTTAATAGTGATGTGTCAAATGTATTGAACTGTCGATGAAATATGAGACATTTACCCAGTGACATTTTAAATGAATCTCATCATAGGGAAAGCCTGTGGGAACACCAGATGCCAGCGCTTATTTTCGTGTGCTTGCAGAGCATGGAGTGGCTGCCTTGTTTACAGCACCAACTGCAATTAGAGCAATCCGTCAACAGGACCCTGGGGCAGCCTTGGGGAAGCAGTATTCTCTGACAAGGTGAGGTAGAGATGCACAGGGCAAATTACATTAGCAACTTGCAGTCAAAACATAACTGCAGTCAAATATAACTGAGCATTATTTTTTGTTGTTGTTGTTCTGTAGTACCTCCATAGAAAGGGTAAAATATTTAAAATGTTATTATATATGTATATGTGACTTTGTATAACTCAGATTGTTGGATTAGAAACCTTACTGCCTATATTTTTAAGCCCTATAATCCTGTTTGTTTTAATTCAACTCAAGACAGAACAATTTTCTTTCTTTCTTTCTTTCTTTCTTTCTTTCTTTCTTTCTTTCTTTCTTTCTCTCTCTCTCTCTTTCTTTCTTTTTCTTGGTAACCCTGTTTATATTTCTGTTAAAAGTAAAATTCTGATATGACTTCAGATATATATTACCTCAGCACTTAACTGTCTTCTGGAAATATTAATATAAGAATGCTTTAAATGAAGAGAATTGTTACGTGAGTACACACAGAGAGACATAATGTGGATATCATTGTTCAAATCACATTTGTTGTAACGAGAGCAATTAGCCCGTTTTTTGCTTTGTAACAATATGCTGTAGATACCTGAAATGTTTTTGTTATTTTTTATTTCACTAGTTATAATATATATGTATCTTCAGGAGTAATTATAATAATTTATTTTCTCAAGGATAGTGCTTCCAACACTAGTGCTCGCTGAACCCTTTGATATAGGTCACTGCTGTCATGAGCTAAAAGAAGAAAGATTTTTTCAATTGAGAAAGTGGACTTGATTATGATAGTTTGAATATTTAAAGTCAAATGCCATGATATTTGAATTTTATGTTTCTGTGGCCTGAAGTAATTAAAGTAGATATCATCCACTCAGCCAACAAGATAAACAAGGAGGTTTCTGTGGGGGCACGATCCTTAGTTTTGTTTCTTCTTCTTTGAAATAATTTTATATTATGAAACAATAGACCTTGATTTACTAAGAATCACACAGATAATGTAAATAGTACAGTCTTACTCTTTAGAATTGTACAAAATATGACTCTTGCACTAAAATAGTCTGTTTATCTTCATTTTACTTCTTCATTTGTCATGCTTCAGTTGTCCCCAAGTTCAAAGCAGAGGATAGAAAATAGATTTTGGCAAAAAAAATACTTTAGAAGTTATGTTGTATCCATATCTCCATACCCTGGAGGTTTTGGGACAGCATTAACTTAGTTCCTCAAAAATGTCTAGTCACTAACGTAAATATAACCTATTGTATGTGAATAGGGCATAGAATTATGTTTGCCAGTAAGCTGAAATATCATTTGTTTTCCTCCTCTGCTCCTAGTTATACACAGATTTTGATATATTATCTTCCACATAATAATACTCCGTAAAATTAATCCTTTTTAAATGAGTATCTAGTCATAGAATATGAGAATTTATCCTAAGCCTAATGACAAAAAACATTCTCCTTTTCTCCCTTCTCTATTTTTTAGAAACTTAAGGTATTTGTGATGGCACATTTATCTGTTTTTAGCTGATATTTAGGAATCTTAACTGGTTAGAAGACTTTAATATATAGATACCCCCAATCTCCAAAATGTTTATTAATGGGTGCACACACTGTACCAGACACAAGTGGTTTATTATCTCATTTAGCAGGAGCAGCTTCATAGGTAAAAACTGTAAACTATTTTATAATTGAGTAAAGCTAGGACTTGGGAACTTAAGTATCTATGCAAGAAGAAACTAACCCAGACACTCTCAACAGGACTCATGCACTTACTTAAACCGTACAGGTGTAATGCTTTTATTAAGAAAATGTATCACACCTACAAGGGGGTTTTGACATTCATGTACTAAAATAATCTTTTGCTTTGCAGATTTATAGTCTGCACAAATAATGTCACCATTGAACTATTTTAATAGATTCTCACCTGTCAAATTAAAAGTGAAATCAAAGTTTTAAAAAATTCCAACTGTTTTACTAAAAACAAAGTAACCAAGTTCTACAAAGGTTAAACTTGTGTTGAAAAAAAGCCTCAAATCTTCTCATACACCTATATGTGCAACATTAACACTGTGTTTAAGATGTTTAATATTCACTCAGTACGATTAAATATAAAACAGAAAGGAAAAAAAATATGAGCAACAATAACAGAACTTAATTTTAAAGTTTTTCATCAAGGAATTAAAATGAACATTTTAAAATTTTCATCAAGGAAAAATACACATGTAGGCAATTGGCTAGGGTTCCCAAACAACAGTGCCATCGTGATGAGGTTTATTAGTGAGTTTATATTACCATCTATACAGCCATGATTGGATGGTGCGCTTGAGTAGAAGCCAAAATTATTTAAGTAACAGTAGAAGAATATAATGGTTAAGAGTTATTTCAAACTACAGTGATAATCTTTGCTGCATAATGAGAAAACATATCACTTTGACTGTGGGGAGGGCTTTGATCTATGAGATAACAGATTCTTCCCAGCCAAGGTGGAAAAGTTTTTTGTGAAACAAAGGCAGGAATGAAATTTGAGTCTGTCCAGCTGTGCAGCTCTTGATTCTGCTTTGTGCTCCAGAGAGTAACTTCCACTAACTGGTGCTGCTGAAGGACAAACAAACAAACCCCACACAAACTGCTTAACCTGAAAGTCGAGGGTGATGGATAAGAAGTAAATTGTGGGGCTTTTCCTTTTCATTGAAGTTCAACTATAAGTTGAATTTATGTCTGCTGTAACCGTATCCGTGTTTGTAACTTTTCACGAGAATGTGTTTTGGATGATCTTGTAAAATTTCAAAGGAAGAAAAAGGGGTCCATCCTGAAACCCTTCTACCTAAGAAAACATTATTATGCTGAGAACACTTTATATACCTACATTTCTATGAAAACTTATTCATAGGAAAAGTGGCTCGACAAGCAAGTGAAATGACAGACTTTTGGACATATGAATGCCACTGGTTGATTTATTATAGAAAAATAGTTTTCCCCAAATACCATTTAAAAATACATTTAAGCTAGCTTAATACATCAAGGTTATAAGAGAACTAAGCTTTTGATGTTTTTCACAACGAATAATTTTTAAACATTTTATTGATTCTTCATGAGTTTCTTTTTTAATATAGTTTTTTATTTCTTACAATTTATTCACTTTGTATCCCAGCTGTAGCCCCAACCTCGCCCCCTCCCAGTCCTGTCCTCTCTCGCTCCCTCTTCTGCCCCCATGCCTCTTCCCCAGTCTACTGACCCTAGCCTATGAGATTTCATCAGGACTGTCTTTCATGGTTTTCCTCTGTGGCCTGGTCTTGCTGCTCCCCTATCAGGGGGAGGTGATCAAAGAACCAGCCACTGAGTTCATGTCAGAGTTAACCCCTGCTCCCCTTACTAGGGAGCCCATTTGGAGACTGAGCTGCCACAGGCTACATCTGTGCAGGGGATCTAGGTTATCTCCATGAATGGTCCTTGGATGGGGTTTCAGTCTCAGAAAAGACCCCTTGACCCAGATATAGTGGTTCTGTTGTTTTCCTTGTAGAGCTCCAGACCTATTGTGAGTTTCACATCATGTACCCCAATCTCACTCATCTCTCTCTCCCTTTGTATCTGAACGCTGCCCTGCAACCCCTCCCGAAGAAAGAAAAAAAAAAGCAAAAATGATTGAGTAACTAAAGTGAAATGAGCTAATGTTGAGACAAAGCTCTATTTTTTGAACTTTGATTGGCTTTTCTTTTCTTTTTTTAAATTAATTACAGTTTATTCGCTTTGTATCCCACTTGCAGCTCCCTCTCCCCTCCCCTCCCAACCCCACCCTCCCTTTTTAGTCTCCACCCATGCCCCTCCCCCAGTCCACTAATAGGGGAGGACCTCCCCTTCCTTCTGATCCTAGTCTGTCAGGTCTCATCAGAACTGGCTGCATGAGACAAAGCTGTATTATATAAATACAGGTTTATTAGGAGTAGCTCTGGAGGAGAAGGGGGAACACAACTTGGGGGGTTGGGAAGGTGGGAGGAAGGGAGAGAGAAAGCAGAAAAGAAAGAAAGGAGGGCAAAGGGGACAATGTGGCAGTGGAACCTAGATGTCTGGGTTATATAGTGAAGGACCTTTGAAATAGTAAAAGCTCTGTCCCTCCGCAGAGGGCAGGGCGTGCCAGCCACCCCCTGCAGCAGATAGGGACGTTACCATCGTTTTGTTGATAAGTGGCTAATGGGCGATGAATCTTTTCTGGCTACTTCTGACTGACATTGAGGGTGTTAATATTTGGGAGTGGGGCAAAAAGTTGGCTAAGTCCCAGGAGCAAGCTGTTCTATTTGCCGTCCACTATCTGTGAGAGCATCTGCAGCTAGGAAACTACAGGTCCAACTGGATGCAATCTGTGAGGTTTAGGCTGGGGCGCCGGAATTTTGAATGCAGCTCTTGAGAAAACAGGGTGCTGGAACATATATATGTTAGTGGCAGAAGATAAAGTTAAGGACTTTAAGGCCCATGGTCTCCTTAGCTGGGGGAGGGGAGTTGCAAAACCAGGGGAGGAATCCTACCCTCAGGAATAGGTAGGCTGGGAAACAGGCTATTTTTTAGCCGTTCTTTTCTGGAGTGGATTTCCTGAACCTTACAAGAATCTTTTTTTTTTTAAGTTTACATAAAGAGACAAATGGGCTTGGGAGGACATTTAAAATCTGACTAATGTTAAAATAGTCTTAATACAAAAATAGTTAGCATGGTGGGGGGGAGAGTTTTTATATACTGAAATTGCTTTCTTATCACCAACTTTAAAATACCTTCTTAGATCCTCAAAGATTTTATCAGAAGCTTAGACCTTCTATAAACTGTACATTTTTGAGAGGGCAGCTGAAGCCTTGGTTTCTACTATTAAACTGATCTTTAACCCTGTCAGGGACCTGAGAAGAATAAATTACCAAAAGAAGCATAATTCAAGCAGCTTATGTATTGATTAAAATGACAGAGGCTTACCCATTATCCAGATGGCCTTCCCATTAGACTCAGTGTCAGTGACTCTTATGGGCACAAGTCCTAGAGCAGTATCACAGCATCAGACTTTGGGTGCTGGGCCCAGCAAATCTGAGAGGCCTTTTTCTGGAAGAGGAATAAGGGAGAATTACCAACCTTATTTTGTTTAGGCAAAACAGGAAAGTCAACTCTCCGGGTGTTCTATCTGTCCACAGTTCAGGCAGGGCTTTAGGAGCAAGACAGTTGGGGCAATCCTGCCCAGTATCACAGAACCCAGTCAGAGTATCTGTCCTATGTTCAAATCTTCCTGGAGGTGTCACTTCTAGAAGCTGGGATCTCAAGACTAGGTAAAACTTAATCAGTTTTTTAGCATGATTATAAATATATTTCTGAACTAGTATCAAAAGAAATTTTTCAATCATAAATATAGTTCATAGACTGGCGATCCTGCTGATCGTATCACACTGCATCACTACAGACTGAACAGCAAACACTTTAAAGGTGGCGGCAAAGCCATGGCCTTACCATTGCTTATCCCAAAACCAACATGGCAATCAGCCACATGTTTTAAGCAGCCAGCAGCTGGAATTTAAAACTGGATCACCTCAAAAAATAGGCTGTTGCCATGGGATACTGTTCCAGGGCAGGGAGTCAACACCATATGCTTTCTTACCCCCTCAGCGTCTGAGCTGCCACTGTATCTTGTTAGTATTTGTACCTGAATTGCAGCTATCCCAGACTCCCCATAGCATAGGCTCTGACACATTTTCTATCTTCCCTGGGCCATGCCAGAGCTGTGTTCTACAACTTTCCCTACCTCCATTATTAACACCACAGTTCCATCTCATCATCAAGAATCTATACTGCTGAGGTCTGCAACAGACCTACACTGATGTAGTGTTTGAGCTGCGCTCATTTGCACAAGAGTCTACTTGCACCTCTCTTCGGAAATACTACCTCACTTCACAATATTGTGACTCCTGAGATCTGGCTCCACAGTCTCCTTGAATGTTTGGATCCCAATGCTGTTATGAACGGCTGTAAGCCTAGTCAGTTCCGTCAACAAAACAACAAGAACTACCTAAATCCCTTTTCTAATTAGCTCTGCAGCCAACATCACTGCCCCAACTCCTGCAGCCCAAATCACTCACACCGACAACCATGTTAACAGTGATCACCACTGTAATCACATAAAGACTAAACCACTGTGCTATGTGGAAATAACCGTCATTCACAAGTAAACCAGTTTATTTATCTACTTTTTTCTTCTTTTGTTTTTCTTTGTTTTGTTTTTGAGACAGTGTTTCTCTGTGTTGCCTTGGCTGTCCTGGACTTACTTTGTAGAGGAGGCTAGCCTTGAACTCACAGAGATCCACATGCCTCTGCCTTCCAAAGTGCGGCAATTACAGAAATGTGCTACCATGCCTGGCCCTATCTATCTATTTTACAGATGTATGGTTTTTATAATTTTTATTTAATTGGTTAAATCAGAAGTATTTTGAACAATATAATTAAATTACTAAATTTAGTTAATTAACATATAGATACATCTCACATTGTTTTCATTATCATATCTAAAGTCCTCATTTTCAAGACTATATTACATCCTTAGCATCTGTCACTATGTTTCACAATGTATGCTTTCAATGTATTATTTCTCTCTGACTGTAAATTTGAATCTTGCCTTTGAATCTCCTAGACTTGTCTTCTCTAAACATTCCCAGCTCATTGTATGAGGCATTATTGTATGCACTAGTACATCAGAAGCTAAATAATTTTTAGTCATTTCCAAGATACAGTTGATGTCTTCTTTATATGCATACATGACTATTATACATACCTATTGGTACTGGATATGTGTAAGAGTATGTCATGAGGAATACAGGCAAATTGTTTCTGAAAGTTGTGCATTAATTTACATACCAATTGTAGTAGATTGTTCTGGTTTTCATTTCTTTATTATGTTTGGCCCATTTTAAACTTTTATTACTCTGATAGTCTTGTGGTGTTTCCATATTACTCCCTTAATTTTTATCTCAAAATCTTTAGGTATTATCTTTAGTGGACACTTGAAAATTTTCTTTTGTTAAGTGTTTAAGATTTTTCAAAGTCTTTCAATTAATCTATTATCTAACTTCTATTATCATCATTAACATCTATATATGTTCTATCTATCCATCATCAAGTATCAGTTATTTTCTATCTTCAGCTATCATCTCCATCTCTATCCATCTAGCTATCTACCCATCTATCATCTATCAATACATCTATTATCTACTTTTCTTAATTTATAATTAATTTCCCCTTAATTTCAATATCTTACTGATAACTTTTTATTCAAATGTATGTATTTCATCAAGCTTTCCTCTGTGTTTAGTGCTTTCCTGCCCCTCCTAAGATATTTTGCCCAATCTAATGTCAGCAAGCATTTTCCAGTATTATTTCTTTAGCACAGTTTTTTCACTTTCCAACTTATAATTATAATCTGTCCAGTTGACTTTTGTAGAAGACATGAAGAGGACACATCATATTTTTCCTCATGTTCAGTTAAACCACTCATTACCGTAATCATCCTTTCCCTCCAGCTCTATATTAAAACTTAATTGTGCTAGTGCCCATTCATTGTTAGTTTGGATTTTGGCTATTCTTTCTATTGACTTACTTTACAACATTTTGCTACTCTCACATTGTTGGTTTATGGCTGTAGGCTTATAATGCAATGGTTATGCTTCAACTTCACCTTTCAAATTTGATGTGAATATTTTTGACCTTTTTATTTGTATTAAGATTTTAGTATATGCAGAGAAAGAAAGAGAATAGACAGAAAAAGAGAGACATATACAGAGAGAAACAGAGAGAGGGGAAAGACAGAGAAAGGAGAATGATTTTCTTCTGAGAGTTTGGGTTCACATTGAATGTATATATGGATACAACACAAATTTTTATTTTAACACAATATAAGTTCAAGATTCTAGTGTAACTATTGATTTTAGGTCTAATTTCAAACAATAGTGATTTCTGTTTTGCTGTAAAAGACTTGTACATCTTTTCTTAACTATATCAAGAAATTAATTTTTATGTTTTGGTTATTGGTAATTTTTGTACTTTTACTTTGTTTTATTCTGATATCATAAATCTACAATTATTTTTCTAAATTACATATGTTATGAGGGTCTTGTTCTAGTTATTATTAATTTTAATTATATTTATTTGAATTTTACCATAAAATCATGTGTTACAGTTTTGAAACAAATGCAATTTTGTCAACACACTATAATTTCTAAATTAGCTGAATTCAGTCTGCTTAACACTTGAAAACTCAATCATCATAGTTACTTATTAACACAGAATGATAGTCATCAAAATCTAAAGAAAAAAATCCGATGTGATTTCAAAAGCCAGTATAGGCAAAACTTTATTAAATGGAAACCTCTATAAGAGAATACTAGGGCTTGGAAGATGGCTACTCAGATGCTCCTGATACGTGCCACATCGCCTCTCTTTTGACTAGCCTTTCAGCCTTCCTGGGCCATGTAATATCATCCTAATGTCAGCTGGAAAAAAAAAAAAACCACAGAAGGGAATGCATTGCCCGTTGTCCCACTTAACAGGTTGAAATGCTATGTCAAGAGAAACTCTGGCATAATGGATAAATGACTACCCATTGACATACCAGAAAACATGCTCTTAGTTCTTTTTCTCCAGGCAATGTTTTGTGCTTCTTGAATGGTTATGTCTAGCGTTAGAGAAAAATTAAAGATCAGGTCTCCATAGTCCAACTCATGATGTTAAAGTCTTACCACCAGCCCTTGGACCCATCTCAGGATGTGAAGTGAAATCCTGTTCAAGGGGAGAATGAGAGGACTCAATTCCAAAGAGCCAGCCTGTTTCAACTGGAGTCAAGGAGGCTCCATGTGTGCCAGACAGTCCCAATCAGAGTCATAGAGCCTCCATAGACACTAGCTAATCCCAACCAAGGTCATGTAGCCACAATAGGAATTCCCATTTCTGGCTTTAAAAGGAACTTGCAAGCTCCGCCTGGGGTAATTGCCATTTTATATGGGTTATTGACCCCAGTATGCTGGTTTTCTCTGCTGAATAAATGCTCTTTGCATTTAATTAATTAATTAATTAATTAATTAATTTATTTATTTATTTATTCCTATGTTCCTCCTCCTCTTCCGTCTTCTCCTCCTCATCATCATTATTCTCTTCTTTCTTGTTCTTAAACAAGGTCTCACTGTTTCTCCCAGCTCATCTATAAGTGGTTATATAGACCAGGCTGACGTCAAATTCACACAGATCTGCTGTCCTTGTATTGGAATGAAATAAGAGTATCACTATGCGTAGTTGCCATTATACCCTTTAATACTGGTTTACATCATGAGAACATTAATGTAATGTACTATATTCCTAAACATTTTCTGTCTCCATGTGAATTGTGCATATCCTTCATCATTGACATCTCACACCTCACTAATCTACACTTTGTACCTGACAGACAAATCTCCAATGATTCATAGTTACCATCATATGTTTATATTTGGGCTTAGTTTTGGTAAAACATTTTATTCATTTTAACAAATATGTGATGGCATGTGTCTACAATTACTGTGAGATCTGCCTTCTTTAAAAACTTCTGTGTCCACGATTTTAGTTTATGCCTCTAATAATGGGGAAATTTTACATTTCACTTAATTCTCAACTTTGGCCTTTAGATTTCTTAAACTATCATGGGTTTGGGTTTCATAGACATGCTGCTTTCATAGAAGGATTTGGAAATAATTTTTTTATTATCTAGAGAGTTTATGAACTGACAATTTTATTTAAATATATTTTGAAATAATGATAAATATAACTGTGCAGGCTCATTGTTTACTTTGTGCTAAGCTTTTAAATTATGAATTGAGAATGTGTGTGGTTCAAATTACTTTGTCAGTCTATGGTTTCTTTGATCTGTTACAGTAGTGGGTTGTGCACATTTGTTTTTTCTGCAGTTCTCCTTTAGCACTGACCCTGCTTTATGCTTCCTTTTAACCAAAGGAACACTGCTGACACGAGTTCAAATGTTCAGTTTATCTGTTATGTCACGTGCTCTACTTCATGTCCTTATTCCTGCTTTTGACTTTCCCATAGCAGTTGGATCATTTGGATCATCAAATCCTCTTTTCAGTTATATCTAAGCTTTCATTGACTTTTTCTATTTATATTCTTCCAGTGTTAGGAATTTAAATTTTATTGTAATTCCCTGTTGTCTGCTAATGTTATGTTAGCATTTCAGGAAGGTATTATTCATCAAAATTATTTAAAAACCTGCATCTGCTAATTAGAATAATGAAACTTTTGTGTTTTTTTTGTCTTCTTCCTGTCATGTTTGGTTGGTTCTATGATACTTTCTCTAGCATAATGAAAAGGAATTCAGCTAATTTTGAAAATCATAATTGGGCTACTCCTACCAAAGAGTCCTTATTTGGCAGGCAACTATCCCAAGGAGAGATACTTCTATCCAATTACACATTGAGTAGTTGGAAGCTGGACTAGAGTCTTGCAAAGGAAGACTTGGCACAAATGAAGAATAGTTTACTTGGTAATTGACAGACCTTGAATGAAATATTCACTTTTCCCCTCTGTGCCTACAGATTACCTAAAAAAATAATCTTCACTATAATGTTTTAGTATACATTTTTATTGGTCTGTTTATTCTCTATTGCAAACAAATGTATTTAATAACATATCTTTTCTTTGTTATGGTTAAATAATCAAATCTAGAACCTCATTTACAGTAGGCAAGCACTGTATCATGAAAGAAATTCTTGTGTAAGATAACATTAAGCTACAGGTTTTCTTGAGACAGGATCTTTTGAAGCAGCCCAGGTTGGCCAGGACCTTGATCTGTAGACCTACTTTAAATTTCTCCAACTCCGTGTGCTGACATTATAGCTAAGTGCCAAAAATCTTAACAGAACTTGGAGATTTATAGTAAAATAATCTTTTTAAACTCTTCATAACTAGAAAAAATAGCAAATCATATAACTTAGTTTCATTTACTAACAAAAATTGAGAGCTCAATTATGTTCGGTTAGGCCTAATATTTAAAATTATTTCACTAGTCATATTTTATTCTGAAAACATTTAGTATTTTAAATTTTTGTGTGTTTCATATTTTTAAAGAATATTTTATATATGTATATGAGTGGTTTTCCCTGTATCCATATATGAGTACTACCTGTTTCTTGTGCCTATGAAGGTCAGAAGAAGGCATCAGACTTCCTAAAACTATAGTTACCAATGGTTGTGAACCACCATATGGTTTTTAGGAATTAACCCCAGGTCTTTGTAAGATACTGGACCATTACTCCAGCCATCATTTTTATTTTACACAAGCAGCAGGTGATAAATGATATAGAAAGTAACTTTTCAAACTCTAGATAATCACAGAGGTTCTGACTTCTTTGACATTTCTAAAATTATCAGTGAGCTCAGAACTTTGCTTTTGGAAAATGCTAAAATTATTTTAGTAAAAAATGAAGCCTGGAGGCTCTGGAGTTGTGGCTGCCAAGCATCATATTCCACTTGCAGAATGAGTTCAGTTCCTAGCTCACAAACACTGGGACTCCAGCCTAGGATATCTATAACTATCTTCTCTCTTTTTTGTAGTCTGACATTGGATAGTACCATCCTATTTTGCTTTCTAGTGAAGATTGTTATTATAAGCATATTCATGCAACTTTGAGCTAAGAATGATATAATAAAATATACCATAAAACAACATGAATACATGTTGCTTAGAAATATGCAGTGCTTAATGATAAAAAACTCAGGGCCAATGAGTTTCACTATTACTATTTGTTAACATAGTTTACTGTATGCCTGTAAAGACAGGCATCAAAGTAAATTAAATTAGTTAAAAACAGTAATGGGTCTGCAATTCCAATATTCAGAAGCACAAGCAGAGGGATTATGAGTTCAAGAGCAATTCTGGATCCATAGTGGTTTCCAGGTCAGCCTTGGTTATACAATAAGAAACATCCAAAACCCAACCAAAACAGAAGCAACTATGCTAAGATTTTCTTCATATATACATTCAGATTCATATATAAACCAAGAACATGACATCTGGTTCACCTTGACTTAGAAGAAATCTCTGGCTTGATAAATGAAAGCTGTGGTTTTGAGATGTGTATAATCATTTTCTTTTGGCTGATTTATAGATGGGATGAGCCTGCAGATACAGATGGTAATTCTTCACATGTAGACATCATTTACATATGTTCATTTGTACTTAGAAGTTGTAGCATGTGTTTTCAATCATGTGTCTCTAACTAGTAGTTTTTCCTTGAACTTTTTAGTATTTTCCTTCTTATCAAGGCTAAGCTACAGCTTTGGGCCAAGAGATGCATAAATGTAAGGAAGGCTACATGAACATCATGTTCTTTACTCCATGCCATTTGTTTGACTCACCTATTTCCCCCTTTCCCACCTTCCTTCAGGGACTTAAATCAAGTTATTTACACTTTCTATAGTTCACTACTTGGATAATTTTTAGCATATTGATATTAAACTTTTTATCAACTTATATTTTCTGCAGTGTCTTTCCATGCTAAAGTTTCTTTATCCCCTTACACTCTGTCTTTCTTTATTGCAGGTATGCCCTTTAGGTTTATACCCTGTTTGTCTTACTCTGTTTTCATGTCCACCAACATTTTAATTTTTTCTCTGACCTCAATGCTTTCATTCCTAATATTTCTTCTTGAACATATTTCTTGCTTCTCCCATTGTGTAATCTCACTGTTATCTTGCCCTGCCTTAATTCTCTAGATAGTCTTGCCCCAGAACTTCTATTCCTTTTCTCCTGTTTCATACCCAGCTATGATAACCCTGCTTGAAACTGGGGTTGATCATTAAGTTTGTGGAAACCAAGGGGCTGGTCTAAACTCTTTGTATGATGTATTACCTAAAAAAAATTCTTAAAATGGGCATTTCGTATTTTTTTCTCCTCATATCACTGTGCATTTATCAATTCTTGTACTCTCAAAATCCAGTACTCTTTTCTTTAATTAAAAGACTCATTCAAACTGACATAAATTTCATTCAAAACAACCTCCATACCTCACTGTTTTTTTCCCAACAAATCTTCATGGGCCTCAGGTTCATAAAGATTATTGTTTATGAGAAGGAATAAATTTATAGAAGAGATGTATGCTTATAACTAATAGAAACAGAGTGTTGCTGCATCACAGGGTTATTTAAAGCTATAAGGGCTGTTTGATCAATTTAGAGAAAATTAAGTTACTGCCAGTAGTAGACTGCATTGTTCAAGATGAGTGGTCAGGTTGAATATTTGTCCTTTGACAGTAATGAATTAACCACTCATCTACACATTCTTTCTTCTGACAGACAGGTCATAAGGGCAATGACCATGAAAGAAAAACAGCCTTTCTTTCAGTGAATCACTAACAGGGTCAGACTAGGTCCATATTTCTATTTTATTCTTTGTACTCTAGGGCACAGTTTGCTCTGTCAGTGATGTTAATTCTCCTTCATCCTTCAGTAACCCGGGTTCTTTCTGCTAAGAGTCTGTTTGACCCTAAAGGCTACAATAATACTTCTTTATTGGCCATTTTTCCCTCTGTGTGTTTCTCAGAATTAGAGAAAATATGTTCTTGAGCTCATAGTAATCTCTCTGAAAGGAACTCAAAAGAAAGAATATGTGATCCAATTTGCTACCTTAGCGAGTATCTGTGAACAGGGGAATAAAGAAAGGAAGTCAGAAGTTAAAATAAGCTTGGCTAATGTCAAGGGAAAAGGACTTTTCATGTTTGGTCATTAGAGTAATGTGACATGTACTTTACAAAGTCAATTCAATTGTCCTTCTTGTAGCTGAACATCTCTCTGTAGTTCTGAATTCTGCTTTTGAAGTACCTCAGTCCTGTGAGCTGCATGCAGATACATTTGAGTACAACCAAATAATTTCTTTCACTCCCCTATAATATAGTATTCTTCTATATGGCCAGTTTCCACAGATGTATCTGATGTGGTTGGGTTCCAAAAGAATATTCTTTTAACATAAATGAAATTATTTAGTTTAACTTTCAGGGGATACTTTGAACTCACTGGTACTCTTACGTTCAGGTTCAAAACACTGTTTGTGGCTGGCGAAAGATGTGATGTGGAGACCCTGGAATGGTCCAAAAAGGTCTTCAGAGTTCCTGTTTTAGACCATTGGTGGCAAACAGGTAAGCATTTTCTAAACTCTTTATGAAAATTTCTGAAATCTCCTAGAGCTCTGTGTGGATTGGAGGGGGTTCTTAATTACACCAAATAGAATCCATAGTTTTTTAGGTGTACAGATTTTAGTATGTTTATCCTATCTTATAGGTCTAGTATCCACTTACAAGAAAAAGGACCCGGGGTAAGATGATCAATCTTCACTTAGAAAGACAAATGGGATGAACACTGGAAGTAGGAGAAAACAAGTAACAGGACAGGAGCCTACAGAGGCTCCTCTGAGGGCCTCTGAAAGACTCTACCTAACAGTGTATCAAAGCAGGTACTGAGACTCATAACCAAACCTTGGGCAGAGTGCAGAGAATCATATGAAAGAAGGGGGAGTTAGTATGACCTGGAGAGGACAGGAACTCCACAAGGACCAAATATATTAGGGCACAGGGGTCTTTTATGAGACTGTATCTCCAATCAAGGACCAAGCATGGATTTAACCTAGAACCCCTGCCCATGGCAGCTCAGTATCCAATTGGGTATCCTAGTAAGGGGAACAGGGACTGTCTCTGACATGAATTCAATGGCTGGCTCTTTGATCTCCCCCACTCCCCGAGGGAGGAGCAGCCTTGCTAGGCCTCAGAGGAGGACATTACAGCCAGTTCTGAAGAGAAGCTAGGGTCAGATGGAAGGGGAGGATGACCTCCCATATCAGTGGACTTACAGAGGGTCAGGGAGGAGATGAGGAAGGGAGGGTGGGATTGGGAGGGAATGAGGATACAAAACTGGGATACAAAGTAAATAAACTGTAACTAATATAAAAAATAAAAATTTAATTTAAAAAAAGATCCTAAAAAATGAATCCATAC
>CM053766.1:65301997-65314376 GCA_028658305.1 Pachyuromys duprasi
AAACATATGGTATATACTCACTTATATAAACCTATAGGATAGGAAGTTCAAGCTGAAATCTACGCACCCAGAGAGGATATACAAGAAGGAGGACCCAGGTTGGTATGATCAATGCTTGTTTGAATGAACAAATGGGATGGACATTGAGTGGAGGAGAAAACAAGCAACAGAACAGGAGCATGCCAAAGAGGACCTCTGGTGGTGGTGGTGGTGGGGTCAATGTAGCGATGTATCAGAGCGGATATTAAGACACAAGGGTATTTCAATGAGACTTTTTGCTACTCATGTAGCATTAAGCTTCTGCTTTTGATTATAATGAACATTTAATGACATCACTAATAAAATCAGTTTTGTTAAGTCTAGAAAGTTATATCAAATTCACTCATTAGTCTCAAAGAAAACTGAATTGCCATTCATTTAAACAGTTTATCTTCACAGTAACTTCTCTGTGGTGATTAAAAAATGCTGGATTGAGCCTCTTCTCGAGGGTCCTCTTTGTTGTTTAGCTTCTTTAAGACTGTAGATTTTAGTATGTTTATCTTATATTATATGGCTAATATCCACTTACAAGTGAGTATATAACATGTGAGTCTTTTGGTTTCTGGGTTACCTCACTTAGGATGATCTAGGAAAGGGGCTTAATCTTCAACAGAGTGACAAACAGGATAGACATTAGAAGTAGGAGGAGACAGAGAACAGGACAGGAACCTTCCACAGGGGACCTCTGAAAGACTCTACCCAGCAGGGTATAGCAGGAGATGCTGAGACTCATAGCCAAACTTTAGGCAGAGTTCCAGGAATCTTGTGGAAAAAAGGGGGAAATAGAAA
This sequence comes from Pachyuromys duprasi, assembly GCA_028658305.1. Classification (NCBI taxonomy): domain Eukaryota; kingdom Metazoa; phylum Chordata; class Mammalia; order Rodentia; family Muridae; genus Pachyuromys; species Pachyuromys duprasi. The sequence goes on from CM053766.1 coordinate 65,302,826, forward strand.
TACCTGGAGGGAACAGGAGCTCTACAAGGAGACCAACAGAGCCAAAAGATCATCCTACAGAGACTGATGAATCAACCAAGGACCCTGCATGGAGATAACCTAGACTCCTGCTCTAAAGTAGCCCATGGGCAGCTCAGGCTCCAAATGGATTTCCTAGTAAGGGGAGCAGGGGCTGTCTCTGACATGGATTCTCTGTCCAGCTCTTTATCACCTCTCCCTGGCTATGTGGCCTTGCTAGAGAAAAAGGATACATGCAGTCCTGGAAGACAAGATAGGCTAGGGTCAGATAGTAGGACTTCCCCTATCAGTAGACTAGGGGAGGGATGTGGAGGGGAAGGGAAAGGGGGTGGGACCTGGAGGAGATAAGGGGAGGGGGCTCCAACAAGGATATGAAATGAATAAATTGTAATAAATAATAATAAGGAAGAAAGAATTTTTAAAAGCTGGATTGTTGACAGAATTTTTCATTTTTATTTTCAACACAGAAATGTGGAGACAGGTGGCACAATCACAATTTTAAAAGAATAACTATTTTACTAAAGTATGGCATTTTGTTTACAATGAAGCAGTCTGAAGTTCATTATCTTCAATTTCATAATCTCCAGATTTTAAAAAAAATGTATTGTTATAGGAAGATTTTAGGACAAAAAAATGATTTCCCAGGAATCAGACAGGAACATAATTTTAGTAATAAAGGACTCTTCATGCAATAAATGATGTTTTTGCAAGAATTGCATTTTCTGATTCTAGATGAGTTAAGGCAGTTCTTAAGAATAAATGGCCTTACAAAATTTTTCTTATACTTCAGACTTTTTAAACTAGAGTAGACTCTGCACATTTGTGAGATTTACTTTCTTCTCTCTCTATCTTCTGTGTTTGTTTTCTACTGGTTATCAATGATTATATTGATTTAAAAATAATTACAACAAAACATCACAGGCTTCTATTTTTGATTCTCGTTCTTTTTGTTGTTGTTTTTGTTATAGTAAAAACAATGGCCACTGGGCTGTAAAGACAGTTCAGTGGCTGAAAGGACTTTCTGATTTTGCAGAGGATACAGATTCAATTCTTAACACCTATGTTTGGCTCACAATCACCTACAACTCAGGTTCCAGTGTATCTGATGCAAAACATTCGTACATATAAAATAAATATATCTTTTTATAGTTTATTTACTTCTTCTCTCATATATTACTTCTCTTTCTTCCTTTCCTCTAAGTCCTTCCTCTTTATCTCCCTCCCATCCAGATCTACTTCTTCATTTTCCTTCAGAAAAAAAAAAAAAGCCTTCCAGGGATATCAACCAAACATAGCGAAATGAGTTACAATAAGAATAGGCACATACCCTCATATCAAGGGTGGACAAGGCAACCCAGTAAAAGGAAAAGGGTCCCAAGAGCAGAGAAGAGTCAGAGACACCCACACTCTCACTGTTAAGGGTCCAAGAACTCCAAGCTAAACATCCATAGCATATATGCAGAGGACCTAGCTTAGACTCATTCAGACTCTCTGATTTTCCAATAAGTCACTGTGAGCCCCTATGAATGATGGTTAGTTCATTTTGTGGTCCATGTTATTGAGGTATCTTTGATGTCTCTGTTGCTTACAATTCTTCCTCTTCTTCTTCCGATAAATCTAAAAAAAGAAAAAAGAAAGAAAAAAACAAAACAAAACCAAAACCAAACCAAAACAAAACAATTATCACATACTTGTAACATTCAAGTCATATAATGGCTTTATAAAAGGGTACCTTAGAAAAGGACTTAGATAAAGAATCTGTGTCTTTCTAGTTGCTTAGCTAGCACTTGTGCTTTTCCTCTCAGGAGGTACAGTGTTTATATGAAACTGGTGTGATGTCTAGGGACACATGATGTAACTAGAGTGAGCAAATCACCACCTCTTTGAGCTTTCCTGGATGATTAATTATTTATTTTATTTTTAACCACAACAATGGAAGAATAAAATTCTTGCTAGTATTTGCAAATTCCTTAGAAATAATTCCAACGAGAAAATGATAGTAACCTAAAAGACACTGGTGGTAATAAATTATTGATTTCACTCTAGGTTCCCTGAGGCACCTTTATTGAGTTTTTATATCTTTAGTTATTAGAGTATTTCTCATCCTGAACTCAGTTTCTCAAACCTGAATACAACAGTTTTAATTGTCATTGAAGTTCTAAAGGAACTACAGTCTTTACACAGTCTAAATATTCCCCCTTTGAGAAAGAATTTCATTACTCTGTATTTTATTAAAGTAGAGGTTAAAATGCTTCAGCAAACATGACACATGTCATTGCTTAAATCAAAACCGTTTCTCAACATGGTGTGTACACACTGATAGCATGTTCTTAAAGGACATCAAAAGTAATTTAAAAAGATAGATGTAGCTTTGCCCAGTTCAGGACTATGGTGGTTTGAATGAAAATGGTACCAGAGGCTCATATGTTTTAATATTTGGTCCATCAACTGGGGTTGATGGAAATATTTGGAAAGAATTAGGTTCAATGGCCTTGTTGGAGTTTGTTACTGTGACTTTGAGGTTTCAGAAGACTTGCTTCGTGCTAACTTTGGCAGCACATATACTAAAATTGGAGCAATACAGAGAAGATTAGCATGGTCCCTGAGCAAGGATGACATGCAAATTGTGTGTGAACCACACTTTTAAGATCAAAATCTCTTTGTTATTTTTATTTTTTATTAATTACAGTTTATTCACTTTGTATCCCCCTGTAGCTCCTTCTCCCTCCCCTGTCCTCCCCCTCCTCTCTCCCCTTCTCCATCCATGCCCTTCCCTCTGCTAATAGGGGAGCTCCTCCTCTCCTTCCTTCTGATCCTGTTCTATCAGGTCTCACCAAGAGTGGCTACATTGTCTTCCTCTGTGGCCTGGTAAGGCTGCTCCCCCATCACGGGGAGGTGATCAAAGAACAGGCCAATCAGTTCATGTCAGAGACAGTCCCTGTCCCCATTACTATGGAGGTCACTTGGATACTGAATTGCCATAGGCTACCTTCGTGCAGGGGTTCCAGGCTATCTCCATGAATGGTCCTTGGCTGGAATATCAGTTTCAAGAAAGACCCCTATGCCTAGACTTTTTGGATCTGTCCTTGTGAAGCTCCTGTCCTCTCCAGGTCTTACTATCTTCCACTTCTTTCATAAGATTCCCTGTACTCTGCCTAGAGTTTGGCTATGAGTCTCAACATCTAATTGCAGGTTTTTAAAAGCAAATTTACTAAACAAAGATCTCTGTGGGAAGTGTTACCAGCACACTCTTGTCCTGTCTTATTTTTCTTATCTGCATTGAAATTCTCAGTTAATTCTCAACAGCTTGATCCACAGTACATCCACGGACAAATCACTTGTTTTCTCTGAATTCTTCTTCTCCTTCCTTACTTTGTATTCTTAGACACTATGTCTGCATGTGTATAGATTGGTCTACTTATTGATGAGAGACTTCAGACCACTATTCTATCACTTTAAATTGAGTCTACTAGAAGAAATTTCCTTCATTCTTGGAATTCAGCTCTGAAAGCTTTACAACTCCTCTTATTCCCCATATACCTCCACTTTACCACGTTGCTGTCTACATGGCTTTCTTCCAGTTTAAACATACCTGTGTATGTATGTGGCTTGTGCACCAGAGAAGTCTTGTAGCTTTTACTGCACAATACCTTCCCAGAGATAAAGCCTGAGAAGCTTCATTGAGCTACACAGCAATGAGTCTTCCTGCTGATTAATTTAAGGACTTTATTTACAAACCTATTCTCTGGATATTAAATATCAGTTGCCAATTACATTTTGCTGCCTGCTGATCTGCTAGCAAAATATAACTGTAGATAATGAGAAGGTGTCTTTTTAACTCTTTGCAACTTTCTGTGCCTAGGTTTTGCCCTATTGTTACTATTATATTAAATTTTAGTTTCTTTAGAGTATATGCCTGTAAATGTATGAACAGTATATGAACGGGTATACGCACACTGTGTAACTGAAAGGCTGGAAAACTGGAGCACTATCACAGTTCCCCATGAATTGGATCATTAAGAAGATTCTCTATAGTATTTTCAAATAGTAGAAGGCAAAAAGCCATGGGAAAATATGAATGAATTCCAAATGGATGATTTAAATTTGTCTTTCACAGTTTCTTGCTCAAAACAGAGTCACATTTTCTTGATAAAAAGGATCTTTTATATGTAGGATGGTGAATTTTGGTTGGAGAAAAGCAGTTATACAGATGAGCTGTCACCTTAGTAATGTGCAGCGAGAGATACTGTAACTGTCTCCATCTGGTAAGAGAGACAGGATCTTGATGTCATCACTGTTGCCTGGTTACCGGATTTTTCTCTCAGTTAGAGCAATCTTCATTAGTTCAGTGTAGGCGGGTTTTATTTTTTTCTGATAATTTAAAACACAGGAGTTTAGAGGTAATCAAATGTAAGTCAGGCTTGATAAGACTATTGATTTGAAAATGAATAACTATTTACATATTGTCAATCCACCTGATAATGCATTCCTAAACCAAGCAGTAGTTACTTAATTACACATTTTCATTCTTTATAAGATTTTAGGGTAAAAAGGACATCATGTTTTAAAAAGTATAATTACAGGAATTACTTTTGAGATGTGTAATTATTTCTTAAAAGCACTGTGCCATTGTTATATTAGTGATAACATACTGGAAAGAGACAGATATTAGGAAAGTGATCAATAACGTTTCTGGCTTGGGCTTTGAAATACTATGTATTCTAATTCTCCTGCCTTTGGAAAAAGTCTGCTATAACCTAGCCTACAATGATTAATATTATGTCACATTCATAAAAATCTTCGCAAGAACAACAGTTTCTGAATATCTTCTTGAGAAATCTTGATGTGGAATTTGTTTTCTCCTGTGTCACATAACCCTTTGTTTTAACCCAATGGAATCACCCCAGATAGTCTTCACTGTCAATCTTATTTGCGAGAACAGCAGGTGTCAGTGCTCCTTGGAAAAACAAGGTGGTTAGTGAAAGGTGATGCTGAATCCTAATAGCAAGGTGTTTAAATCTGTGTTCAGCCACTGACACTACAGTGACATACAAGTAGTTGATCTTTCAATCAGCTGTTTTCAGTCATGCTTCCAAGAAAGCTTTTAATGAAATGAAATGTGTACAGAAAGTGTAATAATCCTCAGTTTATTATCAAAATGTAATAAATATTATTTCCCTTTTCTTGCTATGAGTAACTATTCATAGCTGTAAGGGTCACCGTTACTCTTATGTCCTGTAGGTGTTCCACATTCAAGAACACAGAATGTAAGATCTCTGGTAGTCCACACACAGTATATTTTATTTACATTTCCTTTTCTTTCGTGAGCAGCCTTCTATGTGTGAAAAGGCTACCTTAACACCCTGGCCCGTAGATACTTCAAAATAATGAAAACTTAGAATACAAAGCAGCATTTAGCCACACAGAATTTAATTCCATAAAGGCATTTGAAATGAACCAGAGCTCCCATTGTTCTCTGCAGCCAGGGATGCTTTCTTCCTGGTCTTTATCTCACGCCTTCATTAATTCAGCATTATTTGTCTAATTGACCAGCTGATTATATATGGGATTCTTTAGTGAATCAACCACTGTATGCCAAGAGGAACAGCCTTATGGCTCCATTGAATGCTCTGATACAAATATTAGATTGTATTGATTTAAGTATTTAAAACCATAATTCTACCATCTCTTGAACACAGAGATTAAATTGATTTTCTTTCACCAGTGTACAGCTCAGTGTTTCTGCTTTCTATTTGCTACCACTATTCAAGTTATTTATAGCTCACTGTATAGATTCAGAAGTGGAGAGAATGATTTCTTTACAAATTGCCCTCTGTGCCTACCATGATGCTATTATTAATATGACTCAGTAGTAGCCAGCCTGCTGAATTGATTTATCACAAAAACTTCAAGCTTTGAACATGGACTACCAAGTTCTCAATCTTGTTTTCCTAATATAGTGTCTCCTGTAGGGGCTTAACAGTAGTTTTCCAGATACAGCAGGGACTCTGAGTCACACAACTAGACTGGTCCTCTTGTAACCTTGCCCATTCTCTTAACTGTCACTCACATTTATTGCTGATGATTTTGTTAAATAAATCCTTGCAGTTCGGCCGAGATTTCCTCTTGATCTTTTTAATCTCTGCAATTACGATGACCTTTGATCATGACGCAAGCTGGTTTCACCTTGCACCTCTGCTCACCTTTGCTATATTATCATCATCTGCCTGGTTTATTGCTGAGTATTGGGGTTGTTAATTTAGTGCTTTAGTTCGCAAATGAGGATATTATTTTATAAAGTAATTTAGCAACAATTGCCTCTGCTGATCTCTGCGGGTCCTACTGTCCCTGGACAAGTGTCCAGATTTCTAATCTTGGCATGGGCAGTCATTTGTAATGTTCTTCTTCCACTTTGCCTTTAATCTTCTCCTTTAATCCACATTTTCTCTCTGGATTTTGCTTTTCTAAGCAACTGAAATTCCAAATGGGCTCATTAGCGAACCTTCATACAAGCTGCTATTTCTATTTGTTATTTTATTCTACTATAACATTCCTTTACTCCAAAAAAAGAATTTCTTTTGATGAGGAGACCATGTGCAACAAAGATTCATTGAATGACAGTCATTTGAGTATTACTGCAGAAATAAAAAGTCTATAATAGAAATATAAATTACATACAGTCTTCCTCATTTTGAAGTCTTCAATATCTTTTTCTCTGTGGTTCATCTTTGGACTACAATGTGTGATCACCTATTTATTTTTAAAAGCTCTGATCTTAGTAGTAGAAACTGAAACCTAAAACATGTCAGAAGTAGCTGGGCACAGTGGCACACACCTGTAATCCCACCACTCCTGGAGGGAGAAGCAGGTGAATATCTGTGAGTCCAAGGTCATCCTGCTGTACAAAGCGAGTCTAGGACAGCATAGGCAGAGGATAAACAGAGAAACTCTGTCTCAAAGAAAAAAATCTGTGAATTCTTTCTTTTTTATGTAATTTGTTTATTTTTATATCAATCAGAGTTAGGTACTTTGCATCCCAGGCGTAGCCCCCTCCCTCATTCCTTCCCACCCTCCCCAACCCTCCCTCATCTCCTCCCCTCCCCCTCCAAGTCCACCAACAGGGGAGGACCTCCTCCCCTTCCATCCAACCCCAGATCATCTTGTCTCCTCAGGGCTGGCTGCAATGTCCTCCCCTGGGATCTAGCCAGACTGTTATTCCCTGGCATGTATCGGGGAGGGTCAAAGAGTCAGCCATCAAGTTCATGACTGAAACAGTCCCTGTTTCCCTTACTAGGGTCTTCAGTTCAACACTGAGCTATCGTGGGCCACATCTGAGCGGGGGTTCTAGGCCATATCCATATATGGTTCTTGGTTGGAGAGTGAATTCTTTCTTAAGGCTCAGAACATCTGGTCCTTGTCATATCTTAGTCTTAATATGTTTAGTATCTTAAGCCTTAGACCAGTGGGCTTCAACCTTCCCAATGTTCTGATCCTTTAATACAGTTCCTCATGTTGTGGTGAACTCCATCCGTAAAAATTATTTTCGTTGCTACCTCATAACTGTAATTTTTGATACGGTTGTGTATCAGACTGTTAATATCTGTGTTTTCTGATGGCCTTAGGTGACCCCTTTGTAAGGGTTGTATGACCTTTCCCTCAAAAAATGGGTCACAATCCACAACTTGAGAACTATTGCCTTAGACTGTGACTTAGGACCTGATATTTAGTGATCAAAATTCCATATTCTGTTATTGATGCCCAGATAAGCCACTACTGAAAACACATGTGTTGTAATACTTAGCTCTGGTAGAAACAGATCATCTGTGAATCTTTCCCATCACAAAAATGACATAGGTTTTATGGCAAAGCTCAAAGTGGAAGGCATGTATTCAGAACACTTGGGTCACTGAGTTTTACTGCTCCTTTATGGCTTTGAAAATGATTGTCTTTAGTTAATCCTGTGTGTGTGTGTGTGTGTTCAGAGTTGTACAACATAAAGTGTAGATGTACAACTCTCTTCACTATTATCCTCTCATCCTGACCCTCCATTGATTTGAAAGATCCTATTGACTTTACATGTTTAGGTTACACATAATTCTCAATTCTCTCTCTCTCTCTCTCTCTCTCTCTCTCTCTCTCTCTCTCTCACACACACACACACACACACACACACACACACACATCATTGCCTTCAGAATTCATGGTTGCAAGTATTAACTATGATTATTCTGGCAAAATGTAAAGGGTAACAAACTTAGTACTTTCTTACTATCTTAATGTATGCAGGCTGATTGTAAGCCTATGGAGATGGTGGATAGCATAGTGTACAGATAGCTTTCTGTGTTTGTAGCTGTGCTAGACACATGAACAGCAGCTTGAGAACTCTGATAAACCATTGATAAATTTAGCTCAGGATACAGGATTTCAAGATAACATGCTAAATATAACAAATAAAAAGGTATATTGAAAAATAATAACTTTAAATGAATCCAGAAGTACCTTTTCTAGTGCTCATTTATTTTTTAATCTGTGATGTGAAATCCTTGAAGTTATGTATTGTACATTTTCCACTTCCTAAGACATCATTAATACCAGAGTCCTATATCTTTTCCTTTAGAAGAAGTATACCAGCTGAATTATTCTAAATATATCTTTCAGTTTAAAAACGACAAATGCATCAAGTACTGCTGCTTTCCCTTTTTAGAAATGTTTTTGGAATTTCTTATTGTCATATAAGAACATCTGTATGTTTTGTTAAACATTAAGAGGGCTCTGATTTCTTGTTGCTTAGACCATAAAGCTAAGCATCTTAAATACTAAAATGAACCTAGAGTTTATCCTAGTCCTAATGAAGTGAAATTATGAGACAAACTAATGTGGTCTACTGCACTAGTCATTAACTCAATGCTGAAGCACTAACTGAGAAGCCTTACTTTTCTCCCCAGAGACCGGATCCCCCATAACAGCATCCTGTATTGGATTAGGTAACTCCAAAACACCTCCACCTGGGCAGGCTGGAAAATGTGTTCCAGGATACAATGGTAAGTCACAACACTGGCAGTATAAAATGGACACAGTTAATGAATTTGATATTTTCTTGTAGCTAGTACATAAAAAGTATTTGCTTTGAAAAATGTCATTTATAGAAATGAATGCCTCGGGTTTTGCTCTTACAGATAATGCTATCGTCTTGCCATGGCTTAATTTTAAAGAAATAAAACAATAAAAAATAACACTACTTGAAGAGTTTTTTAAGAATACGGATTTGAAGTGCCCAAAACTTACATATATCTTTTCATTTTTTTATGATGCATCATATTTAATCAAGAGATGTTTTAAGTATTTAGAGATGAATAATTTGAAGTGCATACAGACTGCATATCATTGCTACAGATTTTCAAAAACATACAAATCACTGGGGTTAATTTTGTTTCCTTCTTTATTAACAAAAATTTATAGCTTCTTCCATAATGCTTTCAAAGAATACTGACAAAGTTTTCAAACATTGTGGGCTAAAATCAAATTCACAGTAAAGGATTTTAAACAAGTATTTCTTTTTATGTGATTTATATGGCAATAATATACCCTAAAATATTTGATTTTATATTTATAGTAGTAGCCATTACGGCCAAATAATTTCTACAGGATTTCTCTCTTTAGTTGCAAAATTTTTAACTTTTTCAATGTACAGTTTCTTGTTTTCTAAATGGCTATTATAATTTTATGAACTTTATTGGGCTGTTGGATTTTGACATTATGCCGCAAAGCAGTTACACAGGTGCCACAAAACAAAATATGGAATGAAGCCTCAGCTGTTAGTATTGCAAGCATTTCAGAGAATCTAGAGACCAACTTAATATAGACTCAGACATTCACTGTACAATAAAGGAAAATGAGGCATAGTGATTATATAATTTACATAAGGTCACACAATTTTGTCTAATAGAATTATGAAGACAAGCCATTTTTCAGAGACAGTGTGCTTAATGCTATGCACTGGCTAGTGTTATGTCAACTTGACATAGGCTAGAATGATAAGAAAGGAGAGAATCTCAGTGGAGAAAAATGCCTTAATAAGAACTAGTGGTAAGCCATTCTCTTAATGAGTGCTTGATGCAGAGGGGGTGAGGCAGCCCATTGTGGGTGGTGCCTTCCCTGGGCTGATGGTGCCATGCCTGCCTTCTATAACAAAGCAGGCTGAGCAAGCCATGCTGAGCAAGCTAGTAAGCAGCACTGCTCCATGGCTGTGCATCAGCTCTTGCCTCCAGGTTCTTGCCCTGCATGAGCTCCTGCCCTCACTGCTTTTGATAATGGATGGCTATATGGAACTCTGAGTGAAATAAATCCTTGCCTCCTCAAGTCGCTAATGGTTCATGGTGTTTCGTCACATAAATAGTAACCCTAACTAAGACATGTTCCTCATGTATGTATTATCAGGGCTTACCATTTGCCATTGGGAAACAAACTAATGTCTTCTTGGGGAAGACTGTTTCTCCTACTCTACTCTCAGCTTGCTTAGTTCTTTTTATAGTGGTGACGCCCTTGTGAGCTTTCCTCCCACACTTCAGCATGTTGATTGCTGTTGTCCTTCTTTGCTCATGTTTAGACAGTCATTTTGGGCTTTTTTTAAAAGTAATTTATTTATTTTTATATTAATCACAGGTTACATACTTTGTATCCCAGCCGTAGCCCCCTCCCTCATTCCCTCTCATTCTCTCCATCCCTCCCTCATCTTCTCCCTGCCCCTCTCCAAGTCCACTGATAGGGGAGAACCTCCCCCCCCTCCATCTGACCCTAGCTTATCATGTTTCTTTAGGGCTGGCTGCAATGTCCTCTTCTGGGATCTAGTAAGGCTGCTCCTCCCTCAGGCCAGCCATTGAGTTCATGACCGAAATAGTCCCTGTTCCCCTTACCAGGGTACCCACTTGGGTACTGAGCTACCATGGGCCACATCTGAGCAGGGGTTATAGTTTGTACCCATACATGGTCCTTGGTTGGAGAAACAGTCTCATAGAAGACCCCTGGGCCCTGATCTATTTGGTTTTTGTGGAGCTCTTGTCTTTGCCAAGTATTACTAACTCCCCCTTTATTCATATGATTCCCTGCACTCTGGCAATGGCTTGTTTGTGAGTCTTAATATCTGCTTTGATACATTGTTAGTTAGAGTCTTTCAGAGGCCCTCTGTGGTAGGCTTCTGTCCTGCTGCTTGTTTGCTCCTACATTCAATGTCCATCCCGTTTGTCCATCTAACTGATGATTGATCATCCCACCCTGGGTCCTCCTTCTTGTTTATCTTCCCTAGATGTATAGATTTCAGCATGTCCATCCTATCCTATAGGTTTATATAAGTGAGTATATACCAAGTGTTTCTTTCTGCTTTTGGGATACCTCACTCAGGATGATCATTTACAGGTCCCACCATTTGCCTGCAAATTTCATGATTTCCTCATTTTTAATTGTTGAGTACTATTCCATTGTGTAAAAGTACCATAATTTCTGTATTCATTCCTTGACTGAGGAGCATCTGGGTTGT
>CM053766.1:65314476-65324988 GCA_028658305.1 Pachyuromys duprasi
TACCTGTTTGCATTCCCCGTTCCTCTTTCTCCACAACCTCTCCAGCATGTGTTGTCACTTGAGTTTTTGATCTTAGCCATTCTGGTGGGTGTAAAGTGAAATCTCAGGGTCATTTTGATTTGCATCTCCCTGATGGCTAAGGACGTTGAGCATTTCTTTAGGTGTTTTTCTGCCATTCTACAATCCTCTACAGAGAGTTCTGTTTTTAGCTCCATACACCATTTTTAAAATTGGATTACTTGATTTGTTGCTTCTTAACTTCTTGAGTTCTTTATATATACTGGATGTTAGCCCTCTGTCAGATGTAGGATTGGTAAAGATTCTTTCCCAGTCTGTAGGCTGTCGTTTTGTTTTGATGACAGCGTCTTTTGCTTTACAGAAGCTTTTCAGTTTCATGAGGTCCCTTTTATTTATTGTTGATCTTAGAACCTGTGCTGTTGGTGTTCTGTTCAGGAAGTAGTCTCCTGTGCCAATGAGTTCTAGTGTCTTCCCCACTTTTTCTATTAACCGGTTTAGTGTATCTGGTTTTATGTTGAGGTCTTTGATCCACTTGGACTTTAGTTTTGTGCAGGGTGATAAATATGGATCTATTTTCATTTTTCTCCATATAGAAATCCATTTGGACCAGCACCATTTGTTGAAGATGCTGTCTTTTTTCCATTGAATGGTTTTGGCTTCTTTGTCAAAAATCAAGTTTCCATAGGTGTGTGGGTTTATTTCTGGGTCTTCTATTCGGTTCCATTGATCCACTATTCTGTTTGGGCTTTTTATTGTAGGCAGGTATGTGTTTTATAATTCAGTTAAGTCCGTGGTGACTTCTCCTGCCATGTAAAATGAGCCAATATCCAGTGAATCCGTCATCCAAACAGTTGTCAGCCTCACTCTTTGATCAGAAAACTTGCTTTGTATTGAAACACTTCTAGGGGCTGCCAATCATGGAAGATGTTAAACACATTTCCCCGTAGTGTAGCTGTTCCATTTTTATACCCATTTATAAGAAAGAGTTAAACTTTGATATGTCATGGGACTTTAATAATAAAAAAACCTTATTGTCTGAAAACCACCGGTTTCCATAGGACAGATTAAACTACTGAGGTTAAGGAACCAGAGATTTTGTGACAGATATCCTTTTGTTTGTTTTATGGTCATACAGTACTTTGAAAATATATCATGCACAGAATTATAGTGAAAAATAGAAAGCTACTTTGAGGAACAACAGAAAGAATCCAGGTGGTATTTTACTTAATTTTATACCCATTGAGTACCTCACATAAACTTGACATTTTATATTCAGTTTCCTCTATATACCACTAAAATTAGAAGCCATGGCTTCTATTTTATAAATAGAAAGCCAGAGGGGGACAAAACTACACATCTTGAAGCATGTGGTCATTGGGATGTTGTCCTGGGATTTGATGACAGTGATGAATTTTGACTAGTCTTCACCCATGATGAACTCACAATCAGTGAAACACAGATATTTATAGCTTTACTAATTATCATTCCAGTATTTTCACACAGTGCCCTCCAGGAATACAAATAAAGGAGTAATTAATTTAATCTTCAGTTAGTGGTCTTCCCATAGTTGCTTAGGAATGACCCAAGTGAGTAGAACAACATAAAGACTCTACAGAATCTAGATGAGTGTAATTCACTTTTATGTGTGATATACTGTAATGTGGACCCCAGATCTTCTATCAATCACTTTTCATAGAATATCAAGACATCACAAAAAATATAGGAACAATGTATTTGGAAACATTAGATAACCCTGTTTACATCTCACAAATGGATATGCTTACATTGTTTTCTTTCTATGTATATTTGGCTGTGCTTTTTTTAATTAAATTTTTACTTTTTTATATTAATTAGGGTTTATTTACTTTGTATCCCAGCAGTAGCCCCCTCTCTCATCTCCTCCCAACTCGTCCCTCCCTCATCTCCTCCGTGGCCCTCTGTAACTCAGACCACATCCTTTAGCTTATGAAAAGATAAATATGAGTTAATATTCTTCCCTCACTATATGTGAATGTATGTATATGACCATAAAAATGAAATTATGGGGCTGTTCAAAATAAATCTTTATTTTAGGGAGGTTCTTAAGAAGTTTATACCTTTTTACTTTTATAAACTCTGTTTTGTATACGTAAAGATTTTCGTGGTCTTACAGGAATACAAATATTATTTTGAGCTAGAAACCTAAAGATGGAATTAAGAAAATATGAGAAAATAATTGAGGTTTGAGGGTTAGTGTTTGTGTTCACAATTATGTTCATATTCATGTTCATATTTCTTTTTACAGTTATGATTTTGGATGACAATATGCAAAAACTGAAGGCTCGAAGCTTAGGAAATATTGTGGTAAAGTAAGCAAACATTTTAATATGACTGCTTAAAGGAGAAAAATTGGCATATTCCAAAGCAAGTTGATTCATTGCATAGATATTACAAGTGATGAGATATGCTTTGTTTGAGAATTTTTCCAGCTCAATTATAATTTAAAATTCAGTCTCCATAAAATAAAACACATTCAGATAAAATTAAAAATTTTACATCTTGTTCTTTTAAAATAACTGTTTGTTCATTAGATAAATCATCTATAAATGATAAAAGCTCCTTGTATTATGTATTATATATGTATATATATTTATATATAAACAATAAAACAAAACCAATGGTCAATCCTGGAAATGTACGTAAAAGTAACATTATGTATCCAGAGCATATTATATTTAGGGATATATACATATATATGCATATATGCATACAATAATAATTGGTAAAATAAAGAGGATGTGAATTTGAAAGAGAGCAAGGAAGGTTATATGAAAGTTAAATAATAATACACTAAAGCATTCATTTATTACTTCAGTATTTACTTGAACCTATAAAGAAAATGTTACTGTAAAATCAATCGTTCAGTGTCTTATAGTGACAAGTAGCTTATAAAATAGCTTTATGCTACTAAGTAGATGACCAGTATTTTATCTGTATCATTAAATTTGTGAAAATATACTCTTTGATGCTACAAATTACCTAAGGATATATGTTTTTTAAACATGGTGCACCATTAAACAGTTTGTGCTTCAAAATGACTAATCATTTTTGACAGACACTTTATATTGTTGATTCAGTAAAGTATTTTATGGGGTACAGTTTTCTCTTAATCCTATCTCAAAATCAGTTTTATTTTTTGCTCTGTCCTTTAAGGTTTTTACTTCTATTATGAAACTCTGATGTTTTTTTTCACTTTTATGAATGCACATAAACTATTATATATCTGTTTGGTTTTATCTTTTTTCTTAGATGATATGTATTCCATTGAATATTTAACTGTATGCAAAGTTATTGGATCAAGCAGTACTATAGTATTAAATTCCTAACAACAGCAAATATCACAATTCTTTAAACATTTTTCATCATTGTCCCTTTAACTGACAAAATGCTGAAATTTGAATGAAAAATGTTCAATTTACATTAATTATAGAATACTGTAGAGTTATGATAGTAGAATCTAAAATGGAGTTGATTAAGTGGGTAGCTACACAATATGTGACATTTAAATAATTTATAAGGGTTTCTTCATGGTTCTGATTAACATCATTTTCAAGTTTTTATTGATATGTCTGAAGTAGCAGGCTTCAATAAAATCAGTTTTTATGAGTAAGGAATTTTATATGTCATATCTAAAACAAAATTTGTCTTAAAATTTATTTCTTCTCAATGAATTTTCAGATTGTATAAGGTTCCCTTCCTTTAATAAAATATATTAAATGCTTAAATTTACTTGAAATACAGTTATGCAAAAATATTTATCATTTACAATTATTCTATGTTCCATAAAATATTGAACAGTTATACAACAATTTAAAAAATAAATCTTGTTCTTTTAAAATAAGTCCTTTTTTATTAGACTAGATAAGAATACATTTATTCTCATGGTCTTATCAGTAACTATTTAAGAACTGTGTTACCTTTCTAAGCGTAGCAATCTAAAGAGATGAAAAATTTTGTTATGGATTGTTGTGCATGTATTGACATTTCTTTAAACAATATTAAAAATTAAAAACAAAACTCAGATGTAGCCCATGGCAGATCGGTATACAAGTGGGTACTCTAGTAAGGGGAACAGGGACTGTCTCTGACATGAACTCAGTGGCCGGCTCTTTGACCACCTCTGATGGGGCTGATGGGGGAGCAGCCTTGTCAGGCCATAGAGGAGGACAATGCAGCCAGTTCTGATGAGACCTAATAAGCTAAGGTCAGATGGAAGGGGAGGAGGACCTCCCCTATCTGTGGACTCCTCGGAGAGGGGCATAGAAGGAGATGAGGAAGGGAGGGCAGGATTGGGAGGGGAGGAAAGAGGGGGCTACAGCTGGGATAGAAAGCGAATAAACTGTAATTTATATAAAAAATAAAAATTTAATTAAAAGACTACCATATGATGTAGCTATTTCCCTCCTGAGAACATACCCATAGAACTCTATACCCTATCCTAGAGATAATCTCAAGCTCGTGTTTCTTGATGCTTTATTTACTATGGCAAAAAACTATAGTCAACCTAGATGTCCATCAACAGATGAATGGATAATGAAAGTTATACATATATTCACACACATGAGTACTATAAACTACTAAAGCAAAAAGGCAACCATATTATTTGAATCAGACTCCATATCTCCATAGATCTGGTTATAATATGCCATGTTGAGGGAAAATAGAGCACTGCTTGCTAGAGGAAAATATAAGGCCATTTTTGGGTGGGTGCTAACAATTTATGGAAGAACATGTTTTTTGGTAACTTTTAAAAACTCTCTAACTGCATACACTTTCATATAATCTAACTTTAAATGAGTAATCTCTGTTAAACATTTTTTCATGAGCTCAAAGGTGAGCTTTGAGACTCATGATTTTAAACCATTTATATGTCCACTAATTCTAATTATGGGCACCTTTGCCCTGCATGAATTCAGGAGTGCTAAAATATAGAAGCATAGCTCTTAAAGTATAATTTTTTCTTATGGCTATTAGTGTTATTTAGGTCCTTGAAGATAACACAGCTTGTGTCTAAAAGACATTCCATGCTTAGACTGCTGTCAGTGAGGAATGGTATTTCCCCTCAGCATCCACAGAGATTTTAATAAATATTCTGAGTAATAGATATCATAAATTATAAAGATGTGATTTCAATACATGATATTATTTGATTCCTCCTGCTGGCTAATGGTGAAATTATATATTTGAAAATAAAAATAAATAATTATATTTGATGTGTAAGGTAGTATAGATTTTTAAAATGAGCATAGGGATAGCTGATTAACAAAATAACTTTGGAAGTGTTTCGGTAATAATTTCCTTTTATCCATAAAAAACACCTTATTTTTAGATTCATATTTTACTAGATATAACAATGAACCCAATGACTGGAATTTTTTATGCATCCTATTGCATGCTTAACTTGTATATATGTAGGATGTTTTCTTAATAAGACCTTTAAGCCTTGCTTGTAAAATCTTATGTTTAAAAACAGTGATATGTGGAAATGTCAAACAAACAGAAAAGCAAAAGAAAAGTTCAAACCTTGTGGTCCTCTTAGATTCTTTCACTTGCTATATACAAATTATAGCATTGTAGAAGTCATTTTTACTTGAGTGACCTAATCAGAAAACATTCTGGCGATGTTCAAACTACTGTGGGCCCTAGAACTAAATAAGCAGGATTCGTGTGTCTTTACTGTTTAATGTCAATTACTTTCGTTTATAGAATTTGCATTTCTCTTAAAAGAGAAGACTTCATGCCCACGTGGCTGTTAGAAAATTCCTTTGATCTTGACGCATACCGCATCCAGTGAATGTAGTGAGAGCTCCTATGAATACAAAATGCTAATGAATTTTAGAAGGTGCTCCTGTAAATGCATCCAGAGTTCCTATGTGCAGACCTGAAGCTGTGAGTCAGTAATTTCCAGATGACAGAGAACACTGAATTTAAGATTTTAACTGCAATTGCTTTCCTTCAAAACACCGTGCTCACGCTTATTAAAGCCATTGGTTTCTGGCTCTTCCTCTCTCAGGGGCATACATTTTTATGACCAGGTCCATTTCTGTTATTGGAAGTATGGCTCGTCCACTCCCTGCTGTGTCCCCCTGACCTTGTTCCTGGTCAGTGGTAGGATGACATGGAACTGTGTGGAATTGTCCTAATGGCTTTTACTCCATGTCTCCCAATTTCTCATTTTGTAGATATTGAACTCTTGACCTTTAATGATGTTTGTTCACATCATAACAATTTCACAGCAGCTATTCATTTACTGTGCTCCCATCTGGGGGAAAAGCCAGGATAACTTCCTTTGAGGAGTATTCTTTGAATAAAACCAAGTATTCACGGGGTTATAATCCTGCAGTCTTCTAAGTCTAAGATCCAAGTTTTGGAATGATCTTTTGTTGGTCTTGTAATAACACTATGAGGGAGATAAAGAGATATGCATTTTCCTCAATTTTGACATTAAAAAAATAGTAGCATTAATTATTACACAGCTAACACCTACCCAGTCTTTTGCTCATACAAAGAGAAAGAAATGCTTTAGGTTTTCTCTTCTAGGAATAAAAAGTAATTTCTCATTCAAATCTCAAGAAACACCTCACTCTGGACCCTTCAGGAACTACTAAGATGGTAAAGATAATGTTTCATATCAGAATTCTTCAGGAAACAGGAATTAGGCATTTCTGAAGCCCAGGGTTTCTGAGTAGAATAGAGAATGAAGTTTATGTTTCAAGAATAGCAAGCACCTGGAAGCTTTGTATTTTAGATGACTCATTATTTTGCTACCATCATCTGCAAGTGACATTCTCGCATTTTTAATGATTTCCTAAAACTCTTCTCACAGAAATTTTTGCTGCCTTGATTATTGCTTTGCCATTCAGTATGGTCTCTTTGGAAAGGGTATTACCTAAACTAAACTACTAATTTACAGTGAGATAAATAAAAAGGAATCTAATTTCATTCTGGCTGCAGAAGTTAGGATAAAGAATCACAGGATAGTAGAATGTGAAGGACAAGAATAGGCATTAACAAGATCATTTAAGTATTTTCGCATCTTTCATATCCTTCACCTCAGCATATTGTGTTGATTTTGTATATCAGAAAAAGACCCCATTGTACCATTATTACAGAGGAAAGAATATCCCTTTATACTAACTGGTACTTAAGATATTAATAAGGTCAAAAGTGCTTGCTTGGAATACTGCCAAAAAAAGTATCTTATCTACATATAAATTCTATCTGTATCTTATACTTTATTTCTCTATTTCTTTATTTCACTATCAATCCATCTATATATCTATCATCTATTTAAATGAATGTATGCATATATTACAAGCATTTTCAACTGAAATCTTTCTGCTTTTCTCTAGTGTTACAATGAGTCTAAGCTCATGGTTCACTGTTTAAACATATTTCTTTTAATGCTCAGAGGAAAGTATCTGAATTTATTGAGATACCACATTTCATTGGTGAGGAGCAGAGAGCATTCCCCTCTTTTATCTTAAAAGAATGTTGGATGTTTGATCAATTAAGCTGTTTTCTTTCATTTAAATTTTTTTCTTCACAATTTATTCATTATATATCCCTACTGAAGCCCCCTCCCTCAACTCTCCTAGTCTCCCCTTCCCCCTCTTCTCCTCATCCCCTTCCCCTAGTTCACTGAAAGAAGGAGTTCTCCACTATTGCCATCTGCCCATGCTTGTTAAGTCTCATCAGGACTGCCTGGATCCTCTTCCTCTGTGGCCCCGTAAGGCTGTGTCATCAGGAGTGAGTGATCAGAGAGCAGTCCACTGAGTTCATGACAGGTGCAGCCCCTGCTCCCCATGTACTTTCTTCTATCATGGTTAAGCTGTTTTCCTGAAGTATGTAGTTAAGACAACTATATTTGCAGTTTCTAGCGATGCTTATCTTAAGTTAGGTGAACTTTCATTCTGGAAGAGCGAAGTGCAGCTAACGGCTATGAAATATTCTTTTCAAAGTATCTTGAGTAATTTATTTGCATTTTACATTATTTAACGTAGTTAATGGACAGGGCATCATTAACTATGGCCTTTCTCCTATTTCTATTTTTAAAATACTGACTCTTTATACTTCACTTTATGCATCAGGGATCATGCCTTATATTATTTATTATTAATGCATGACACACTGAGTGAGGGATAGCAAACAGTATGAAAATTGTAAGTGAAAGAAATAAATGAAAGAAATGAACACATGATTTAATACAAACATGAATCTGTGAATGAATATTTCTTCTCGTGTCCCTCCACAATTCATACTTTTCATCTTCTTGCCACAAACTACCACATGCATTAAGTCATGAAGCAATATCTCTCCTAGTTAACTACAGTGCAACATAGTATATGGTGTAAACCAGGTGTAGTAGGACATTCTTTAATCTTAACACTCAGGAGAGAGAGGCAGAGCCTGATGTATCTCTTGGATTTGAGGTCAGTTCGATCTACATATGCAGTTGCAGACCAGAC
Source organism: Pachyuromys duprasi (assembly GCA_028658305.1). NCBI lineage: Eukaryota > Metazoa > Chordata > Mammalia > Rodentia > Muridae > Pachyuromys > Pachyuromys duprasi. Next base: position 65,323,002 of record CM053766.1, read on the forward strand.
AGGACCACACTGTGAGACTCTGTCTTCTATAAACAAAACAAAAGTTATAGTCCACTGACTATATATTCATGGTTGCTCTCCAGTCTCTCCTTCTGTGACCTGGCCTACAATGCTAGAAATAAAAATCCTAAGGATATTCAAAATATTTCATTCAGATAGTGTTTTATTACTAAGTTCTACATTATTCATACTAAGTTTTACATTAATAAATGTAGAACCTGTAAGAAAGCAAAGTTTGTCCTTCATTTGACCTTGGAGTACTTGCTCATTATTAGTCTTTCCAGACTTCCATTTATAGAAATTATGTTCTACTGGTTCTTTTTTAAAAATAATATTTTTCTACTTATTTATTATTTTTAATCACCTCACAGCCTGATCACAGCCCTTCCTATCTCTCCTCCCAGTCCCGCCTTCAAACAACTTGCCTTCTTCCTCCCACTCCTTTTTCTCAGAGAAGGGGAGGTCCTAAATGGGGCATGGGTACCAACTCAGCCTAGCACATCAAATCATAGCAGGACCAAGAACATCCTCTCTCACTGAGGCCAGACAAGGCATCTAGAGGAAAGGAATTCAAGGCAGGCTTCAGAGTCAGAGAGAGCCCCCTACTCCCATTGTTAGGGGACCCACATAATGACCAAGCTACACATCTGCTGTATATGTCTAGGCCCATGCATGCTCTTCAGTTGTGGGTTCAGTCTCTATGAACCCCCATAGCTTACTCTGTAGGTCTTCTTGTGTGTCCTTAACCTCTCTAGCTCCCTTAAGCCTTCATCCTACTCTTTTACAAACATCCCCTCCCCTGCACCCCCACCCAGCAGTTGGGTGGGTTTGGCAGTGGGTTTCTACATATGTTTTCATCACTTTCTGGATGAAGTTTTTCAGAAAACAGTTATGCTACTTATCTGTAATCAAAAGCAATCTACAGTTTCAATGCAATTCCAATCAAAATTAAAACAGTTCTTTTTTTAATGTAATTTATTTATTTTTATATTAATCACAAGTTAGGTACTTTGTATCCCAGGCATAGCCCGCTCCTTCATTCCCTCCCACTCTCCCCATCATCCCTCCCTCATCTCCTCCCTGCCCCCTCTAAGGCCACAGTTGGGGGAGGACCTCCTCCCCTTCCATCCAACCCTAGTTTATCTTGTCTATTCAGGGCTGGCTGCAATGTCCTCTTCTGGGATCTAGCTAGGCTGTGTGTGTGGGAGGGTCAAAGAGCCAGCCATTGAGTTCATGACAGAAATAGTCCCTGTTCCCCTTACTAGGGTCTCCAGTTGGATACTGAGCTACCATGGGCCACATCTGAGCAGAGATTCTAGGTTATATCCATACATGGTCCAGGGTTGGAGAAACTGTCTCGTAAAAGACCCCTGTGCCCTGATCTATTTGGTCTTTGTGGAGCTCTTGTTCTCCCCAAATCACACTAACTCCCCCTATTTTCATTATTATTCCCTGCCTTCTGCCGAAGGCTTGGTTGTGAGTCATAATATCTGCTTTGATACATTGCTATATAGATTCTTTCAGAGGCCCTCCTTGGTATGCTTCTGTCCTGTTGCTTGCTTTCTCCTCCATTCAATGTCCATCCCATTTGTCCATCTAAACGAGCATTGATCATCTCAACCTGAGTCCTCCTTCTTGTTTATCTTCCCTAGGTGTATAGCTTTCAGCATGACCTTCCTATCCTATATGTCTATATAAGTGAGTATATACCATATGTTTCTTTCTGCTTTTGGGATACCTCACTCAGGATGATCGTTTCCAGGTCCCACCATTTACCTGGGAATTTCATGATTTTCTCGTTTTTAATAGCTGAGTAGTATCCCATTGTGTAAAAGTACCATAATTTCTGTATCCATTCCTCAAACAAGGGACATCTAGGTTGTTTCCAGGTGCTGGCTATTACAAATAAAGCAGCTACGGATATAGTTGAACAAATGTCCTTGTTGTGTACTTGAGCATCTTTTGGATATATGTCTAAGAGTGGTAT
>CM053766.1:65325488-65347678 GCA_028658305.1 Pachyuromys duprasi
AGATGAGAAAAGAATATATATCTAAATGAGGGAATGGAGGGAGGAGGGAGGTACAGATAGAAGTAACAGGATGGGGTAAGGCAGTGCACATGAACAAAGTATATTTGAGTATCAGTCAAAATGTCCTTATAAGCCCGTCAGTGCATACAATGAATGGTTCCCCAAAAATTGAACATTTAAAACAGAAAATAGAAAAAATAGTCAACTAATTAGAATCTAGTTTGTAAAACAGCTTCAAATCATAACTTCTAGAGCACTGTACTTATGATAAGAAATATGTTTATTCTTCTAAAAGCATCATAAAATGCTCCAAAAAATGGCAATTGCCTTAATTTCTCCAGTAGGATATAAAATATATGACTGAGAAAGAGATTGTGTAACTATGAAACATTTGATAAGTATCTTAGCTTGTCAGATTTTATTGTAATTAAAAAAGATAAACGAGGTCTAGTTATTCAATTTTGTTTTCTATAACAAAACTCCACAATAGTTCTATTATTGAATGGAATAAACAAAGAATAATTCAATAAAAAATGTTTAAGCTCACATGGTAAACAATTCAGTGTATCAGGATCAAAAGATTCCAAAGACCCGTTCTTCTTCATAATTGGCAGGTTCATCTTCCCTAATGGCCATGCCTGACTTCAGGCCAAACTTAACAACTTAATTTTTCTTGCAATGATGACTTTACTTTTTCTTTAGTGTCAGTCAGTGTGGTGTTCTTGAATAAAAATGTGATAAAATGTCCTAGGACATGCTACCATTTAGTATTATAATATTATCTTGTTATTAAATAGCAGCATTTTGTCATAACCTGAAAAAGAAATTTCTGCTTCACGTATTTCAAAGCGTGGTGAAATGGTTTTTCTTGCATGAATATTTAATTTCTTGCTTCTAGAAGACTAGCACCAAAATTCATATGCATTTCTGTAGCCTTGCTAATCAAATATGATGATGATGTCTGCATAGCTTTTATCAGCAATTTTTTTTGTTTCCTTAGTTTTAGAATAAAAATTATTGTTGCATTCAATTATATGTTGTGAATTTTTATGTTTCTTCTGATATCCTTCCCACTGTGAGGAACAACAGATTTTAGACCAGCTGAAATTAGCAGATACAGAGGAAAATTAAAAGAGGCCAGATTTGTTCTTTCTACAGAAAGACTGTTACAGAGCCTTAGAATATTTCTTAGCCCATTACTCTAACATCTCTTTTTTATATAAATTAATGATTAGCTTTGTTGAATATTTATGCTTAATAAGAAACTAATCACCTAATTTCATATCTAGCTTGGTTTTCCTTTATTTCTAGTCTCCTGTAGAGTCACTGACTTACTGGCTTTTTTCTACTCCTCATAAAATCTCTTAGAAAATTAATGTAATGTATGTGTCTGCAGTGTTCCCTCTGCTGCCTCTTATTGACATCCCCGATTTCACTATTTAGTTTCCAAAGTTTTCAGTGAGAAAAGCTGGAATCTTAACACTCTTAGAAGTAGAATATGACATGTTTTATTAAGAAGTAATTCATGCTGTACTCTGTAGCACATGACCCTTAATGCTATTATATTATTATCTTGTTTTTAAATGGTTATAATTTGTGATAACCAAAAACCTATATTTTAGTGTGTTTGAAAAGAATGTAAGGTTCTTAGTCTTCTGAAAAATCCATTTATATAAAAGTAATAACTAGTCACTGAATTTCAATATGGAAAGATATCTAACTTTTTCTAGTTTTACTAAGTAAAGCTTTTAATATTTTAATTTTTATTTTTTAAATTAAAATATAGTTACATCAGATGCTCTTTCTTTTTACTCACTTCAAACTCTCCCACATAGCTCTTTTCAAATACATGGCCTATTCTCAAATATATCTATGTTATCTATCTATAACTATCTAAATCATCTATATAGCTTATCTATCTATATCTGTTATAAATATAATGATATCAGGCTATATAATGTTTATTACTTTTCCTAGAATTATTATGGCAGTATTATTTAACCTGCTGTCACAATTAATAAGACACAAACACCTGTTAGATTTTATAATTGCCTTATTTATCTTGGGATAGGCAGATATTTCCACCTATGCTGTCTCAATAACCTCCCCATCCACCAGCCCACATCCAATACCATCAACCTTAACCATTCCTATCTGGGCTGCCTTCATACTCTTATAAATACTTGCTTATATTTTTAATCTGGATTACTCCTTTCCTTGACACCTTTGGAGTCCTTCCTCCCAGACCAGGTGGTTTCTTTTCCATGCTAACCCATTATGGCTTCCTCCTCTTTTCTCTCTTTCCTTCCCTCTTTCTTCTTCCAATGATTCTCCAGTCCCCAAAGCCTGGGAACCTTAGCCACACCTACCTTCTTCTGCCCTGCCCAAGTACAAACCTTTTAATCAACCAATCAGGAATAATGTCTTTGACAGGTTTGCACAACAAGGATAGGGCAGTAACCAGATTTTGAAAGCCAGTAATTAGCATCAAAATAGAAGCATAAGACCAACCCAAAACACACATCTATACACACAAATATATGTATATATATTCATACACACAAACACACATACACACACACACACACACACACACACACACACACATATATATATATATATATATATATATATATATATATATATATATAGAGAGAGAGAGAGAGAGAGAGAGAGAGAGAGAGAGAGAGACTTACAGAGACTGTTTAGTATTTTAGTATTGCTTGTATGTATAACATTTTAGGGCTGACCACTTGGTATTGAATAACCAATAAATAAATATAATTTTAAAAGGGCATTAAATAAGTGAACATGAAACTGGCAGATGCTCTATGAAAATTACTGTCAGAAATATTTTATAAAATCTGTTCTTTCCATTCTTTATACAAGAAAATGGAGCTGTCAAAGGGTTTTCATAAATTTAAAAGGACATAATTCTTGCAATGCCTGTTCAAGAAATAGCCTTCTGTGACTACTTAGTAATAGGGATCTATTTTAAACAGGATTAATCATTGAAAGCCTAGCAAGGAGCTAGAGGACAGAGAAACTTGGAGGAATTTCAAAGCATTCTAATGAAAATTGTGACTGAAATATTCTAGTCGTGGTTAGTGAGACAACATGAGGAGGAGGAAGCATATTCTGTGCTGCAGACAGTGTCCATAGTAAAAAAATCTGGACTCTCTAACTTCATCCTTTGATCTGTAGCTAAAGTTTCATTGTGTTAATCAATCTCATAATATCATTGGGAGTTTGGGGGTTTACTGCCAAGACCCTCCCTGGAAAGCCTAGGGCAGTGTCTTTGAATGTTTCTCCCAGAGCTAGTCATTCTGATCAAGTACACTGTTTTCAAGCTAACTATTTTATTTGTCATTTTAAAAATGATTACTCCAAGATAATTGAATATTTTGACATCTGGTTCTATGTCCTCTCTAAAGATCCCTGGCAGTTTTAGTTCCACCCAATATTATATATCTATTGCCTTTACTTCTGAGTATTTCCTGATGAGGGTGCTGTACCTCTGTCAGCCTGTACACCAGTGGCAGAAGAACTGGAAATCATCCTCCTTGTTTCCACCGTGAAGACTAACAGTTGCCACAGAGCCATGAGGAGGATGATTAATTTTAAAGTATTACTTCTAACATTAAAATAAGTATTAAAAATTTTGGTCAAGCCCTGAGGAGACATGATAAGTTGGGGTTGGATGGAAGGGAAGGAGGTCCTCCCCTGTTGGTGGACTTGGAGGGGGCGGGGAAGAAGGAGATGAGGGAGGGAGTGGGAGGGTAGGAGGGAACGGGGGAGGGGGCTATGCCTGGGATTCAAAGTACCCAACCTGTGATTGAGATGAAAATAAATAAATTAAAAAAAATTTTGGTCAAATTATATCATTTTTCCTTTATTCTCTCCAACTTCTCCTATGTGTTCTCACTCTCACGCCTCTCATGTCCTTTCTTTTATGCTCTCAAATTCTTGGCATCTTTTTCTATTATTATTATTGTTACATATAGCTATAATACATAGGTAAATATAGAAATACGACTTACTGAGTCTGTTTAAGGCTGCTTATATGTGAAATTCTTAAAAACGTAGCTTCAAATTTTGAATATGTTACCTTGAGGACTTAAGACCTTATAAATTCATTAAAATTCATAGAAAATGGCCATATTTGGAACAACAATGACTGATGTATACCAAGACAGTTATGTTTCAAGTTGCACTCCTATCTTTTGTTAGTAATGCAAGTTCATTATCAATGGTTCATTGACTCCATGTGGAGGCAATACACAGATAGGATGTTCATTGTCCTCCACAGAGAGTTCTGATTGTCTTCTTTAGCTGAGCTGTTGTCAACATGCATTTTCATGCTTTTCTGTGGTTTATTTAAAACCATCATTTACCATGCAAATATTAGCAGAGCAACTAATAAAGCCTTCTATGCAAAAGTAACTGTTAATTGCCAGATGTAATTGTCATCTTGGAGGCTTACTGGTGAATAGAGTCACTCTTTCTTGTTCTTTGTGAACTTTGGCTGTCTGATTCAACTCAGCTCTTTTAGGTCAAACTTCTCTCCAAGCCGACTGATTTAACCTGGCTTCTCTTGGCTTTTCAATGATTTGTTCTGCATGGCCTCAAACTAACTGTAAAAATTTTTCTAATCTTCTGGTTCCTTTCTAATTTTTTGGCTTCAACTTCCTCAGCATGAACTGTACCAAACTAAAATCTACTCGCCTGAGCGTATCTATGCTGCCTTTTAGCTGACTCCGCACTGACTGCCAACAGACAGATCTCAACTCAGCCTAACTTTATTTTAGTTTCTACTTAACTCTCTACTGTACTCACCTTGACTCCTTTCTCTGTGGTAATGTCTTTTCTGCTGAGCTCTCTACTGTATTGTGTTCTCTGCTCTCTGTCTACGGTACCCTCTCTACTCTCTCAACTCTACTGCTTGTATGTTCTCTTCCCTGTCTGTTCTTATGAGCATTAGGCTTATCAAATCTTTCTCTGATTCATCACTTTGTCTGCCGTTCAATTAGATGGCACTTTCAAATATGGGTGCTTCCTTCTGCAAACTAACTTATTTTCATTGTTTGGGGGTAAAGGCATGTGCTAAGTGTGTCATTCCAGCTGGATTACACAGACCTAGAAGGTCCTTGGATGTGATACCTTTCCAGAGCAGCCATGTAGCTAGGTTAAAACTCCTTTATATTCCTCTTTTCATGCATATTGAATGATTGAATGACATACTATATTTTCCAGTGTTATAATGACCTTTACTTAGATTTGACCCATATTTCTGGAAGACAATTTTTTATTTCACAGACTAAAAATTTATCTTAGATAAAATGAAACATTCTGATATTATTTTCTAAGAAATTATATTATTTATTCACAAGTTATCCTTGGTTTTAAGAGTATCAAGCATTTCCTAACGACTTCAAAATGTGTCCCTGTTAAAGATAAAAAGTAAATAAATTAAATGGTAAATGAAAAAAATACAATTGAAGTTTTGGTATTTTTATTTATTTAGCAATATTGTCTTACTGGCTTGGCAACAAAATGTATGAATGATATTTTCAACAAAAGTCATTTGAATAGATTACTGTAACATTTCATAAACTATTTTGTAGAAGCTTGGGGCACCATTGAACATTGTTGGTGACAGTTAACTAGTTAGCCACATAAAAAAGCTATTCTTTATACATTAAATCAAAGCAACACCAAATCTACATGTAGAGCCTACAAAATCTATATGTCATTTGCTCTTGGTAAGAGTTCTTTTTTTTGAGATTGGCAGCTGAGTATAATAATTAGCAGCTTTATTTGTAATAGCCAGAACCTGGAAACAACCCAGATGTCCCTCAATGGAGGAATGGATACAGAAATTGTGGTACTTTTACACAATGGAATATTACTCAGCAATTAAAAACAAGGAAATCATGAAATTTGCAGGCAAATGGTGGGAACTAGAAAAGATCATCCTGAGTGACATATCCCAGAACAGAAAGACACACATGGTATATGCTCAGTTATAAGTGGATACTAGACATATAATAAAGGATAAACCTACAAAAAGCTGTACACCTAAAGAAGGTGAGCTAGAAGGAGAACCCTGGGTAAGATGATCAATCCTCACTCAGAAAGGAAAATGGGATGGACATTGGAAGAAGGAGAAAACAGAAAACAGAACAGGAGCCTACCACAGAGGGCCTCTAAAAGACCCAGCAGTGTATAAAAGCAAATACTGAAACTCATAAACTAACTTTGGGCAGCATGCAGGGAATCTTAGGGAAGAAGGAGGAGATAGTAAGACCTGGAGAAGACAGGAGCTCCACAAGCATAGCAACAGAACCAAAAATGTGTGGGCACAGTGGTATTTTCTGAGACTGATACTCCAAGAATGGATCATTCATGGATATAACCTAGAACCCCTGCTCAGATGTAGCCCATGGCAGCTCAGTAGTAAGGGAAACAGGGACTGTCTCTGACATGAACCCAGTGGCTGGCTCTTTGATCACCTCCCCCTGATGGGGGAGCAGCCTTGCCAGGCCACAGAGGAAGACAATGCAGCCAGTCCTGATGAGACCTGATAAGCTAGGGTTAGATGGAAGGGGGAGGAAGACCTCCTCTATCAGTGAATTTGGAGAGGGGAATGGGAGGAGATGAGGGAGGGAAAAAAGGTGGGATTTGGAGGGAATGAAGGAGGGGGCTACAGCTGGGATACAAAGTGAATAAACTGTAATTAATATAAAAAATAAAAATTTAATTTAAAAAGTTAAATTAAGTCCCCTAAACAACTCCCATGTATCAGGTAGCTGCTTCTCTTCCGTGATCACAAGTGTATGTTCTATGCATTCTAGCCTCACTCACTTTTTTCTGATATGAATTGATCTTGTTCAGTTTTACTGAGATTTTCTCTTGCCCCCTCCTCCTTGCCTGGCAAACATCTATTCACATCTCCTATTGTCATTTCTTAGTTTTTTAATTTTAATTTTTTATATTAATTAAAATTTATTCACTTTGTATCCCAGCTGTTACTCCCTCCCCTATTCCCTTCCAATCCCTCCCTCTCTCCCTCATCTCTTCCCATGTCCATCTCCAAGTCCACTGATAGGGAAGGTCTATTGTCATTTAATAAGAGAAGATGTCTCTGAGGTTCATATCCTTCGGTGATGTTAGCAGTATTTGGATAATGCATTTCTCAGAAACCTTGACCCTTTTGTAGATACATGTTTATGAAGTTAAACATTCATGATGACATGTTGCTACATCTTCCCTGGTAGGCAGAGCTCCCTGAAATGTTTCTCTATGTAGTTTTGCTCTTCCCAGAGCCTACTGCATTAGCACTAGAAAGCAGCCAGCATTTGTTGAATGAATGAACAGAAGATTTGACGAATGAGCTTTGAATCAAGATTATTGAGTGTTCTCTGTTGCTAGACATTTGGAAAGACTGAAATATATATCAGTATCTGAGGAGGACTTTTGCACAGATTTTTCTAAGTCCTACTTAAGCAGGTAATTTAAACATAGTCATCTGTGTTTCCTGTGGTAGATCAATCTGTGATCCTAGAAAGATAGCTGTTTTGTTCTATATAACCTAAAGAGCTTAGGGAGAATACTGTAATTGGTGGTGCATGCCTTTAATCCCAGCACCCAGGAGACAGAGGCAGGAGGATCTCTGAGTTTGAAGGCAGCATGGCTTACAGAATGAGTTCCAGAACAGACAGAATGACACTGTTAAACCGTGTCTTTAGAAACGAAAACAAGCATGGTCTGGAGAGATGACTCAGCAGTTAGGAGCACTGGCTGCTCTTCCAGAGGTCCTAAGTTCGATTCCCAGCAACCATCTATGATGATATTGTGTGCCCTCTTCTGGTGTGCAGACGTACATGCAGGCAGAATACTGTATATATAATAAATAAATCTAAAAAAGCAAACAAACAAAAACAGAAATTGTTTCCTATAGTGGTGACAATCTGATACCAGGGCTTCTCTTCATGGCAAACCTCCCCAGGTGCTGGAAAACCCTCTCTAGGAGCAAGGTCCCACCCACTGAATAGAATGTTCTGTTAATCCCTCAAAAATAAAATCACTCCTTCATCTTGGGGCATCCTTGGATTCCCCTGAAAGTCACTTATCAAGTAGGAAGACCAGAAATGAATGCAAATGCCGCCACGGCTTTCTGTCAGAGAAGGCCTGTGTGCTTTGTCTAAATATGGTACCTACAGCACATTTTTCTTTGACTTCATTAATAAGACATTACTACGAATAAACAATCCCTCTCCCTTCCGGGTAAGCCAAGCAGTTTATCTTTGTTACTGTCAGTCCTTAGTAACCACCTTGGAGATCACAACTGTTCACCTGAGAAGTAATGATGTGAACTGGCAGGAAATTTCAGAAAAGCAGCTGTGAATTTGGTGATTCTCTTTCTTCATGTAGTAAGATTATAGACATATTTGTATTCTAAAGGCATGTCTTTTCTCTTTACAGTCAGTCCTTTCACACGGCACTGTGGCTGACTGTGCGGTGGTCGGCAAGGAAGACCCCTTGAAAGGTCACGTGCCCTTAGCCCTCTGCGTGTTGAAGAAGGGTAAGACCTCTGTGTCGTTTCTGTTCGTGCTGAGTGAGTGGCACTGAGTCAGTACTCACCGGCTCACCTTTCTCCCTAGATATAAGTGCAACAGAAGAACAAGTTCTGGACGAAATTGTGAAACATGTTAGGCAGAGCATTGGCCCTGTGGCTGCTTTTCGAAATGCAGTTTTTGTTAAACAGTTACCCAAAACCAGGTCTGGCAAGATTCCACGGTCCACACTGTCTGCCCTGGTCAATGGAAAGCCTTATAAGGTAAAGTATTCAGGAACTATAAAGCTGAGCCCTGAAATGGTTTTTACTGTGTTTGGTACCTGCAAAATGCTATTAGATTAAGGTTTTCAATCATTTCTCTCTCCTGAAAACCTTCATTCTCTGTAAGAAGGAAAGTTTGAGGAAAGTGTTGGTTGAAAGTCATGTGTTTTAATTATAGGAAGTGTGGTGTGAACTTTGCTTGTAGCAATTTTATAAATTTCAAACAGACTTGGAGAGATTCATTCCTTTGAACTAAATGTACATATTGCTTCATTACAGTCACTAATGACCATCCATGATGAGAAAGTGAAGTATTTGAGAAGTCTAAAATGTTCCAACACATCAGTTCTAATTATTTCTACTATTATGAGAGAAAATAGTTTTAGGAAGCTTTAGACTGACTTGAGCACGTATGTATTTTAATGTCAAGGCTTGTTATTGGCATGAACATCTATAATTTCATCAAATTATATAATAATAATTACTTGTCTGAGCAAATTTCAGAATAAATAAAAACTCTGAAGAAATATGTAGAAATATCAACAATTTTGATAAACTATTTCCTTTACTATTGCAAAAGATAAAATCTTAATTATTTGGCTTGAAATTCCACATTTGTGGATATAAATTGTGTGTGTCTGTAATCCTAGCATTTGGGAGGTAAAGCCATGCTATGAGGAAGTCATAGCAGAGGAACTGGGCTACACAAGGTGTTTGAAGCCAACCCATAATACGCAAGACCCCATCTCAAGAAAATAATAAATAAAAACAAAATTTAAAAGAACAACAACAAAAAATGAGCAGACAAAAAGAAGGTTTGTTGTACAAAAAGTTAGCAAGGTTCAAGGACAGGTGATCATCTGACGCTTCCCATTTATTTCCAGGTAACTCCTACCATCGAAGACCCCAGCATTTTCGGTCACATAGAAGAAGTTCTGAAGCAAGCCTTGTGATTTTTGTTTACTCTTTTCAGTCAGTTTGTCTTAATTTTCCAGCTGGAATTAAGTTGTTCAATTTATATAAATAGACACTTGAAAAATATTTTACTCATCAGCTCAAGCATGAGCTATAGCCTTAAATCAGTCTAGTGGCCCTTGAAACGAGGCAGTACATTGTGTTCCACATGAGCCAGTTTGTATTGTTACCTCTTTCCTGTAACATGGATCATTATATGCTGTCTAGCATATTAAGGAACATTTCCATGTTGTGTGATTTTACAAATCCATGTGCCTTACAGACACATTTTAATTGAAGGTAGCTGTACTATAAAGCTTACTTCCAGGAGACAGGAATAGGCTACACTTTGATAAAAATCTAAGCTGAAATCAGTCAGAATGTAATTTAAAATGTTATTGTGGATGACTACTTTATTTTTAGGTAACCATCTAGACAGACTACGTTGCCTAGCAACATAGGACCACAGGGTCAAGCACCACTTCCAGGTTGCTTGTTACTGGGTAATGGGGAGGTATGTGTCTGGCAGAGAACTTAGACATCCTTCCACCAAATCTTTTATGGAGATAAAGGCTCCTGGCTTCTCCTATCATGGCTGACTGTGTGCACCTTGATGCCTTCATTTTCAATGGAATTAAAGAATGGCATACAGATGGAAAGGTGTGACAAGAAGGATGTTATAAGAATAAATTGGAAGGCTTTCATCTTATGCAACAAATCAATAAACTTTCTGAGTAATATCAATGAGCCTCCCTTCTCTTTTTTCTCTTTTCTCTGTCTTCCTCCCTCCCTCCCTCTCTCTCTACCTTCCTTCCTCCTTTCCTCCCTCCCTTCCTCTTTCTTTCTTTCTTTCTTTCTTTCTTTCTTTCTTTCTTTCTTTCTTTCTTTCTTTCTTTCTTTCTTTCTTTCTCTTTTTGCTAAGTTCAAATTTCCTAGGTTGACTTCACACTTGCTCTATAAGTGTGGCTGAATGTGCTGTTAGAGGCATGAACTAAAATATTTAGCTCTAAATTAGCATTGTTTTCCTTTTGAGGACTGACTCCAGAGCTTTGTAAAAGTTAGCAAGCACTCTTCCAGGAGGATAAGGCCCTCGATGAGTTTATTTGTTGAGCTACATATCTCAACAAGTGATTTTAAGAAAAACAGCTGGGCGCGGTGGTGCATGCCTGTAATCCCAGCACTCATGGAGGCAGAGGTAGGCAGATCTTTGTGAGTTCGAGGCCAACCTGGTCTAAAAAGGAAGTCCTGGATAGCCAAGGCTACTCAGAGAAGCCCTGTCTCAGAAAACAAAACAAAACCAATCCAAAAAATAAAAAAGAAAGGAAGGAAGGAAGGAAGGAAGGAAAGAAAGAAAGAAAGAAAGAAAGAAAGAAAGAGGAAGGAAGGAAGAAAGTCAGACTGTACCTTACTACAAGAGGGTCTGGTTTGTCAAGAGAACCGCAAACATTTTCTTTTATTGCAAGTTTTAGTTTTGAATACATGTTAAATCATGTCATAATTATGCTCTAACATATGTTTCTATCTATATCTTTTGAAATGATTGAACCTATACAAAAATAGAATAAGATTTTAATAAACTTATAGAAATATATCAATTAACTAGAATAGAAATAGTTGGTTAACTAGCTTAGAGCTCTACATGTGTAATTCATCAGGGCCCATATTTAAATCCAAAAAATATATACTGTGTTCACTGGAGACTTCTCAGAATAATTATTCAATTCTTTAGTCTTTTGGAAACATTATTATGAAGAGCACAATATCCTAACAGAATAGTCAAAATACATGAAATATAGGTAAGAAATAAGAGATTAGAATTTACTTGTCATAAAAGTTATGAATATTTTATATAAAAGCTCTCTTTTTATGCCTCTTTGGACTGTGTCCTAACAGACTAGTCCACATGCAAGAAATGTAGGTGAGAAATAACAGATTGGAATTACTTGTCATGAAAATTGTATATATATATATATATATATATATATATATATATATATATACACAAATCTTATATAAAGGCATTTTTAGGCCTCTTTGGGCTGCTGCTTGGATAATAAATGGCATATCAAAGGAAATTTTTATTGATGAAACTACCTTATTTATTGGTAAATTTGAATTCAGTATCTTTATCATCTTTAATTACTTTGGTAGCCTGAATTAAACCAACTGTATAGACATTTCATAACTTGAAGCTGTTGGATTCCTTGACTTATTCATTGCGTGTACATTTTATTAATTAGAAAGATGAGTTACAAATCAATAATTTTTAATGTGTTCATTATTTCCCCAAATGAATCAGATACTTTAAATAAATTTGTCATTTTTCATTTGCAAATTATAAACTCAGGCAGATCTAAGAATTGAGTAAAGTTTTCATCTTTGGAATATTTGCAGATTTTACCTCTTTATCAGATCTGAAAGGACAACTGAGCAAGCAGTCATGGGTTATTTTCCAGCTGAAGAAATCTTAAAGAGAGAGAGATAGAATAAAACAAACAAACAAATGAACCAACAAACAAAAAAACAGTGTTTCTCACTTGGGAAGGAGTTACTTCCTATGGTACAGTGAGGAAATTCATCTCCTCTGCAGACTACAGACACTGTCCTGGTGCTAAAATGAAGGATGAAATATATAACTTAGTCATTTGACTAAGTCACTTGAATTTGGGGAGAAAATTCAAGAACTTTCTCTTTTATATCTCACCATAAAGTTTTTGTTTGTTTGGCCAAATTGCATCTAAAATATTTTGAATTGAATGCGTCTTTGATAGCAATAATATAATCTAAGAAGTGGGACCATACTTAAATTTCCCTAGATGAATTCTGCAATCTTCTATTTTATGAAAATTTTAAATTTGTAAGACATTTGAGAAACAAAAATAAAAGTGCTTTTAATATTTAAAGAGTGTGACAATTTATTTTTTCCATAAAAATACACTAACTAGATAAAAATAAAATTTGTTTTAGATTTCAAAAGGTGGTTTTATTTATATAAAACTGTATTTGAGGGAGTTTGGTCTGATATTCTAAGATGGTTGAATTCCTAATGTTGATGGTCCAGAGAGCAATAATAATGATAACCAGAAACACAGACATTTAAGCTCAATCCATGAAACCAATTTATATATATATATATATATATATATATATATATATATATATATATATACATACATACATATATGCCTATTTTATGTTTTTCTTGAGGAAACTAGTTGGATACTTTGTACCACACTGTTAGGACCTACTACATATCATCAGTATTTTTTATGCAATTTCTAAAAAGAAGAAACTGTTTTTGTTGACAGAGTGGTTGCTATAATTGGATATTGATTGTCCTGCAGAAGCTTCTATGCAGAACAACTGGACAGGGTGATACTGATGTGAACTGTGCCCCTCTTGTGGGGACACTGTGTCCTCAGTATCATCAGCTTTCTCTCCTTTTTTCATGACAATGGAGTGAGCAGTTTTTTCTAGGAGAAGCTTCCTACCATGCCATCCCACACCACTTGATTTCCCAAAGTGTACAGGCTCCCAGTTCTTGAGCTAGACCGTCACAAACTGTGGGCCAAAATAAATTTTTCTTCTTTATAAGTTACTTGGCACAAGTATTTCACTACAGCTATGTGAAACTGGTTGTCACACTGTTATCTAAATATAAGTATTAATTTTCCTAGCACATAAGTATCATAGTTTCTCTCTTCTGTTCCACTTAGAAGAATCAAGAGTCTGATTTTTAGATGTTCTCAGACAGTTCTCTCTTTTGATTTTGCTCAAGCAACATTAAAAAAATTTTTTTCAAACCACTTTTATCAGCTGGTTTAGACCTCCCTCTAGTGGCAGACTCTATTTTGAATAAAACTGCTTTAGAAATCATTGGATGATTTTCTTTGTAATTCAAATACATTGTTAAATTTTATGCTACTAGAAAACAAAGCTTAAGCAGAAAACTGGAAGCATTTTTTTTATTGACAATGGAGAGGTTTTGTTACCATTACCTTTTGATCAAATCTGTTCAACAAAAATAGACATCAAAACAAATGTACGTGCAAATATAACAAATTAATATACAAAAATGAATTTACTAATGACAGGTCTTGCATTTAATAAGACCAAGCAGCAGGGAAACAGCAGTTAAATCAATGGAATTATTAAATAGGTTTCACTTTGAAATCTCCCATATGAACAAAGAATAAACAACAGTGACACCACCAAATAAAGCCACAAGGAAGAGATTACTCTTCTATACTTTTATACACTATATATGTTAATCATTCTGTCTTTTTTTTTTTCCTCTGATGAAAGTGAATTTAGGGAAATTACAAGAAAAAGGTCATTTCAGCTAAAGGCTCGTAATATTAGACTTGATTTTGGGTAATTCCCTGTTAGCAGTGATTTTTAAAAGGTGTTGGGTTATGAGGTTCTGTTTTATTTTTATTTGTTTCCAGTGGAAATGGGCCTGAGACTCTAAAGAGGTTGATCCTCACTGCCCAGTACTGACTGGTAGTTCAGAGTATTTGAATGAGCATGTGGTTATTAATAAAGTGTGTGTATGTGTGTTTCTTGGTCCACAGGCAACATGATTAGGTAACGGTTTTCTTAATATAAATTTTAAAATCATTGCATTTGACTCTTGTAAACAGTTTGGTTTTGTTTTCTACTGAGAAGGAGGCTGAGTCATCACAGTGTTTCTTCAAAAGTTCGAGGGCTTCGCAGCCCTGATTGCCTTTAAAGGTCATTTTTGGGCTCCAAGTCCAGGTTCAATCATTCTAGTTTTTTTTTTTTTTCTTTTTTTACATGATCAGAGGCAGGTGTTCAGCTTTAAGGTTTGACAGACTTGAGAGTGAAGCATGTTGAAGCAGGAAACACGCTTCTAGGAAACATATTGATTGTTACAATTCAAAAAACTGTAAAAATGGTGGAATGGTAAAATACGAACAGTACTTGGAATTGTTCAATGTTTGCACTCGAGACTCCATGAACCATATATTTTATTTTTTTAAAAAATCATATTTATATCCATTTACAGAAGACTTACACATTTAAAAAGAAATAATACACAATAATACATAAATGCCTATTATATTACAACATGAAAAACAAGTGGTTCCATCTCATAAAAGCATCAGATGTACAGAATTTATGGCATGGATGATGCTCATATTTTGGATGACTTAAACATTTTATTACAATCATAGTAAACTAATCAAACCTAATATCCAATTCCCCCCAAAATGTGTTTACATTTGGTAAACCGTTACTTATGTTATTTCCTTAGAATTCAGTCTTCACAAAGAATTTCTCCATTTGGCCGTTGGATGCAGTAGTGCACTTTAGGTCGTGTAGACTGAAAAGATGACATCTGAAAAGAAAGGAATGTAAAACATGAGTTCACTGGCAACTCCCAAGCATGGATCCCACACCGTTATTAAGGGCTGAACTTTCACACAGCCTGAATAGGCCTCTTCTGGAGGCCTAGTGCAAGGGAAAGTATCTAGGTTGAAGCTAATAGTAGATGGTGTGACATTTACTATTCTACACTGATTCATTTACTAATTTTTAAATGAAAATTAAGTAGGATTTGTTCAACTTGGGAGAAGTATGACTGTAATAGCAACAGTCATAAAATGTCAGCATGACTTCTAGATTTTTTTGTAGGTTGCTAATTATTAAATTGGGTTGATTTGACCTATTCTATGGAATAAATTTATATTCTACTTCATATATTTTAGAGTTTTTAGGATATTTTTCTTTAATCATGACAAAACATAAAATATAGCACATTTTGACATTTCTGCACCAGCTCTGTGTATTTCACCAAAGATTCCAGTCATGACATCACACAAGAAAATCTCACAGTTACACCATTGACACATTAAGCTAATAAAAAGTATGTTTATATTTATTTTTGCAACATACATTTAAATTAATCACCAAAATAAAAATAAATATCATCTATGATTTACTATTAACAAATGTTTTTATTCCATTTAATGGTTAAAAACTTAAAAATAATGAACTAGAATGACATGCAGGAAAAAAATAAATCGCAAATAGTTCAAGATTAATTCTACCCATGAACCTATAGCTAAGCGGCAAGCAATGCTGAAAATATTAGTCATTTATAAGCTGGTGAATTATTGAATTTCTGAGAAAATTATTATGTTATGTGTTGAATCCATTGTAAACAGCATTTTGGAAAGTTTATTTAGCCAAATGATTATATAATATAGGCCATGCTTACTAAGACCAAATTGTATATCACAACATTTTTATATTAGTGCAGCATTTTAAGAAATTAAATTGTCTGAGTGCTTTTCCCTCTGTCTTATCAATTAGTAACTCATGTAAGGCAACATTCCATCTCCTGTGTTAGTCTTTCAAGATCAATATGTTGTACAGAGGTATTGATTGTAGGCAATGAATATTCTGTACAAGTCAGATTACTGCTTCATCTTCCCGTCTCCTTTTCCAATGCCTGGGCACAAATACTGTTATAAAAATATTTTCTCTCAAATATCAGCTCATTGAGTATGATAGAATAGTTTGCTACACCCCCAAAGTTTGGTAACCAAATTTTAGGTTAAAGAATTTTTCAAACATTTGAAATTTATAAAACTAAGAAACTAGTTTTCCTTACAAGAAAGTTTTAAAATAAAATCTTGTTATACCAACATGCCACTAATTAGCATTTCCTAATAAATGCTATATTTTATATAACAACGTTTTATGCAATTTCTATTCCTGATTATTTTTTTGTTATATATACCATATTCTTAAAATTCATACTTGATTTCAGCAAATATAAATCATAGTGATGGGAAATAAAATGTTGACATTTCAATATTTTTTATTTTCAACTTTCTTGTTAATATTAACGCACATCTAATTTCCCATCTCTTGCCTGTGAACTTGCAGAGATTCCTATTGTTCAATTTTGGCTTCCTTCTATGAAAGACATTTGAAATTTGTGATTCTTCTAATGCCAGACTCTTGCTAATAGAACTTTATGTCACTGTAAATAATATGCTTAGCAACCCATGACTGTGGAATGGCTGAGTGGCAGGCCTCCAATAGGCAGACCACTAGACACAGAAGAGAGATAGTGATAGGAAATGCTAGATGGAGAGTGACAGTTTAAAGATTCTTTGATGGGGTGATCACCTCTGCATTGCTAGGCCATACCAAAGGGCATGGGTTATATTGACTAGTCTCTGTAAATCCCGTCTTTCTGTTGGTTTGCTGTTGGTCAGCCAAGGGAAACTACTCACAGCAGGTCAGTGCTGCCTCCTCTGAGGGGCTTGTCAACATGAGTATGTGCGAACAGTGGAGTTGTCTAACCTCTGCAGTCTTGATGAAGCAACTGCAAATGAAAAAAGGGCTTTAGAGGTTCTCAGATAATAGATGAGAGAGATTGATTTTCTCTGTATAAAGGGATCCTGAACATATTAGTAGACTGTCTTGTCTCAGACATAAGCCACTCACGTTCCTCTTCTCTAGTCCCAGACACTAATGAAAATTTACCCAAGTGCAATTCAGCTGAGCTCTCCAATTGCTATAGATCCCTCCTTAGATGGAATCTGTGGCAAAGCCTCTCCCCAGGGTGAGTCCACTTTGTTGTCAAGATGACTCTCAGAGAACTGAGTATTGTAGATTGTGATATGTACTGACAAACTCCTATACTAATTTCAGTCATGATAAATCATCCTGGAACTTTGGTAACAAGTCACAAAATAGTAACATGGTAAAAGAAATGTGGCGCAAAGGCTACACTTTATACTCAGATAAATTTTAATTGCTATAATGTCTTGGAAAAAATAAAACTAGAAATGAAGATTTTAGATTATTATCTTAATAACCAGAGGAAGATTATTTTTCTTTAGTGCCTACCAAACAGACATAATTTGGGGATTACTATGATTATTTCAAAGTTGTCTCTCCAGAATAATGTTTCCTTTTGTGAAGGATGTAGCACAAGTCTAATGTCCACAGACAGAGATGTGATTGAAAAATCACTGCTGGTTTTGTGTTTGTTTATGACTTTTCTCATGTTTGTGCTTGTTTATTTAATGCCTTCTGCCTGTGTCACAGACAGAATATATCTAATGAATATCTAATATATCATATCTGAGTTTGAAAATGAAATATAAAATTTGTAATATTTCAATATATGAAAGTGTCAGTAGAGTGAATTCCCATTTCTGGTAGGATCTGAGTTCAAACCCATCTCCCGTTTTAAATAGATTGTTTTATTTTCAGAATAGACGAGTAAAGAAACACAAATCATGCAGATGTGTGTTGTTTTCCCTGAATGTGGACATCAGTAGAACTGTTTTTGGGGGAATGCAATTTATTTTTCAAATGTTTATAAAGTGTCATGGATTCATGCATTGGTAAGTTTCAAATGGTCATTCTTTTTTTGACAAAAGCAAAGTAAATTTCAAGCAAAGCAAACTAACTTAAGAAAAAAAATCAATCCCAGAAGGCTATGCAAAGTTGAAGAATTGTTTAGCTTTGACTAAACAATATTTTTACTTCATAAGCAGAATTGTAAAACTACTGTACCATCCGTCGTCATTTTCCTTGACTGCCCAGATGTTGTGGTTAACCTGAATCCAGCTGGTAATGTTTCCGAGGACCCAGGCATCATGCTGATTCCATGTACTTCACGAGGAGGGAACTGCCTTCGCCAGGTTGAGCCTCGTCTGAAATTCTTGTCATCACTCTGCCAGTGGAGTTAGATTTCGATGTCATGATACAAATAAGCTATAGTACGCAAATCTGTGTGTTTAGAACTTGTTTATTTACACTCAGTCTGTTGAGTACGCATAAGAGTGGTTTACCTTAGCTTTACCTCCCCTGTTGATTCCATAATGAGATAATAAAGAGATATGTTTTCTTAAATAAAATTTCAATGTGAATAAAAATCCAAAGTTTGTCACTTTTAAACATCCTTGGAGCCAGGAAATAATAAATATTTTCTTCTCTAAATGGATCATTAGGTTTATTTTGTTACCCACCGTGTTAACTGACTTTTCATTCTGAGATTATATTGTGAATTGCATCAGTTGTTAAGTAGAAAGCATTTGACTTGAATAATCAACAAATATCAGTCTCATGTACACAAAAGGTAGATAGTATGCAAAAATCTGCATTTGAGACAATCTGGTTAGCATTTGATAAAATGGGCTATAATATGAATAAAAATGTTGAACTTATGATTTGTTAGATTTTAGGTGATTCCAAAATAACTAGAATTTTTGAGAACTTTTGTAGCTTTCCAGTTATCACACTTGATTTTAAGGTGATGGCAAAAGAAAAATCTAACTCTAGTTAATAACTTTTTCAATGATAATGACAGGGTTCCTGGTTACCCTTCAGAACTTGGTGGTAAGATCCTATTGCTGAAAACACCAAATACATGAGTCATAAAACATGGTGAAATAAAGCTGGAATTTTCCTAGAAATTTCCTCCTTATTGACTAGCTTTTATAGTTCTATGATGTAGTGTTCTGGTACTGGAAGAGAAAATAAATATCAATCAATCTTACACACCTGCAAAATCTGTGAGTTGCAAGGATGGTTGGCCTCACAAAATATGACCCACGGGGCAATGGTGGCACTCATGGGAGTAAAAAGCCATTTTTGGATTTAATTTAAGGTCTGCTCCAGAAAATATGACTCGTACTTTGGACCATTTTCATGGCCAAGAACATGGGGCTAGACAGTGTATAGGTCCTAAGGTAGATTCAACTAATATTATTCTGCTACGTATATAAATATTAAATTGACTTCTAATGACTTGTGTAGCTCTCAAAGCTTATAAGAGAAACTTTTTTCCTCAGCAGATTGTGATTAAGCTAGAGAGTCACAACTGGTCAAGGAGCAGATAGTAAGAAAAAGATGTACTTCTATTTGACATCTGTATCACATTCACTCCTCCCAAGGCTTGGGATCATGGTAGAGGAAAGAGTTGAATGATTGTAAGAGTCAGAAGTAGAAGACTACAACGCAGCCGCGCTCCAGGCACAACAGGACAGCTGTCCAGATCAACTCACAGTGGTTGTGATAGCAGGCCAAAGACCTGTGCAAGCTCAAACCAGGTAGAATTCCAGTGTGGAAAAGGAGGTGATGCTAAATTCCCACATATATCTTAGAATCTCTTGATAACTGACAGTTGCTGGAGGCAATTCTTTTCCTTTTAGGTACTTCACCAGTTTCTTTGTGTTTATTTCTAACAAATGTACAGTTCATTTCCTACAGATCTTATCTTCTCTGATAAGCAAGACTTACACCCTGAAGCTACCCAACCACACGTAATAAACTGAGTATCACCTCACTAAGGCAGCAGGGAAGTGTGGGCAGTGAGCAAATCCATCCTTTACACCAGAATAGGAAGAACGTGTTATTAAGCATACTGTGAGACAACAGTAGACTGACCAATAAACATAGTGTAATGTGCTGCAGAGATCTCCACTTGGGATAAGTCTTTTCTACTGTTAAGGTGAGTTTTCCTATGTGCTGTCACCTGGCATGTGATCTGCAGTGTGCAAAGGAACACAGTCCCAATAAGGCAGTGCTGGGAGGTTAGCATGAGCCTCTGTATATGTGAATTTTAGTTCTGTACTTTTTGCCATGCAAATAAGGATCATGAAAATCAGGGCAATCCTGGTTAACTAACAGGCACTGGTCAGAAAGTCATGACACCAGGCACAGGACACAGGCCCGCAACTCTTTGGTGTCAGAGTACAGCATAATATAGTATAGTATAACATATATATCTATTATGGCCTAACTTCGTTTTTTTTTTTTAGAGAAATTGCCCTTAAGTTAAATATTTATCAATTATACAAAACTCTGACATTTTAAGGCTGTATGACTTTTTCAATATACAAGTTTAGTTTCTATTTTAAACCAGTGAGTGAAGAGTCTCAATTGTCATCCTCTCCCACTGTTCTTTCACTACATAAAGGAGTCACTGCAGAAGATCAACAGGAATACTAGCAGTAATAACTTAAGAAAAAAGTCTTCAAGAAATAAACTTAAAATACATATATATATATATTTTTAAAAAATTCCTTAAAAATATGCGTTTGTGGCTTTGTGTGTGGGTGTGTTGGCATGCCCTACCTGCAGGAGACAGAAAAGTATGTCATATCCCCTGGAGCAGGAGGCACAGTTGGTCATAAGCTGCCTGATGTGGGTGCATGGAACTGAACTGAGGTTCTCTAAAAGAATAGTGCATGTGATTAACAGCGGAGCTAACAGCAGAGCAATCTGCAATTGCACAGGATGACGTTAGTTTATAACAGCAAAGTCATCTGCCTTGTTCATTTGAATACGGAATTATTGCTGTGTTTTCTGGTATTTCAAGTCAATTTTAATTTTATACATCTTTGTGGACCTGGATTGAACCTGGAATATTTTGCATTTTTTTAGGCACGCCTTTTACACTGAGCTATATTTTCAGCATAAAAAATTATTTTCAACAGCTGTCTTTAAGTTCAGGAATGCCAGTACTTCCCACAGGGCTTACGCTGCTCTGTTTTCTATTCTGTCTCAAGCTTTCCTTTTTACTCCTTCCAGAAAAAAAAAAAAAACTTAGTAAAAAAATCTCAGAAAGGCTATGTTAATATATCTACCAATCATAGAGATTGTGAATCTCCATCGTATTTACTCATTTCAGGTATCTTTTTACATAGTTCTTGTTCTCCAAATCACCTAGGCATGTGCATGCTTTGCTCAGGTCTTCTTGTACACATAACAATCACCACCTATAACTTTTAAGGTGCACTTTATTTTTAAGGGAACAAAGCATCCCCCATATAAAATTAGAAAAATAGTTTCCAAGTCATTGAAAAACAAATTTTCTCCATTTCAATATTCTGAAGTATTTTTTTGAAGAAGATGTAATGACACTTAGAAAAGCACATTCCTTATTTAAAAGTTGAACTTACCAATACTAATATTTAATTTCATGTAAATTTTAAGAAACCATTTCTTCCTCTGAAAGACTCTACCTAGTAGTGTATCAAAGCAGAAACTGAGACTCATAACCAAACCTTCAGCAGAGTGCAGGGAATCATATGAAAGAGTTAATATGATCTGGAGAGGATAGGAGCTCCACAAGGACCAACTATTTCTGGGCATAGGGGTATTATATGAGACTGTTTCTCCAACCAAGGACCATGTATGGATATAACCTAGAACCTCTCTCGGATGTAGCTCATGGTAGCTCAGTATCCAAGTGTATCCCTATTAAGAGGAACAGGGACTATTTCTGACATGAACTCAATGGCGGGCTCTTTGACCTACCCACCCTGCAAGGGAGGAGCAGCCCTGCTAGGCCACAGAGGAGGACATTGCAGCTAATCCTGAAGATAATCTAGGGTCAGAT
>CM053766.1:65347778-65367880 GCA_028658305.1 Pachyuromys duprasi
GAAGTCAATAAGACTTGTGGAGAACAAGAGCTCCACAAAGACCAAACTTGAGCAGGGCACAGGGGTCTTCTATGGGACAGTTTCTCCAACCAAGGACCATGTATGGATATGTCCTAGAACCCCTGCTCAGAAGTGGCCCATAGTAGCTTGGTATCCAACTGAAGACCCTAGTAAGGGGAACAGGGACTGTTTCAGACATGAACTCGATGGCTGGCTCTTTGACTCTCCCCCATACACGCCAGGGAGTAACAGCCTGGCTAGATCCCAGGGGAGGACATTGCAGCCAACCCTGAGGAGGCAAGATGAACTGGGGTCAGATGGAAGGGGAGGAGATCCTCCCCTGTAGGTGGACTTGGAGTGGGCGGGGAGGAGATGAGGGAGGGATGGGGAGAGTGGGAGGGAAAGAGGAAGGGGGCTACACCGGGGATACAAAGTACCTAACCTCTGATTGATATAAAAATATAAAAATAAAAAAATTAAAAAAATAAAAAAACAACCAGTATGAGCCATAAAACAGCCGAAAAATAAAAAACATTTCTTGAAACTTTGTCACTGCTCACAAATGCTCACAAATATGTCTTAATTTGTTACTTTCAACATCTCAGTAAGAAACTAGCAACAATAATGAATCTTGGTGCTAAATAAAAAGTCAAAACTAATAAATATTACTTAAAATGTAAAAATAAATGAGAAGATGTTACCCATAGATCTTGCTCATCTGCAAGCACTACTATTTCAAAGCACAGGTGTGCTGTCACTCATTCTATATACTGTAAGGTACTTTCCAAAAAGTAAAATATGCTTAGATCATTTTCCCCATCCCCTTTTTCCTACAACCCCCCCCACATTAACCCTCAAATTTATGGCCTCTGTTTTATTTTTGAGATTTTATATTCCTTTCCCTTACTCTGTGAAAACCTCCCTAAGACCTCTACCTGCACTCTTCCAAATTCATGGCTTCTTTTTTTTCATTTATTGTTATTGCATGCCAATAGGTATATCTGTATGTATTCCTACATATAAGCTGCCTGATCTGTATGATGGTACTTGTATCTATGAGTTTAGGTTTGGCCATATGGTCAACTGGACAACCAATTGGTGTGCTCTTCTCTGTGGGAGGCCATGATAAGGTACTTCTGAATGTGAGGTCACAGCTTACCTCATCCAGTCGTCGCTCAGTGCCCAGTGCCAAGAGGTTATTGTACTCGCGTTCGAGAATCTGCCTTGCCTGTTGACATAAGATTAAGCTACTGTCACTGCTTACAGTTTATTAAAAATACATAAAGGCTTTACATATCTGAGGATGTGTTATAAAATGTGTCAGTTACAGGGTCTTTAGGTTTCTTTGTTCTTTCTTTCTTTCTTTCTTTCTTTCTTTCTTTCTTTCTTTCTTTCTTTCTTTCTTTCTTTCTGCAGTCTGAAGCTTTTACTTTAAATGCTTATTTTATTCCAAGTAAGTATTTTATGTAAACTTTAAAATGTTAAACACAAAATAAAGTTGAATTACATTGGATTTTTATCAAGCTTAACAGGTAGTTCACAAACTTGAAATTTAATATTTTTGGTGTTTTTGTTTGTTTGCTTGCTTACTTGCTTGCTTGATTCCTTTGGGACAAAGGAACACAAAAGGCTGGGAAAACACTACTCCCGTCTGGCTTTGAACTAGTGGTCCTCGTGCCTCAACCACCAAAGTGATGGACTTACAGGCATGCAGAACCATGTCCAGTTTAAACTTCACACATTTAAGGATTCCTGTACTCTAGCATTAAATAACATTATAATGTTATTTTAATGGGATGTACAGCAGATTGGAGCTACTTTAACTTGTATGGAACTCTGCTGACATTTAGAGATCACTTTAAAACTCAATTAAAATGTAAGTACAATTGAATGGACAAAGAGAAGGACTGCCCCTCAGAGAGGTAGAGACTGAAGGTCATTAGTCATAGATGTATTGGGGAAGCATCATATTCAGGTCAGGGTTATACACCAGAAGCTCCAATCTCTGCCTTCCTAGTTTTGAGTCAACTTATCACCTTAAATTTAAAATTCCAGTGTCAGAAATAAATCATAAATATATTAAAAGGAACAAGTCGGGGACACAGAGACATATGTATATGATCTCAGGCAAATGTCAAATGGAGCTTACAGAATTCGGATGTGGGATTGTGGGATTGTGCTTAACTGAGTAGAGAGAACAGAGACTGAAAGGCTACTCAGAAGGCACAAGGTGAGGGTTAGTACAATTGCAGGTAACAATAATAAACTTTGTATTAATGAAGGTAGAAGAACTATTCTAATTTCTTTGTGGCCAATTTTGTCTCTAGCCCTGGCTGGCCTAGAACTCATTGTATATACCAGGCTTGCCTCAAAGTTAATATCTGCCTACCTCTTTTTGTTGAATACAAGGATTATGGTGTGTGCCATCATGCTTGGCTATTTTAAAAGTTTTTACCATAATTAAATGAAAAAGTCTGAGGAACTACATATGTCCAATTGAACTGAAACAGTACTGTGTTCAATATACACATTTATACACATGACACTATCTCTTTTATATATATATATATATATATATATATATATATGTTGTTTTGTACTAATTAATATATATTTAATAGAAACAAAAATACATTTGCAGCCCTGTATTTTTCCAAAGATTTCATTCGTTATTGACCAAGACCTAGTGTAGAGCAGGACAAAGGGGCTTCCTTGCCTGGGTGTTCTGTGTTGGAATCTGCAATAATAAGGCTAAGCTGCTGTAGTCGAAGTTCTCGTCCAAGGCTATAAGCGAGCCGTGCACTCCGCTCTCGAGGATGTTATTTGCATATTCTCGAAGTCCAATCGCTTGTATCCAGCGAATAACTCGATCATTGCTCCACACTAAAACATCTAGGGAAAAAAAAAAACCATGGATCGTGTGAAGATACAACACTTTCTTCCTATGATGACCAAAATTCTAGCTGAAATGGGCCACTGGCTTCTGGCCAAGTCACGGTTATGCTGATCTCCCTGCTCCTTAGAGCTCCTGGGTCCTTTCTCTTACGTAAACCTGCTGTTCTAATCGTCAGCCTCGCTGAAATAAATCTTGCTATTAGTTGGCATTTTCAGAATGCGTATTATTACTGAAAGGATAGTCCTGTCATACTCAACACTCTTTGAATGAGTTTCTTGCTGGTTTTAAATCTGAACCCTGGGATCTAGCTGAAGTTGAGATTTTTGCCACCAGATGGGGATAGCTCTCTTTCTGGCCCTCCCTCGCCAGCCATCCTCCCTCCTTACTTTTTTCCTCTCTCCCGCCTTCCCTCACTCCATCCTATAGCCTGTCCTTCTCCCTTCCCCTCAGTATTATGCTTCTAATGCTGATTTTCATTTGAAATGGTTATTAACTACTACTTGAATATTGCATATTCATATTGCATATTGATTAGATGCCCTTTCCCTCCTGAAATTACACATAAAATAGAATAGCACCATAATACAGAAAGTACATTGACACTTCGGTATTGTTAAGCCATTGTTTCCCCAACAATTTAGGAGTGAAAAACTGAAATGTACATTGACACACACCACAGGTTGATTTTGCTTTGTTTAAAAGGGGTATTTTAATGAAGTATAAAGTATTTAAACATTTACTTCCTAAACATAAAACCTGCAGAAAAAAAGGCCATCTGTGCCTGTTAAAGGCAAAACCTGGAAAAATATTTTCTCATTGATTCTATCATATCTTTTCTTTATGAATCAGCAGGATGATGCATACAGACTATACAATCATCTGTAGACCATAGTGCTCAGTACAAAGAAAAATTAAAGAATTAAAAATTAAGAAAAAATAAGACATTCTCTGCTTGATAAAAGATCTGAGTGTTTCCTAGTGCCAAACTGAAACCCACATTTCTGTAAATAGTTTTCTTTTCAGTAAAACATATTAAATATTTGTATATATATATATATATTTAATGCTTTGCAAAATGTTTACTAACACGTTTTACTTAAGGGTTCTCATCACGGGCTTCCTCATGCATAACATTTAAGCAGAATGATACCAGTGTCCCACACAAGAGCACCACCTACTGCCTCACCTGGGTCTCTCTCTGGCAGCGATAGACGTTTGAGCTGATTTATGCTTTTATATGTATCTCCATTACTTCTGACTTCTAATGTTCTTACATAATGCTGTGTTCCCTATATACACCATTTAATTTTATTTTTTTAAATTTCTGCTTGGATACATTAGTTAGTATATCTCTATTTTGTATTATTACTCAGATATTTCAGTTTAAACCTACCATCATTACACTTGTCTTAGCTTTCAGTTTTTCTTTGCCGTTTTATTACATATTTAAAAATTTTTATGCCAACTCCTTATTACAGTTCTTTTAGTTTATATTATTCTGCCATAAGTCACACATAAAACGTAAACTATACACTCTTAACTTACAAAGAATGTAAATATCTTCTATATCTTGGCCGTTATATCATCTTATAGATAATTTAAAGATCTTCAAATCTTTTAAATTCTTTTGCTCTACTACAGTAATCGAAGCATTTCAGTTGTTGTTTGTTGTAACGCTGTGTAAAATCTAAGCCCTCTAGACATTATTGCCTGTAGGGATAATAATAATTTTCCTAATACACTCTTCAGATATGCATCCATGCTGCAATTTGTTTTATCTTCATTGTTTTTCTCGAGTCTAAGTTTGTGATTCTAACATTTATTCTCCACTTCAACTTGTCTGAAATTCTGTTTTCTTAAAAATGTATTGACTCTGGCTTTAGTATTAGAGAATTGAAGAATCCTAACTACGGATTACCTGCCCTGGGTAAGTTTGACCATCCACCACTAGTTCACCTAATTTTACTAAATGCATCATTTTTAGAACAATTTTCTTCAAAAATGACAAGGAAAGTCCAGTTTTCAGCCTCACAATGTGTAGATTTAAATGTTTACAAACAGTTGTTCATGTTTGGTAATCTAAGACATACTAGCTCATTTCTGTAAATATATATCATGCAAAATCTCCATCAGACATGTAGTTAAGACTATCAATAAAATAACAAATTTATGTCATTAAGACAAACTCTAATCATAAATTTTCTTATTCAGAACAGTCTCATGGCAATTATATATTATAAATATCTTCCACAGAGAAGTTATACCCTAGCATTTGTGCTTAATAGGAATCCTGTTGACCCAAACAACAAATGGCTGGAGAGCAATGTCAACTGTTTCCTAGCAACAAATTAAAAGTCAGTACATTCTCGACACCTTCCTCACATCAGCATCCTGTTTTCTAAGGTCTAGGTTAATTGGCACTTCTGATAATGACAGAGAAATCTAGTCAGAACTGAGAGCTGTTTCTCTAAATGCCATCAGATCAATTGTCGGAAGTAGTGGCTATTTATGATCTCACTCACAGCCACTTATCTTATGTGGTTGTTTGTATTTACACAGTGAATCAGTACAACTTTTTCTCAGGGCTCCAAGCTAAGCAGCAACTGCCAAATAATAATAGAACATTTGCTACTGGGCCAAATGTGTAATTCTCCTCTTTTCACATTGATCTATTGTTAAAAAGTTCCTGTAATGTGACCGAGCATAATGAAATCTGACTGGGAAAAATACTTCAGAAAGAACACTAAAAAGTGGTATCCCATGGACAAATTCTCCTTATTAAACAAAACATCTTTTGTTATGTCAAATACACATTTCTTTCTAGGGTCTTTCCCCAGTCCATTGGTTCCTGGATTTTAATTCATCAATATAGTTAAAACAACCCTCCATTTCCTGGGGTCCAAAAATAAAGAACAATTAAAAAAACCTGTTTGACACAGAGAAATAAATTCTTGTTTCTTTGTAGCCAGCTAAATGAAGTCTTAGAAGAAACCAATAGTGTGTTTACCTTTCACTAATGAACAATGTATGGAAAAATACTTTCAAATATTCATCTTCATAAGCATTCAAGTACAGCTTTCTAGAAGTAATAAATATAATGTTCAAATTTGCTAGAGATAAATTTTTTGAAGTTGACACAAACAAATGTAAGGAAAACCTGAAACAGGTAATCTTAAATAAAAATGCAACAGTGTTAAATTTTAATATGGGAAGGGAGAGGTATGTAATGCATGCCAATTTCTTATGTAAAAAAAAAAGGCCCCAAGGAAGATTAAGATGAAAAGGGAGTCGCACCAACTTTGAGTGGTTAATGTAGCATAGACAATTCCAATCAATATGATGAAATGCATACAAGTGTCAGTTCATGGGTCATAGGAAATGGAAATGTCATTGATAAATACTTTCATATCTGTGCTGGATATTTTATGACAATAAAGCTCAGTTCATCTGAGAGGATATAACCTCAATTTAAAAATGTCTGCATATGATCAGGTTGTAGACAGCCTTATGAAGCATTTTCTTATTGATTGATAGGGGAGAGCTGGGCCCATTGTTGAGTCATACCATACCTGGACCAGTGGTCTTGGGTTCTCTAAAAAGGCAAACTGAGCAAGACATGAGGACTAAGTCAGTAAGCAACAGTCCTTCATGGCCTCGGCACCAGCTCCTGTCTCCAGGTTTCTATCCTGTTTGAGTCCCTGTCCTGGTTTCCTTCAATGATGAACATTGATATCAATATTCTAAGTCAAATAAGTGCTTTCCTGTCCAACTTGCTTTTTGGTCATGGTGTTTTGTCATAGCAATAGAAGCCCTGACATAGAAAATATCTAAATTCTTTCTCAAAAACTTTTAGACAAAATTAACATTTTTCCATTTCACAAAATATAGGCAAACTGACATTATATACTAAAAACAATGGCTTGTAAATAGCTTACATCCAATAACTAGTTTTTCATTAACAATAAGAAAGATCTAATGGTCTCTAACACATGAAAATCTAATATATTGGTTTTTAAATCATGTTTTCTCCTCTTGGTATAACATTGTCTCCAAATTTTCCTATGTTGGATGCTTGATATAATATATTGAAGTTAGCATGGGACCCTTAAGAGGAAACTAGTGAGAGGTCATTAGGTCAGTCATGGATACTTCCTTTTAAGGGAAGTAACCTAACTCTTGTGGTCCTTTCTTCAATTCTCATAAGTGGGTTGCTATACAAGACCAAGTCTAGTAAGATCTAGAATATTATCTGACAATGTAATTGTTTATAAGCTCTCTTTGTTTCCCCCATTGTTAGCCACCCACGAGGTTATGAGGGCAAGGAGATGCCTACAAAACTTTCTGCCATGCTGTGTGGATTTTTAACCTCCCAAATTGGGATCTTTATCTTTTCTTTTGAAAGTTAGCTCACCTTGGATATTTTGTTACAGTAACTCAAAGCTGAATAATTGAATTGTTAATTATTAAATATAGTAATTTTTGAAAGCATATGCAACATGGACTGTCTTTGTACACAGAATGATTGCAACAGTTAGCCTTGAATCGTAACACAATTCTGAAATGAAGTTATTAATGTACTGGTGAAATTTAGAAGAAAAGTATTATAGAATTTCTACATATTTTGAAATATATTTTATAACTGTTTATGAAAAGTAATTGTTAGCAGTGAAATTAAATTCAAATGCTACAAACCAAGATGAACTGCGCTAGAAAAAATACACCATGTTTTCTGAATTGTAATGACAACATACCTTTTAAAAATTGAGAAAGATGTCTACAGAGAGCCATTTTTTTAAAACACAGGTAGAATAATAGGTTCAGAGATATAAATCTACTTCCAGAAATTCAAGAGTATGTATCCAAAATGATTGAGCCTATGGTATGTCAATATTCTTTTCTGTGTTATAATTAGGGGACAAAACAGTACTGACACTTGGAACAAAGTGTGTAATACATTCTGATGATGATTGTATGGTATATATCACCTTATGTTTAAGAATTGAGATGTAAAAATATCCATAGTAAGGACATCCGTTACTAAAAGAGGATGTTACCTTTGATTTCGTGTTGGCTTGCTTCTCGTCTTCTCTCTAGTTCTTTTCTGTCATAATTCAATCTTTTCAAGCACATAATTCCATACTGTAAACTTGTCCTAATTTCATAAAAGAGAAAAAAACATTAAATTACACCAGCAGATGAACAATGTTCTGTTAATAATTATGGTAAATTCTATATTACTTCTATAGAAGTGTATTTATCTATTACATTCATAATTACATCTTTCAGTTGTTATCCTGAGAAAAAAATTATCTTAACAATAAAATATTTCAAAAATATTTGAAGAATTTGATATTCAAAACTTTGAAAATCATCACACATTGTTAAATATACATATAGTTATATACAAAGGTATATATAGTTATCTAGACAGTTATGCATCTATCTTAAAGTTGGCATTTTTTACAGTAAATTTTAGCAAGTTAACATTTTGTTACTTCACAAAGAACTTAACATCTCTCTTTAGAGACAGAAAGAAATTTATAAGAATCAATGATTCTTTGATTGATAAAAATACATAAAATTAAGTAGTAAAGCAGAGCCCCAAATACGAACAAATAGCCAAAAAGATAAGGGACAGATAAGTGTGTGAAAAAGAACACATCAGAATTTACTGAGACTGCAGAAAGGCTTCTGTGAAAAACGAAACTTCACAGCAGTAACTAGGATACAAGAAAGGTTGGGCTATTAGGGGAATAGGAACATTATTTATAGTACTTCAATACTATGGATGAAATTTTAGAGGTGTGGTGATATTGAGGCACACTATGTAGAGTTGAAATTCAGCCTAGGAATTAAGGAGTAAATACAGTTGTATATCAGAAATCCGGATATGCCAAAGCAAGACTTGCTTTTCATGGGTAAGATGCATTCTTGGGGAATTTTCAAAGGAGGAAGAGATGTTAATAAAAACACTTGTTATTTTTGCATTGTTTTGGGAGTAATGTCTTATAGAAAATAGGATGTAGGAAAATGATGATCCTAGGAAAGAGGAAAAAAAGGTCTCGTAACAAAAGTTAGGGAAAAAAAAACCCTCACAGATATCCAAAGAAAAGAAATAATAAAATTCTATTTAGTAATGATAGATTGATTAATATTAGAAATAAAGAAACAAGAAGAGTATGATAGGAAAAAAAGGGCTTCTTAGATTAAAAGAAATGATCGTTGACTACTGTTAATTGCCAAAATATTTAGCAGTAAATATATTTTCAGACATGAAACCAGACAGTGTTTACATAAGTACTGGAAGCATTTCTAAAATATATGTTTTAATAATAACAACTGTGACATAAACATCTGAAACACTAGAAAAAAGAACATGAATATATGTCTCTCTAAATGCATACATTGAAGCATTGACTCCCAAAGCCCAAATTTTACTATATCTTGGGATGAGACCTTTAAGAGGTAAACAACATAAACAATATCAAGTATGCCCTAAGCTATTTTTTCTTTTTTCATCATCATCATTATTAAATACAATTTATTCACTTTGTACCCATGTTGTAGCCCCCTTCCTCATCTCCTGCTGGCCCCACCTACCCTCCCTCTTCCCCCCTGATGTCCCTCCGCTAGTCCACTGACAGGGGAGGTCCTCCTTCCCTGCTATTTGACCCTAGTCTGGATCCTCTTTCTCTGTGGCCTAGTAAGTCTACTTAGCCAGGAGGAGTCATCAAAGAGCAGGCAACCTAGTTCATGGCAGTGACTTCCCCTGCTCCCCTTACTAGGTAACCCCCATAGAGACTTCTTATAAGAAGAAATAATTTGGAAAAATCACAGAGAGAAAGAGGGTGGACTTGTAGAAGAAGATCATACATAGAGACAAACAAGGTGAATGGGAGGCCTCCAAAGAAAAACAGACCTGTCCATACCTTGATCTTACACTTTACCCACCTAAAGTAGAGGCTATAAGGTTACAACCTAGAATATAACAAGGAGTATAATTATAAGCCTTTTGAAACCTTATAGACAATAAATTAAAAAAAGAGGTTTGTTCCTTCTTTCCATATATTCACAGCTTTTAAACAAAACATTCAGTAATAGTTTCTCAGAACTAATATGCCAACAACCAAAAATGTTAGCAGTTATGTTAAAGCCAAAAGCATAAAGAATGTGTGCTTCGTAGAAGATGTACTTCATAGAAGAATTTCTTCTCAATTATTCTTTTCTAGTATGTCCTTAAGTTACATTGTTTATAATCACATAACTTTGTATTCTGAAACTATGAATATTCAGTTATTCTTCATAAAGCTTCTCTTTTGTTCATAGGTTTATGTTTGCATTTTACTTTATGTGTGAGTGTTTTTCTTGCATGCATATGTGTGCATCACGTACATGCTTGATACCCAGGGAGGTCAAAGAAGGGCACCAGACCACCTGAACTGGACTGACCGATGGTTGTAAGCCACCATATGGGCTGGGAATTGAATCTGGGTTCTCTGCAAGAGCAACAAGTGATTTTAATCACAAAGCCATCTCTCTACCCCATAAATAATTTTCTTGTGTAAAATAAAAAATCCAATCAAGAAAAAAACAAAGTATGCACTACGAGAATAACTTTTACTTGGACCTTTGCATAAACTTCAGGCGTATAAGAGAAACATAGCTCTCATTAGAAAAACCTTCAGTGTGCTGCCTGAACACTTGTTCCAAGGAGATGACACATGCCTTTTGAACACCAAATATTTTATTTATACTGCCCTTCTGTGCTTTTTTAAATGCTTGTTAGCTGCATATTGTTTATGGTTTCACTTTTGTCATTCTTTGCTGAACACCTACCGATGGAAACTATCCACCATTTTTAAATGGACACGAAGATCCTTTTTTGTGAGGTGATCTAACATCCTGGCATCAACCAAGCATTCCATGAAGTAACTTCGGTACTGAGGTAACCCCAGGCTGGGAAGCCATTCGTTTCCAATCCATTCGTGGTTCATATCTCCATAAGCCAGGGTCTGCAGAAAGACCGGACACTGGAATTGTTTTATAGCAGTCAAGTTTCTTAACCAATAAGATGAAATGGTAAATGGAAGTTATTAGCAATTATTGTAACTGAAATTTCATTAATATGATATGATACATGTGTCAACAAAAGAGAGATAATATTTAAGCTACATGTATTTTATTTAATTTAGCACAAAATAAAGTCTGAATAATTTGTTAGAACATATAAAAATAATTAACTTCATTTGTATTTTAAGAAAATAAATTTTGTGCAAATATGTGTTTTATTAATAAAAAGCCTATAGCAATGGTCTTATCAATGGTCTCTTATCAATGGTCCTATTGTCATCGCTCCTGTGTCAGAGCAAAGCCTGATGGGATACAGAAATCTCAGTAAACGAATAGGGAAAAAATAGTGAGGGTGAAAGACAGCAAACTGACACTTAAGTCAGCATTATGTTTTCAAGAGGAGCATATACCTGCAGTTCCATTAGTTCCCCTGAAAAATCCCTAACCAGAAATCAGTCAATTTAGATTATGTCTGTAAAGAAGGCATGATGAAAACTGAGACAGATAAGCTAATTCTTATATTTTTGTGTGTGTGATGTAAGCATTAATCTTGACATATAATGTTCAAAACAAGTAAAAGAATTGTCATATCCAATGTCATTACAAACCTAATTTTTATAAAAGGATCATTCATTTTTGAGATTGTTAATTTAAAGGATGTATATTATTAATTATTTAAAGGATATTAATTTTAGAATTATCTACTTAGTTCCTATTTGTGCTATGAATTCACAGTTCTAATTATAATATGTAAATATAGGAAAATATGAATGTTAATCTTTTAGTTATGAAATTTGTTTCAGTTTCAAAATTAATTATAATCCTTTGCTAGAGCGTGCTTAAATAAAGATTCTTAAAAAGGTACCAAATTTTATTTACTTTCTCAAATTTATTTTCCCAGTTACCCACCTTGAAGAAATACTGAACAAAATTTGCACTATTTTTGGCACACACAACTTATTCAATATAAATTTTTGTCTCCTGTGATCAGTTTAATAATTGTGACTGAACCCATCTCACACTTGCTCTGCTAACACCTTTTGTTTTCCCACCAACCCCCAAACATGGCACATGATACCATAAAGAAAATGGTACACCAAAAAAGTCTTTGTACATTTCCTCAGAGATCCAACACAAATGAATACATATCTTGGTTACATATAATACAGAGTAATTTCAGATAAATGTAAGTTGTAGGTCCATCCTTGAGGATGAAAGAAAATTACCCTGTTATATGTACCAATTATGAAATGATAATATTCATAGTTATAAAATACAGTATGTGAAGATGCACGTATAATACTAGGTATAATACTAATTTAAGTATATATGGCATTCTCATTACTAAGATCAGCGATGACTTCAAATATCCCGGCCTACAATTGTGTCCTCATTTGTATCTGAATAGTTTACTGCATCTTAAAGCATATGAGTTTCCTACCTGGGCCCAGCTTCCTTCCTCAGATTCTTTCTGAGTTAGCAGCAGGAAGTGATTAATAAAGCAGGCAAACAAAGGTTAATTTCAAATGAATATTGGAATAAATTCTACCAGAAGCATGACATTAATTTAGTATGTTAATTATCAATGACATAAGCAGACATGCATGGTATTATACCCATTCACTCTTCCCGATACAAAGAACACAACACAATTTAAATTAACTCTAATTTAAATATACATAAAACACATGAGAGTTTATGAGTTTTGTAAAAAACTTATCTTGTCATTTTCAAATTTATATAAAATTTCAAATTTAGTACCAACTTATGATTATGTATTAGATAATACATAATAGAAATTAATGAAGTGAAGAAACTAACGGTACCTTTTTTTTCACATTTTATGACTAAACACACCCAAAAACAACCAAACAAGAAAACAGAAGAAAGTGTGTAAAAAACGCAAGTTAGAATGTGCCTTTACATTGTTGCTCTTGTGAAGCATTGCATTTGGATAATCAAAAATTTAAGTGGGAACTGAAGTGAAAGTTCTTAAAATGAAGTTGCTAGATGTAAAATACATAATGTTCCCAACTTTGATCCTTGTCATGAAAAATCACTCTATAAAATATCACATTTTTACACCTGGTGACTAGAGTCCTCAAAGTTATTTAAAACTGATTTTAAAATCAAATGAATGTAACACTTCGATATTTTTTTCTTAGAGGTCTATATGTGGGTGGTATAGCCCAAGAAAGTACATAATCGCACTAAAAATGAAGATTCAATTTAAACTTTTCTACAAGATTAAGATTGATTTAGTAACATACATTCCTTTGACCATGCCCAGTCCTAGGAGGTACTAACTACCAAAATTTCCAGTATTCCAAGTTTTACTAAATTATTTCTTATTGCTTGAATATTACACCGTGTAGACTCAAGGTAAAAGGCAATGGCAGTCTAACACTGATTCATTTTAAATTGTCAAAAAAGCATACTAAAGGTTTAGTCAAAGCATCAGTCATCTTTTTGTACAACCACATAACCACACCCCATTTCTATGGTTTATACTAAATACATGACTCCTCTACTCCTCCCCCTGTATCGATAATAGCACAATCATTTTGTTTGGGTTCAACAGAGCTATAATACTAACCGTTTTTGCTGGAGCTGCAAGATTTTCCATTTCTTCATGGGTCACCCAGACATTCCCTGAAGGCTAGTGAGGAGCCCACAGGAAACAGTGTCATCCATGGAGGGGAACAGGGGTAGAGAGAAAGGAAGTACCTCTGTCAGTCAACAGCATTGCATACATCACATTCATCCTGATCTGTGAATTCACCATGAGCCTATAGCTGGGAGCCTGTTTCTTCTATTCAAGGGAATAATTGAACAGAGACATGCAGTGATATTCATTTTTCTAATAATTCCTTGGCTCTTAATTTTTAAAAATGGCATTGTAAAATTTCACATTCTGTGGGCTGGAGAGATGGCTCAGTGGTTAAGAGCACTGACTGCTCTTTCAGAAGACCTGGGTTCAATTCCCAACATCCACATGGCAGCTCCCAGCTGTCTGTAACTCCTGTTCCAGGGGATCCAACAGTCTTAAAAGACATGCATGTAGCCAAATGCCAATGTACACAAAATAAAAATAAACCTACAAATTAAAAAAACTTCAAATTCCAGAAGAATATGGCCATAATATTTTTAAATGACCAACTTTATCTTCTAACATGATAACCCAATATACTAGTTGTTTATCAAGAGAATTTCACTTGCACAGTTTTTATTCATCAACATTCTTCAAATTGAATGTCACAGAGAAACTGTAAGCCTTATAGACTGTTTGAAAAACAGCATAAGTTTTACAAAGTGCTTTTTAATTTAATAAATTGTCCTTCCTTAGATTCCTGGAGAGGAAAAAGAACTGAAACATTATTTTGAGATAGTGTTGATTTAGTATGAGGTATTTCTCAGCCTCATCAATACTGTCAAATTTCAAAACATTCATTTCCTTATTCTTTAGCTGTATCTTGTTACCATTTATTGTGGTTTGAATGTGAAATGTCTTCTGTGGGCTCAAGTGTTTGAAAACTTTGTTTCCAAATGTTGATAATGTTTAGGGAGGCCAGGGAGCCTTGGGGAGTAGAGCCTCATTGGACAACTGAGTCACTGTGTCCAGGCCTTGAGGCTTTACGTAGCCTGACTCCACTTCTGTGCACATGTGCTTCCTTGAGTCTAGGCACAGCTGGCCTGCTTCTGCTTCCTGCCACCATGCTTTCCTGCCTGCTGCCATGTCTTCCCCACCATGCAGGACTGTGTCTCTCTGAAACTGTAAGACAAAGCAAATTCTTTCTCCTTTTACTTGTTTTTGTCAGTAACAGAAGGGCAACTAACTCACCATTATGATATGTTTGTCTTGTGTATGCAAAGTAAGAGCTTTGCCCCAGAGTCACACCCATACTATGTCAGAAAAATCACAGAATAAATTGAAATTTTTTTCTACAATGGACTATTCCTTTGGGAAGTCACTCCTTTCTTTTCTTTTTTTGTTCATTTATTTTATTTTATTTTACAATTTATTCATAATATATCCTGACTGAAGTCCCCTCTCTAAACTCCTCCCAGTCCCACTTTCCCTCCTTCATCCCCCCTATTTTCCCCTAGTCCGCTGAAAGGGGGAGTTCTCCTCTGCCATCAGCCAATAGGTTATCAAGTCTCATCATTAGGCATAATCAAATTATTAAATAAATTAAATTTTACTAGTAGTGATATTTATATAAAATTATATAATTTGTATAAACATGCAAACATTAATTTAAGATTTTAATACTTGAAGAATATATTTATGCCATATCACTAATTTTGAAAGAAAACTACAAAGTAATAATACTAATTATTCCGTATTAATACTAATTAATACTAATTTTTTCTCTGGTAAGTTTTATCAGTTAAAAGACTGTTTTCCTTCTCTGTTTCTGTCTAACCTGTAGGAATTAATCAATTTCATACCATTCCAACATGCCTTCCTCTTTGTTTTGTTTTTTTTTTGTTGTTGTTGTTTTGGTAAACTCAGAATCATCTAGTCTATGCCTTCTGTACAAATGGATTACAAAATGACTTTGTGTATGTGTATGTGTCTATGTGTGTGTATTGCATATATATATATATATTCATATACATATATTGGGCAAGTAGAGGCGAGAATTCATCCTTAGGTGTCTTTCTTGATGATGCCCACTTCACTGAGGCAGGGTCTCTTGCTGAACTAGGAACTTAGAGGACTGGCTAGTCTTCCTCTCACATTTCCCGTGCCTACCTCCCAGTACAGAGCTTACAGGTGTTCCAAAAAACTCACTCTGCTTTTGACCTGGGTCTGATTATCTAAATTCCTTTTCTCAAGCTCACATGGCAAGAACTTTATTCATTGAAAAATTGCTTATCCCTGCAGTGTTTTTTTTTTTTTTTTGGTGAGTGTTTGGAATAATTACAATGTGCTTGATGATAATTTAAGACTGAGGGCCAACGCTGATATTATCCTTTAGTCTAGTCAAAGACGAGTCAAGAAAAGGAATGATCTTAAAAAGACCTTTAAAAGTACACAAGTCAATGGATGGTAGCAAGCAAAGCAATATTTTATGTTATTAACAAAAAGTTTTTTAGAGATGCCACACACACAGACCAATAAGTGAAAGGTATGTTGAGGAGGGCTTGTGACCCTGGCAGTGAGAAGAATGTTCTAGGAGCAGCAGCAGCAGCAGCAAAACCCCCTTTAAGGCCGACTAAAGATAACATCTTAGTATCATAATAATTCTCCATTTTTATGTTTGTTTTTTAAACAAAATGATGTAGTTTTATCTTTAATCTGTAATTTATCTTGCTTCAGGGTAAACATCTTTTTTTTGTGTATGGGTAAATGTGCTTTAATAAAATATTTTCTACTATTACAGGTATTTGCTTTTGCAACTGAAACAAGTAAGATATTTTACCCCATTTTTCGAACCTGAAATTTGGAACTTTGGATGTTTTAATTTCTCCAGGACTTGAATTAATAATATGTTTCTTGCTGTGTTTAGTTTTGGGAGAAGACAACTCTAAGAACCAGTTGTAATGCTTTTTTTTTTCAGCTGTAAATACTCAGGAAAGTCATCTGATCTGAATTTGGCTTACAGTAATAACTATTTTAATAACTTCACATATTAGCATAAGTATATTCTAAATTCCCTTTTTAGCTGGAATACTTTGGCAGAGTACATTTTTATGTATTTTAAATAAAATTGTAAGTAGAAATTATATATATATATATGTGTGTGTGTGTGTGTTAAACACTATTGAGCAATTAATTGAAACGTAATTAAACAAGCAATATACAACTCATTGAAACCTTACCAGGAGTCCCTGGCTTTAAAATCTGGGGGAAGGTGGTCTAAGTATGATAGACTCAAATCAAATTCTTTAAGATTACTTAAGGCCATCTTAAAAAATACATTGAAGTCATTGCTTCAATAAGTTTTGCTTCATTGAATACATTGCTTGAAAGCTGCAATAACGCAATACCACTTTTCTCCACCAATTTTTACTGTAACTCTCATATTTTGCTATGTTGTGGGGTGGAGAAATCTAGTTAACATTAGAGATATATTTATTAGGAAAAAGTTACTCAATAGTGGAATAACAGATCACTTGAGATTATTTCGTGATGATTGTTTTTGCCATTATGAATGTCTGTTTTTTTAGTATATTCGTTTATAATGCTGTGTTATGGATACAAATGGGAGGCATCTTTTGAAGTAGAGGATTCCAATTTGTATTTCTGAATTTTTTAAGCATGACATCTTTCTATAAGTAATAAATTAAAGAGTTCATCTTTAGAAACCTCTGATGCTTCAGGATAATCCCAAGATCATGCCAGGTTTCAATGAAAAGAAAAGGAGAATTGAGAAATAGCAAGATTTGGGATCTTTTAACTTGGAAGGGAAATCTACTGTCCTCTAAATGCTAGCATCAAAGTCCATCTCGGTTGCAGCTTTCCAGTCTGATAGGAACCAGAGCTCCTCCATTGAAAAGCAATGACAAGTAGCAGAGGTTAATGAAGAGCAAGCCACACCTCTTGAAATAACTCATGCTGACACTGAAATGTGAGCTGTCACATTTTGCTCTGTGAGTTTAGGGTGCTTTGCGGTCAGCATCAGGGGAAAGGAGGCAGGGTGGGGGGCGCACATTGACTCACAGTGCGCGATGTGGGAGGAGCCGAGGGGCTCGTGAGGGAAACCATCTCCTGGATCGCTAGCCTGAGCTTTAAGCGGTGCAGAGGGTTGCTGATTCCAATCTCTCTTTGGATTTCCGTGTCCGATAAAGCCGACATGATGGCACCACTTTTCACATTGGCTCTGCATGCTGCCACGTACCAAGCAGGCATTCCCAGCCAGAGCTGTTATGTTGGGGAAAAAATACAGAGGTTAGAATAATGTGATTATTGCAGCTTAATTTTAGATTTTAGAATCACCTGTGAAACACACCTCGGAGAATGCCTGTGAAGAAATTTCTAGACTATAACTGGACAAGGCATAACTGAAGAAGAACGGCAACGCTGAATGTGGGTAGAATAACCCACTGGCGGCAGTTTCAGAGTGCATAAAAACCGGGAAGCAAGGTGAACGTCAACATTATCTTTTTCTGCTCCTTCTTGACGGTGCATTGGATCAACTGACTCCCAGCCCTGCCATCACAGTTAAGTCGGTTGTGTTATCCCTGCCTTCCGTTCTATAACGGGCAGGTACCGTCAAAATGTTATCCAAAATAAATCCTTCCTTCCTTTAGTGTTTTTTTCTGTTACATATTTTTTCACGCAGGCAGGAAAACCAATACATCAATTTAGTGTCTTTTGCATCCTCCAGATGTTCATCCATTCAAATTTATTTGTTGTCTACAACTCTGTGTGATAAATGCTATAATATTTTGACTAGGGAGAGAAACATATAAAGACATTGAGTGTATGATCCAAACAACAATTAGGTAGTAATTGATTTGAAATTAAGACATTCTGTTTTTAGAGCTAAACTAGACAGTCACCAAATTTCTCTTTATGTATAATGACAAGAACAGCTATTTATAAGATCCTTTGGGTAAGTGGCTTGAACAGCCTTTAATGGATACATTATAATTCTTCTTTTGAATTCTGAATGCAGAGACA
Source organism: Pachyuromys duprasi (assembly GCA_028658305.1). NCBI lineage: Eukaryota > Metazoa > Chordata > Mammalia > Rodentia > Muridae > Pachyuromys > Pachyuromys duprasi. Next base: position 65,366,378 of record CM053766.1, read on the forward strand.
GTTTGTCTGCTATGGATTGAGATAGGTCCACTGTTGCTAGTCTTGTGATTTTGAAGAAAGCATGGACTTTAGCTAAACAAATCTTTCTACTCAAGTACTTACATCTTACCCATAAAACTAGTGAGATAATATATCTATGTTTGGGGATATTTTGTTTCACAGGAGTGGATAACTGATACAGAAATACTTTCTTTTTATCCAACAACACATGTAATGAGTTCATAATGGGAAAGAGACAAGGAAAAAAAATCCAAGTCTGAATCAATGTGGCTTGGGAAGTGGCTGAAACTAAACAGAGGACAAGATGCAATATAGTGAATGTACAGTCCATGCTGTGTTTCAGAAGAGGAGGCACATTAGGGTTAGCCTTACATTGACAAAGACACTGGGGGTGGCAGATGATCGACCATTCTTCTTGGTTCAAACTCTTTAAGATAATTCAGCATCTACATACTTTCAAGGGTCCCTAGAGATTTTCTAGCTGTTTTGTAAGATATTTGAATTTCCACTCTGGCTAACATTACCTATCCACTGTTACAAGGGGCATCTGTGATCAGACATTAAGGCGTTTTGATGTGGATAAATTTTTGTAAGAAACAGGAGACTCTCTCCCATGCCACATCCTTAATAGACTGTTCACACAAGGAGGAGGGAAAGAAGCTAAATGTTATGGGCTCCCATTCATGGGCTCAGCATGCTTGTTCATCTTATTTGTTCCATTTTGTGATTTGTGTCACATTAGGAAATGCATTAGAAGCAATTTCTGTACCCAGGATAGGTTTAATTAGCTCTGGCTTCACTGCTGTCATTTATCAGCACTTCAGTGTCAGGAAATCTGTTTTTTTTTTTTATGTCTGAAGGATTTGTATATCCCTTACCAAAATAGCAATTAACTCTCTAAAACATAGCTGATTATATTGGAATGGCATCCAAACAAGGAATCCCTGTTATTGTTTAGGTGTGATCTCTTGAACTCTTTCTGTAGTACATAAAGCCTTTTAAATTTCTTTTTAAATATGTTTTATTTTAATTTTTATTAATTACACTTTACTCAGTTTGTATCCCCCCATAAACCTCTCCCTCCTCCCCGCACAATCCCACCTTTCCTCCCCCTTCTTCACACATGCCCTTCCCCAAGTCCACTGATAGGGGAGGTCTTCCTCTCTTTCCTTCTGATCCTAGTCTATCAGCTCTCATCAGGAGTGGTTGCATTGTCTTCCTCTGTGGCCTGGTAAGGCTGCTCCCCCATCAGGGGGAGGTGATCAAAGAGCAGGCCAATCAGTTCATGTTAGAGGCAGTTCCTGTTCCTATTACTATGGAACCCACTTGGACACTGAACTGCCATGGGCTACATCTATGCAGGGGTTCTAGGTTTTCCCCATGTATGGTACTTGGTTGGAGTATCAGTCTCAGGAAAGACCCCTGTGCTCATTTATTTTTTAAGACATGTAACTTAAAAGGTTTGGAAGGATAACTTTAGTAATTAAATGCTTTGAACTATTA
>CM053766.1:65368380-65436789 GCA_028658305.1 Pachyuromys duprasi
TTTGAATGCAGCAAATGGTAGCTCAATATCCAAGTGGGTACCCTAGTAAGGGGAACAGAGACTATTTCAGACATAAACTCAATGGCTGGCTCTTCAATCCTGCCCCCACCCCCTGAGGGAAGAGCAGCCTTGCTAGGCCACAGAAGAGGACATTGCAGCCAGTCCTGAAGAGCCCTGATAAGCTAGACTTAGATGGAAGTCCTCCCCTATCAGTGGACTTGGAAAGGGGCAGAGAGAAGATGAGGGAGGGATGGAAGGGATAGGGAGGAAATGCGGGAGGGGGCTATGGCAGGGATACAAAGTACATAACCTGTGATTAATATAAAATAAGATTAAATAAAAATTTTAAAAAGTATTTGATCTGGTTTGAGGTCATTGATCAGGCTCTCTCACTTTGATGCCACCCAGTGTGCTGAGAAGTTCTATCTCTTTATGAATGAGAATAATGACATGATTGCCTGGAAACTTTCAGAAAAACCTGGTCCCTAATAACCTAACTTAAATCACAACTTTCATAGCATAATGTCTTCAGGAGAATAATAATAATTCAAAGAATGAGAAAAGGAGCTATTTTCTGCCCCTGGCATCCTATTATTAGGGATGAGTCCCAAGCAATGACTATGTTGTCATGAATTTGAGACTATAGACGTGACTGACTGAGTTTTTTTTCCTGGACTTATGCAATGCGAGAGTAAGAGGATAAGACTTCCTTATCCTTGACACAATGGGGTATCAGTTACATGCAAATATCTGCACACAGTGATGTATGGGAAAATCAATGCTGGAAAGGTAACATGTTTAGTGTTCTAACATAAATAAATAAATATACTATATGATGAACTGTTGATAAATATTAAGGGGTTGACTGAATGCATGGAGGATGATAGTTCTTGTGAAAAATTTCTTTTCAATTACACAAAAATAATGAACTGAGCTGTTTATGAAAACAAGCAGACAAGTCAGCTTCAAAGAAAAGAAAAAGAGCAACTGATTTGGAACCTAGCATGTTTGTGGATGCCTGATTTAAAAAAAAATGGTTGAGAGTCAGAAACAGGAAGATCATGAATTTATGACCACTCCTCTTACGTAATGAGACTGTCTTAAGAAATCAGTCTCAGGTTGCAAGTCAGTGAGAGAGCATTTGCCTTGCTTGCACAAGGTCTTGGTTTGACTATCCAGGAAAAATAAAACAAACAAAACACACTAAAGCAGATTGGAAGCAAAGTGTAGTGAGGATGTCTGACCAACTCCCATATGAGAAGTATATATTCCACAACACTTTCCCCCTATAACTAGAACTCAGTCTTTAAAATAGCAGACCCCAGTTCCAGAAAGAGTGCATGACCATTTCATCCAGAACTACTTGGCTTTCTACTCTGAACTAAAAGTCATTTTTATTTTCCTTTTCTAGCCAGAGAATTTAATGTTTAATCATCTTTCCCCCGAGGATTCCTTGCATGACATAGCAGTTGTGAGAATGATTTTTTAAAAAAATGCATTACAATTTATTCACTTTGTATCCTGGCTGTATCTCCCTCATTCATCTTCTCCCAGACTCACCCTCTCTCTCTCTCTTCTTTCCCTATTCCTCTCCCCTAGTCCAATGATAGGGGAGGTCCTCCTCACCTACTGTCTGACCCTAACCTATCGGGTCTCATCAGGACTCATTGCATCATCTTCCTCTGTGGCCTGGCAAGGCTACCCATTCCCTTCAGGGGAGGAGGTCAAAGAGCGGGCCACTGAGTCCACGTCAGAGATAGCCCATGCTCCCCTTACTAGGGAATGGACATTGAGACTGGGCTGCCTATGGGCTACATCTCAGCAAAGGGTGTAGCTTCTCTCCATGAATGGTCCTTGGTTGAAACATCGGTCTCTGCAGGGCCCTCTGGGCCCAGAAATTTTTGCTCTGTTGGTCTACTCTTAGAGCTCCTGCCCCCTCTTCCTTCTTCCAAAGGATTCCCTGCACTCTGCCCAAGATTTAGCTACAAGACTCAGCATCTCCTTCAATATCCTGCTGGGTAGATTCTTTCAGAGGCCTACTGTGGTAGTGAGCTTTCAGGGATCATTTCTTTAGTTCGTGAGCATGATTTTCAGTTCCCAGCTTTAAAGTAGATGTCAAGGACATAGCTCCCTTTGTTCACAGGGAGCTAACAGGTACATACTTGTCATTATCTGTGTGAAAACTCAAAAAAGGGGGTACTAATTATAGAGGAAGCTAGTTTTGAATACATAAAACTCCTAAGGCTTTCTCTAACTTTAAGAACTATGGTCTCATCTGCAATAAGGAACATACTTATATCTTTCAAGGGCCTGGGCCTCTTGTCATCAGAGACAGAGTACAGTCTCTGTACTCTGTACAATGGGATATGACATGTTAATAAGGCTCAGACTGTGGAAAGTATCTGGGAATGGGGAATTTGCAAGTCCACAGGCAGAGGGAAGTCTATGCTGCCTATGTCTGATCTTTAGAACGGAACAAAGGTTGGACACCTTACGAATGATCATATGTAAATTTTTCTAGTAAAAATATCAAGAGCTGTGTCTGGGGAGATGGGCCATCTGTCCAGAGCACATGCTGCTATTCCAGAAACCTGAGCTCAGTTCCCAGCAGCAATCTCAGGGGATCACAACATTCCCATATCTGGCTCCAAAGGATTGGACACCTCTGGTCACAGAAGGCACCTGCACTCATGTGTATAGAACCACTTGGCCTCACACATAATAAAAATAAGTACATAAATTTAAAGAAAAGATCGAGAATGTCTATGGAATGTAAATAAAAACAGGACACACAATTTATGATTTCTAACTCCTCTAGACATATATATCCCATATATGCATATATACATATATATATACACATATATATATATAATTTTGTTAAGAGACTATATTCAAATTGGAAGAAGAACCAGTGCTCTCCCTTTAAATCATGTCTCCCTTCAGTTATTGCAGTTGTGTACAATCTTAGCATGTATCAAGAGGAAACTCTGTCTTCTCTTCTCACCTCTGTGAGCTGTATCTCCTCTATACTAGACAACAAATGGGCTTCCCTGCCTCTTGTCATAATGTCACATTTTCTAAATAATTATATTAATAATGTCAGATTTTCTAAATTATACTTTTTTTTACAATTTATTCATTTTATATCCCAATTTTAGCTCCCTTCCTCAACTCTTCCTGGTCCAACCTTCCCTCCTTCTACCCCCCTATTCCCTTCCCCTACTCTACTGAAAGGAGGAGTTCTCCTCCCCTGCCATCTGTCCATAGCTTATCAAGTCTCTCAGATTTTAAGACAGTGAAAAATTTTGCCTGCATTCTCTCATCCCTGTCTTTCTTTGCCTTTCTTCTCTTTCCCTTTCTCTCTTCTCTTCTGTTTCTCCCTCGTCTGCTCACATTCTAATCTCTTGTTTTGTTATTTCAATTAACTTTTTTTATACTGGGGGTCTATATGACCCTGTGACATCACATATGATAACTGTGGTCCTTTTTCCCCTTGATGTTAAGGCAATATGTATATATTTATTTTTATAGGCATCATAGTTTTAAGCAATCTTCCCTACTTTCCTCTTCAACATTTTACTGATTGGCTTGGTTTATAAATTGTTTTTGCCTTCTCTGTGAGCTTTGGAGAAGGGATTTTGTATGAACTGTTGCTAAGCAAGATATGCAGTCACCTGACTTTTGTAGATCCCAGCATGCTACAGTCTGTTTGCAACCTGTAGGCTAAAGTTAATCCTTTTTCAAAGATATATTTGGTTTCAATGGAAAATATTAATATAATGACACATTAAAAAGAAAAACACCAAGCATGGTGGCACATTCCTGTGATCTTAGCTCTTTGAAACCTGAGGTAGGAGTTTGAGGCATGCCTGGGATAACTAGTAAATGGGTTCCAGGTCATTACCTGCTATATGGACCTTTTCTCAGAAGGTAACTAAGTAATCTCAGGCAATTATATGTGTGGCAAAGTAATTAGTGTCAGAGGGCATTGTTTTACCTCTAGTCTCTTAGGATGTTTCCTTTGAGGAGACATGATTTGGCCAGCAATTTTGTTTTGAAATGAGATTGGGATTCATGCTCTTGAAAAACAAAGAAGCATTTCAAGGAGAAGAAACAAAAATTCATTTAAAAATATAGGCATAGTCATTGAACCACCTTGTACATTTAACGACAGGGGCTAGAAAAGCTAGTGAGGGTGGAGATCAGCATATATAAGGGAGCAGGCTTCTTAACCCACAACAGGCTTCCACATAATAAGAGCAGCTGTATTCAAGCGATTGAGAAAGTTGGGGTAGAACTCACTGTGATGTGTATTAATATGAACATAGGAATAGAGGCTACTTGAGATCAGAGCAATTGAGGAGAAAAGCTGAGTGTTATACCCCACCATTCTGGCCACAAAATCAGAAACTTGTAAAATTTAAAACAAAACAAAAAAACCACAACAAAACAAAAGCCTCACAGAATTACATGGCTAATCTGTCTTTCTGTCCTTACTGTCATACATGCCATTTCTACCGCTACACAGCACCAGAGAAAGACAGCGTTATTTACAGCACTACTGCTGGCTTCTGTATGTTGGCCAGAGGATGATGGACATAGATTATAGGGCATAGATTATAGAGCAATGAACTTGCTCTGTTGGTTGTAGTGATTGTGAATCTGCATTATTGTCATCTACTGGTTGAAAGACACCTCTTGAGAGTTTATGGTGCATTGCAAGTACTTAGTTAAAACTAAAGAAATAAATGCGTGCTTGAACATTTTTTAAATGATCTGACAATTTAACCATTAATCAATTCTAAATGTTATTGTCAGAGGCTTTTCCCCCTATAAAGTGTTAGTAGAAAGTATACCTACATTTCACAGTTATTCATTGTAAAATGCCTTCATCTATTAAAATCCAAAAGTCTACAGGGTAAGATATAATCTTCCCAGAGTTCAGCTAAAGAATGAGCATGCTATGTACATTCGTGGAGACACAGCCCTGTAATGCAAACATTACAGGAGACAGAGGTAAGGTTTGATGCCAGTCTGGACTACATAGGAAGTGAGGGTGTGATTTATTGCTCTATTACTAAGTGATTTGTATTTGTTGATAAATCCTATGGATATCATAATAACATAAGAACAAACTCAGAATTCTTCTATGCAAATGTGAATGATGTAAGGTGCCACCTAATTTGTGAAACATCTGCAAGTTGATAAGTATATATCCATTACCATAATTATCCTGAACATAAATATGTCAAAAAATCCCAATCAGATGCTACAGAACACTGATTAGTTAAATACATACTTAGCATCAGAAATTTAAGTTTCAAGTTCAACATTAACAATGTTGATTGATTTTAAAGTACAAAGATATTATGTTTGTATGTGTGTGTGAGAGAGAGATTACTGGGCAGTTTCACACAGTAAAAGTGGAAAAAATCTATGACATTTAAATAGAATTTATATAGACTCCAATAACATTTATAAGGCTGCTTTTTAACATAAATACATCACACTAAGGTTGGAATGTATTCATGTTTAAACTCTCTCTTTATTCTAGGAGCTCTGGGAACAAAGAACTAGTCTCAGGGAGGAAGTTTAGTTTATTTGTGAATTTGAGTTGGAATTTACATAATTTCCTCCCTTGATTTATTTTAAATTTAATAATTTTTCAAAACCATTCAAAAGGAGTAAACACATACACACAAGGAATTCACTTAGCTGTGCTGCTTTTGAAAAATAGAGTGGCTTGTATCACTTTCCATTAAATGATTTAATTCTTCCCTGACACCATGGGCTGAAATCCCCATTCACTTCCTAATAGTAATTAAGGATTTACTGGAAGGCACTGGTAATGTTCCAAGTATATGGATACTACTTAGATTAGAGTGTTGCAGTGCTTTATCTAGTTATGAGGTCTCTTTCGCTCTGTTTGGAAGCTTTCAGATCCCTTGCTCCTGTGTCTATGCATTCAGTAATGCCCTTACTGCAGGCAGTTAGAAGAGGGAGTAGTCAGGCCTCCAAGGATACACAACTAGCAAGTGCAACTCTGTGTTCTGATTTTTATTTTTATATTAATCACAGCTTATTTACTTTGCATCCCAGCCATAACCCTCTCCCTCATTCCTGAGTCTCGGCTTCTGCTTTGACCCACTGCTAGGTAGAGCCTTTCAGAGGTCCTCTGCGTTGGGCTCCTGTCCTGTTACCTGTCTTCTCCTACTTCCCATGTCTGTCCCATTTGTCTCTTTAAGTGAGGATTGATCATCTTACTCCTGGTCCTCCTTCTTGTTTATCTGCTTTAGGTGCATAGATTTTGGTATTTTCATCCTATCTCATAGGTCTGTATAAGTGAGCACATACCATGTGTGTCTTTCTGCTCCTGGGATACCTCACTTAGGATGCTGGGACACCTCACTCAGGATGCACACATACATACACGTTTGCCGGCATTTGTCCTTCTGCACCAGCTGACATTCTTCCCACAGGTACAGCTGAACCACCAAAGCACACGCTAAAACCATTGGACCTCTCTCATCTTCCTGGAGAATTCTTCAGACACCAGAGAAAGACGGTGTTCTGATTTTTAAACCTTAACCTTAACCTTGTCCCTCTTCACTGTTGTTACCCCTCACTATCTGTCTGCTTTCCTCTAGCTTTACCTTCTTCTGCTCTTGATTTTAGTAATTATACTAAGGAAATAGTTTTGATGCATAAACTATGTATAAGCCCTAAAACACTTTGAGGCAGCTAGAAGCTCGGTTTCAGAATAAGAGCAGTATGATTGTTCCTTACAATAGTTAATGGCAGTGAATCATTCTGTTTTGTGTTGTTGCTATCGTTTTCTAATAGTTCATTCAAAATGGATTAGAAAGTTAAATCTCATTTCCTATAATTGTTTTACTCCAGAAATGGAGAAATAGAAACAATGGAAAATAGTAAAATAAATGTATATGATGGATGAAAATGCAGTTTGAAAGAGTTATGTTTAAAAAAAAACTTGCAGCAATTATCTGGCTAGCCAGCTATCAAGAACCTAGCAGTTCTGAGTATTTTATTAGTGTTTTCCTTAATCATAAATTATACAAACTAGAACTAGTACTTTCCTGTCAAATCATATTGGCCTAGCAGCTAGGGCTTATCAATAAAGTAAACAAATATTAAAAGACTAGATAGCCATACAATAGTAAGAACTAGAAGAGGGTGTTCTCCATCACTCTGCATATTTCTTTGATGCACATTCTGTCCCTGTATCCAGGGCTTGCATACATGCAGCTAAGCCAGAAGCCAGCAAGTCCCATGACCTCCTGTCTCAGTCTCTATCAGAGCTTGTGTCATAGGCATTTGCAGGGCTCCCAGCCATGAGTTCTAGGGTCTAAACTCTGCATCTCATGATTGTGTAGCAAGCACTCATAAGCCCTAAACTTTCTCTGTAGCCTGCCATTATATTGATAGGGGAAAATTAATATGATATAATAGCAACACCATGCATCAAACAAACACTTTAATGAACTAACCGTGTTGCTTATATTGCAAGAGCCTATGCCAAAGCACATGCTTTAACAACGTTATATATTTTCCCGACTTTTCCTTTAATGCCCTGTTTGTTTTATGCATGGCCAATATGCCCTAATTTTATTTCTAAGAGGAGAATTTTATTTTTAATTTTTAAAATGTTATTAATCATTTGAAAAAAAACTTCTGAAATTAAAAAACAATTCCACCATTTTACCTCTTTCTTTTCCTTCCGCCAACCTTTCTCTTGTGCCCCTACTTTGCCGGCTCTTAAAGTCATGGCTTTCTTTTCTGTAATTGTTGTTATAAGAACATTGACAGCCCATCCAACAATGACCCATACCTCCACATTTTTTTATATTTATAAATATATAAATATAACCTGCTCAGTCTGTATGTTATATGCTCAGTCTACATAATGTTATATGCTCAGTCCATATATATACATATATATGTATGTATACATATATATACATTTACATATCTGTGTGTGTGATTTTTTTCATAGCTGACCATTTGATATTGGATAAGCAATTGTTGTGCTCTTCCTTAGAAAAGACTCTTTCATATTTCTCAGCATTCATTAGTTGCCTATAGTGTTTTTTGTTTGTTTGTTTAGTTGGTTTTTTGTCTATGGGGACTTGTGTGATTTCCCTTTTCCATAAGAGAAAGATTTTAAATTTGAAACTGCTATCTGAGAAATATAAGCTTGTAATCATTAAAAAAAAAGCCAAGAAAGATTGACTATGAGTATCAGTATTTACTTCGATACCCTGGTGGTAGAGTCTTTCGGGCACCTGTCATGTTCCCTGTCTTCCCCTTCTTCTGATGTCTATCTGTTTGCCCTTCTGAATGAGAATTAGGCATCTTCCCTAAGGTTCACCTTGTTGTTTAGCTTCTTTAGGAGTATAGATTTTAGTATGTTTATCCTATATTATATGTCTAATATAATAAGTGAGTATATACCCTGTGTGTCTTTCTGCTTCTGAGATATCTCATTCAGGAAGATCTTTTCTAGTTCCATCCATTTGCCTGCAAATTTAGTAAGGGAGGAGGACCTCCCCTATCAGTGGACCAGGGGAGGGACATAGGGGGAGAAGAATAAGGGAAGGTAGGACAGGAAGGAGGTGAAGAAGGGGGCTACAGTCAGGATACAAGGTGAATAAATAGTAATAATAATGAAAAATTCAAAATAACCATTAAAATAATAAACAATTGGAAAAGGCACATATCTGGATAGAATCTAGGGCTACCTTAACTGTCATAAATGACACTTAACTGTCATAAATGTCATAAATGAGATGACACACATAACCCTTTCAAGCTAAATAAGTTCAGAAGTTAAGACAAATAAGCTTATCTCCTGAATGTACTGAACCACATGCCCAAGGAAAGCCCATTTTCTGACATGCAGCAAAGGGGTTAAAGTTCATCCTGAAAGTATGACTTGAGCATTATAGAGCCCCCATTAACTTCTGAAGAAAGACTGGAGAGCTAGAATAGTGATGTCTGCAGGGTCACTTTGCATGCATCTCATAGAACTAAGTGGTAACAGTGTCTGAAAGGCCAATGCAATTCAAATAGAAACATTTCTCTGAACCAATGATTTCTTTCTCTGTGTAGAAATGAGTGCACATCATGAATTTCATTTCAGGTCAGAGGCAGTGCAGTTTGTGTTACAACTGAAAAGAGAAATACTAAAGATAAAACGAACTAAAAAAAAAGAGATGGTTGCTGAAAATCAACATGTTCAGCAGCCATTGTGAGTCAACTTACCCAGATGTGCTTTTCATGAGATGGGGAAGGATGGATGAAAAAGAAAAGCACACAAATGTTAATGGATACATTTCAATCCAAAGAAAGCCATGGAATAAAACAATAGCATCATTTCAGAAGTGAGCAATCTCATGTGAGAACAACATGGTGCCTTAGAAATCATTTCAGTGGTGGTAGTACTGTTTTCATTCCATAACGATACACAAACTATCTCCAGAAGTCTGGTTACACTGAAGGCAAGCCTGAGGGTTGACTGATAAGCCTGTGTTTAGTATGAGCCACTCTGAAACATGCAGGACCAAATTTTCTTAGCCTCTACTACATCTCAGGAGGAAAGCAAAGAACATTCTTTATGTGTGGCCACATCTGTGTCATGTCATATATAGGAAAAATAACCTTGCTGAACAGCTTACAGTCTTTCAAGGCCCCTGTTAAAGCTCAAGAAAAAGCTCTGTGAAGCAGAGATCCACAACTTAAGTAGGAAAAAAAACCCCATTATATGAGGGTCAGAATAATTGGATTCCACTTTTTATACATGTTTTGATAAGATTGCTAGCAGGTGCTTTATTCAACTTTATCTAGTACAACAAAAAAATTTAAAGTCCATTCCACATGAAGAAATTTTATTGTAACAAGTTTTACAGTAATCACTTTTTTAAAAGACGTGCACCTATAAAAAGAAATGACGAATGTACAAAACAACTTGAGGAATCATCTTCTTTCATTTCATTATATTCTCTTGTATATGTGCTATAAAAGCAAATATAAGTTTGTTCCGACCATACGGATTTTAGTAGGAGATATAGTTACTTGAATAGATATTTATAAATGTTGCTTCGAAAAGAATGTAAACTGAGTGATTTTTCAGTCTTACCAGAAATCATCACAAAACTCATCTCATTCTAATTTAGCTTTGATTTTAACCACTTACTCCCTGGGTGTAGTAGAGGCATTTAGAAAATAGGGCAGTAATCCAACAAAAGCCATGAGAATAATATTTTTAAATTTCTACATAAAGAACAGAATAATTAATAGAATGTGAAACTGTTAATACAACTCATAAGCTATACTCAATACAACAAAATATGAGGCAGGATTCTTCTTTCAGAAATTAAGCAATGTAAAGCATTTTGGTTTTGATCGCAGAGATACCGTAAAGCAAAGCTGGGTGTGGGATAGAACACACTGCACATGCCTCCTCCAACAGCATTCATTCAGAGAAACCAGGCGAACTTTGAGAAATCACATGTTCTTTGGCCTCAGCTCCGGGACAGCCGGAGCAAGCTCTTTAAATTTTCTTATAAACCAAAACGCAGTGTCTAAATGTTGGCAACACAATTTCCTAAGAAATGTAAGTCATATTTTTCACATCAAATATGGAACAGAAATAAGATATGATCTAAAAGAGATAATTTTATACATTTTAGCTGGATTTCTTACCAACACGCCTGTGTGCTGTATCATGAGCTTTGAAAAAAATAAAAGGCATAAGGAAATTTTTGAGCCTTCCAGAAAAACTGCCCAGTGCTTCTGAGGTGAGTTGTGACAATTAGCGAAGGAATCTCTTACCCTGACTGCAATTAAGGCATCAGTTTTCAGTGACATGAGTTGATTAAATTTGTGACAATGAAGTATTAATAGTTTTAAGATCATTATTTGCCATGCTTTTAAAAGTTAGGAATTATACAGTAATGTACAAATACTTGAAATATAAAATATAATAAAATTATGAAACAAAATGAAAACCAAATTTCAAAGTGGCTTTCATACTTCTAAAATTTTATCTTGTCAGTATGATTGAATTGTTTGATTTCTCATCACTCTCATATATTTTCTTCTCTTTCCTAGTTAATGAATTCTAAGTTGCTATCTAATTTCAGATATTTAGCGTTTCAATTCAGAAATGTGTTATGCAAAGGATAAAAATATATAAACCTAACAAGTGATTCAAAGATTGTGTGAAAATAGTTTAATTATGAGGTAATATGTATATTAGTAGAGAAGTTTCTCTTCTATATGAGGTATTTATTTTTCTTTGTAAAACTCATTTCATTCTCTCCTACAAATAATTGCTTACAATAAATTGTAAGCATTACTATTTTATTATCTATCCTAGTGTGTCACAGAGAAGATGATCGATTTTTGATAGACAAAATATAGATTTTGTCAAAAACAGGCTTCCTTTTGTTAAGGATCATTGACTGTAACAAATATAGTTTTATTGATACATAAAAGAATGAGTCATATTACTAATTAAAAACCAAATCTAATTATTGATATGTTTTGGAAACTTTAGTTTACATTCAGCCCCAACAATTACCACATGGCCTGTGTGTGTTTGTTTATGTATGTGTGGGGTGTGTGTGGGGGTTATTTCAAGAGGTGGAGCTTAACCTTTTTAGTCATTTCACTTGAGTCTACACTATCTGCTAGAAAACTAGGGCCTCTGCTTTTTTTTTTTTTAACAGTCAAGTTTAGATTTAAATATTCAGATGAGGAGCAACTAGCTCAAAATCTCTTCTGAGGTTCAAGGAGGTGAGTCAAAATCACTTTAAGTCTTTTATCCTGAGCAAATTCAGAAATGAGTGGGTAGTAACTGGAATAGATGAGTACAGTAAAAGTTGTGCTTGAGACTGATTCATGCACGCACTTAAACACTGTGGGTTTTTCTATGATATTGTGTCTTTTAGACTTGCAAATTTGGATTTTTTTTTTGGCCTTGCTAAAGACACAGGTGAGATGAGATTTGGAAGAATTAATCATAAAATGGCCTAGGGAATTAGAAGAAAGTATCTTGGATTCTACTAGATATCTGGAGGATATTAGAATACAGTAGTTTTCTGGTGGTATTTTTTCTCTTTCTCTTTGACTCATCGTAAGCTAATAATAAGAAGATGCATGCCAAATTTAGGAAGAGAAGGAGCTCTTTAACAAGAGTTGAAGGAAGTGGAGAAAGCATCCATGTGAAGACTACTGTCCTAGTAGGCAGTGAAGCTCCACTAGTGAATCAGGTACACTTTCACAGGGGATGTCTAAGACCAATGGAAAACACAGATATTCACACTACATTTCACAACAGTATTTCAATTACTGTTATGAAGTTTCAGAATAGCTTTATGGTTCTGGATCAGCACAGCGCAAGGAACTGTGTTAAAGGGTCACAGCTCTAGGAAGGTTCAGAGCTGCTGGTCTACAAGTTTTGTAGAGGGCCTCTGCAGGGGTCAGGCTCTCAGGAGTGCCCACTCCTGCTGAGTTAGACTTTTAGTGATGAGAGCAACCTTTGAGTCAGCCAAGGGAAGGTCATACACATGCAAGACTAACATGTAGTCCTTTGTGATGAGAAATACAGAGAATTATCATAGGATTAGGTCTGCAATGCAAATTTGTGGAATTTCTTCATTTAGAAAAGGAGACAAATTATAATTTTTTACTAACTTTCATAGAAAAAATTTTAGAGAAATAAACACTTTAGTTGGTTCATTCATGTGTTTAAATTACACCATGGATTGTTTTCTAGTAAACTTAAATACTGTATCAAATATTGGGATATTATATGTGTATTATATTTCTGTATGTGTTATAACAAAAAGAATTGTTTTCATAAACAATACCTTTCCTGGTCTGAGCCTGTCATTTTACTCAAAGTGCTACCTGGAAAGCTATGCTTCCCTTTTAATAATATTGTTTTTGGAGATGGAAGTATAATTACACGATTTCCCCTTTACTTTTTCTCCTCTACACACTCTCCATGTCCTATAATGTTCCTTTTTGAAGTCTTGAATTTTTTCTTTATTGTTGTTACATTTATATATAGATACATGTATGTATGTGTGTAAATTTCTTTATATATATTGTTTTTCTTTTTATAGTTTATTATTTTTGTTATTTTATTTATTACAATTCATTCAGTTTGTATCCCAGCTGTAGCTCCCTCCATCTCCTCCCAGCTTTCCTCTTCTTCTCCTATGCCCCTTCCCTAGTCCACTGATAGGGGAGAACCTCCTCCCCTTGTTTGTGAATTTTTAAATACATGAATATAACCTACTCAGTCTGTGCACTGGCTCAGTCTGTATGCTTCTGTCGACTTGTATGTGTGTGTTCGCAGGACTTATTTATTGTTTGGTATTAGATAGCCAATTGGTATGGTTTCCTCTGAATAAGACTGTTTCTCTTGCGCTGTTCTTATTAGTTGCCTGCAGGTTTTTTTTTTTTTTCATTTTGTTGGGGTTTTTTTTTTTGTCCACGGGTGGGGCCTCGTAAGTTTTTCCTGACCATATTAATATATTTGCTGTTTTCATCCTTGTTCAAGTTAGGTGTTGCCAACTAATTTCGTGAGTGCTTCTGGAATGTAGCTTCTGCCCTTTCTAGGAGACGTCATGTGTGGAAGAACAGTTTCTAAGTCAAAGACGCCATGTGATATTAGAGTAATACAATTAAACAGAACAATGCCTCACCTTGCACATTTTAGCTGCTCGCTGTGATTATTGAGTAGTTGATACACATAAAACAGATATACTCACAATTATGACAGAAAATATGAGGAGTGAAATCAAGCAGAAGCAATGTGCACAAAGCAATAGAAGAAATTATAACCAATAAGCTGTTGCTAAGTGCTTCAAAATCATGAAGCATGGCATGGTGAGCAGAGAGCAATGGGACTAGTGAGATAGGTAAAGCCCTGGCAGAGTGAGGATGTACAGGCTCCTGGACGGCATCTGAAAAGCAGCAGTAATTCCAGGGAATGACTGAGGCATTTTAAGCTCCTCAGAGATATGATTTAGAAAAATTTCTTTAGCTGAAATGTGAGGAACGCATTATAGAAATGGGATCTGAACTAAGAGAGACAGCTATACAAAGAGAACCTCAGCTGCAAAGGATCAAATAAGCTGCCCTAAAAGATAAAAACGCTTTGTAAATGGCAAGATTTACTATAATATTGGGGTACAGTGAAGAAAGAGAAGGATATAAAGAAAGCCAAAGCCTAGGATTTGGGTTTTGTTAGATGACTAGAAATCAATATCGGTGTTTCGACTTGATCTGAAGATTTCCTCTCCATGCAGACCCAGCTCCCGATTGTGAATTCATATATTTTGGAAACATATTTTAAACAGCTACAGAAAATGCAATTTAGCTGGGTACCCCAAATGGGTTTTTTTTATTTTAGTTCATCTCTGAATTAAATTCCAGAATCTTAGAACAAAGACAACTTAAAAAACATACTGTTCAGTCTGTCAAGGTAAAGTTTATTAACCTATCAAATTCCTACCAAGTGCATGTTTGATTGGTCATGGTTGAAAATAATCACTGGTCCCTACTCCCTTCCAGGTGTTCAGCACTTTTCTCTCGGATATGTGATTACAGGTAACTCTATGTTACAGTTGGCTCAACTTTATCAGCTTAATGATCTCTGCTTTTGGCTCAAGTTCTTATCAAAAGACCAAAATAGGACATATTTGATTGTTATTGCTTTTGACATTTCCTGTGTTGTCATTGTACATTCAGTATATACTCAATCATTTCTACCAGAATTTGAAAACATGTTGTGCTGTCTTCCAACCATTTTTGATGATGTTCCTCTGAATACACACAATATTAATTTCAAATATATTCCCAGAACGTTACACATGGTCCAATTACAATCTGTGCATAGAATTTTGACCATTAACTATCTTTGTTGAATGTGAAATTGTTCATTAGGCATTGTTCATTTATGTACTTTCTAGAAATCATTCTTCCCACCCTTGAGGAGCTGCAAATATATGTGCTTATGCACACACATTATAATAGTCTTGTAGTTGGAAACGAAATTAAACAAAGATCTCCATTAAAATTTATAAATTTTGGATAAAACTGTAAAGGAGCTTATTAAAGCACTTTATTTTAGGTGTACCTTCTTCTGCATAGCTTCACAAAAATCTGTTACTTTAGTCATTTATAGTAGTGACTTACTAGTATTTTTCATTTTGTGCAGTAATCATCAAATCATTTGTTCAGCTCCTTTTGTCAGAAACATCATTGGTCTTAGTCTTGAAGAAAAGTTTAAAGTAAGTTCAATAGGTGGCTTTCAAGCTAAACTATTTTGTTGTTTTCCTCAAAGACTTGTGATTTGGATAAATTGTCATAGAACCAGAAGAGATTAAGTTCAGGCATTTATCCCAATGTCTATCTCCCTTACAGATTTGTAAAATGGAAATGTCAGTAGTATACATGACAGTTATTGAGCTATAGGAATGCTAAATGAATGAATGAAGTGTTATTATTTGCCAATTTATCCTGGTCTCATTTAACTCAGGAGTTTTTTAGTCATAATAATAATAGGACTTTTATGATAGAAATTATTTAGAAAATAGTTATTTCAGAATTTTTAAACATTTATAGTTTAATATCTAATTATTCCTTATTATTTTATAGTTTCTTGATCAAAATGTTTCTTGAATGCAAAAATGTGTAGATAATACAAGACTTTAATCGTGCCTATTTTATAATCACTAAATTGATGGATCAAAATAATTATCTCATTTCTTATTATTTTCTTTTCTTCTAATAGATCAGATATATCTGAACATAAATTTAAAAGTCCTGCCATTTTTCTTAACTTTATTTTTAATGAAAGAACATTGTATTACTTCCCACAGCCTTTGCTTCTTATTTAGTTTCAGTAATGCTTTTAATTGTCCTTGGCTGGAGCACAACAGATCTCTGAAGTGATAGCTGGGTCTTGGTACAGGCACAAAGCCAGCCTCCGAGTTCTAAGTAAAAACTGAGACAGAGTTTCCCAGAGAAATATTAGGGTTAAGGGTTTAGTTTAGGTTCTAAAAATTCTACTATAATAGATCCTTTGATTTGGCTGCCCACAACAGACTGTTAGTGTCTAAATGAAATTTGACTGCAACATATTGACAAAGTACAAGTTCTTGCTCATTGTTATTTAAGTGGATTTCAACATATGAAAGTAGTGAACAAGAATGAATGTGCCTAGGAAAGTACATTGCAGAAATATGATCTCTTTTTTTCATCTGGAAGTACCCTGGCTCTGATGTCTCAGGAATCTGTGAAGGGCTCAGTATCTAGCCAGTTGTTCCTCCTTTATGCTTCATAAAACTAAAGTCCATTCCTAAAGTGTACCTAAAAAATGGGCTTGTGTAATGGAAGCACAGATGTTTGCCTTCCATGTACACAGCACCACATAGAAAGAAAAACATGTTCATATATTTGAACACAAGTTCTTGACTACAACTCATTTATAAGCTAAAATTGGCACATAGTCACTTGATAAATATTTATTGAATGAAAAACGTTGAGGAGTTTTGTGGTACCTTAGAGTATGAATAATTTAAGTGACATTTACTTTGCTTAGAGATATATTTACTCTGATCCTTCCAAATGCCAAAGAGTATAAGTGAAGCATCTTTAAACATAACAAATATTATGCATGGAAACAGAGCCTCGGGACTGTGATGAGAATAAATTTAGCCAAATCTATAGAGCTTCACTTTGAGCTTTTTGAAGTTCTAATGTAAAGATTTATTGGTGGTGATTAAGTTTGCCTGCCTTGCTTCAAGGTTAATTTTGTATCTCTGGAGGGGATGCTGTTGATAGCTGAATGGAAGTGTTAATTTCATTTTAATGATGTTGAAAAATTGATTCAAATACAAAATCAATGTTCATTTAGTAGTGTTATCCGTTCAGGAGGATGTAGAAAATTAAACTATATAATAACATATTATTGATGTTATAACAAAAGAATGAAATGATAAATTACCCTTACCAAAATTCATTTAATATATTTTGATTATATAAAAAGATATGAGAGATTTTTAACATATCTATATCTTTCACTAATTATTTATACAATGTTTAAAAGCTAGGGGAAAATATAACCATAAAATTTTGCTAAAATTTCAATGATTAAAGGTTTTGAAGGAAAGTAGTCACTGAGTGACGTTTCTGTTAGTTTTCAAAAGTTCCCTGCCTACTCCCAGTTGTCTTCAGAGTTAGACGGGTTTAATTATCCAAGCAGTTATCTTTAGCTTTAGTCAGGTCAATAATGTGTTTTTTGAGAAGAAAACATCATAAATGTAAACCTATTGGGTAACTATATATTGAATTGTCTAGTTTGACAACTGTACAGAGTAAAAAATAAAGACAAGTGAAATATACACATAATTCTTAATAGCTGAGTTACAGGTTACTGCTAGAGTGTTTTTCCAGCACATACACGGTCCTGTGTCATCATAATAAATAAAACAACTTGATGGACTTAGAGCCACCATGGAGAGAAGGCTCTGGGTATGCCTGGAAGGGAGTTTCTAGAGTAGGTTAATTGAAGTGGGAAGAACAACTCTAAACATGGCTAGTTCTATGCCCAGGGCTGGGTTCCTCTTCTGAATAAAGAGCATCAGTACTGATCACTTTTTACTTCATAACTGTAAATACAATGTGACCAGCTTTCTCTTGCTACTACCAATACCCATTCCCCATGATTAAGGACTGTATCCCCTGAAACTATTAGCCAATGTAAACTTTTCCTTCCTTAAATGACTCTTGTTAGGTATTTTGTAACAGAAAGAGAAAAAACACTACTAAGACATAACCCCAAAAAGCCGAATCTAGACTTTACATAAAATTTGGATGAATTGAACCTTATTCGGAAATTGAGGGGGTTTGCCATGTTTTTCTAATTTAGTATTTGGCTAAATATATTATTCTATGCTTTTAGTTTAATGCCTGTGTAGTTAGCATTACTTTTTAAACTATCCTAAGAAATAGTTTAACATTTCAAGAACGGATAGATGGCTAAGAAAGCAAAATGAACACTTAATGGTCAGGATGAGAGACACAAAGTGAAGGTGCAAAATTCTTATTTCTAGCTGCTCTCAATGTCAATTTCAGAAAAATATGATCATTTCCATTGATTAGAAAAATGTATCTGTGATTCAGTTAAAAAGGAGAGGATGATGGGTAGGATCCCAATATCATGACAAATGCAAAGTGAGCTTACATGATAAACATCACAACATTGCCTGGAGACTAAATTCTCACAAGTGACCCAACCCTTAAACACTTAGAGACTGGAGGCAGGAACTGAATGAAAAACTGAAAAACTGAAAATTGAATGAGAACCACCATAATTATTTATGTGAAACATTTGAATGAGAAAATTACAGCTTGAGAACAAGCCACCAATATGTAATGAGAATAATAAATTGAAATTAGTGTAAACTGAAGATAATTGATACACTACTAAACATAACTTTTTTGATAATATTGCAACAGAAATAACAGTTTCATGAAAGTGCTGAGTCAATGTAATCACATCAAATCTCACAGCACTAGCTGCATATATATGCTACTGGGTCCTTATCATGGAACAGTCAAAATAAAGGGAAATATTTTTGTGTATTATTTAGTTAACTATGACCATTAGGCAGACTTATAATAAACTAACCATAATATAAATAAAACAAAGAATAATACTTCATAGGAGAATATTCTCCACAGATAACTATGAAATTAAAAATTGCATTTTAATAGGATTATACAAATAAAGATATTTGAAGCAGGTTATGACAAATACTGATATGTATCTTTAAGTTACCAGTAACTGAATAATATTTCATGATTGAACCTTAAATCCTACTGAAGACATAACATTCTCAAAGTATTTTTCTAGATTGTTTTTATGTTGGGTCTGGATAAACAGTTTCGGTAAATTATTGCCAACTAATAAATAACTGTTAATTAACTTCTACTATATTATACTTATATTTCCTGTTATTGTTAAATGTCTGCAACACAAGCAGAGAGACAAAATGTGAAGTAAATTAAGAAGCCTGTGTTTTGAAATAATAGAAATACATCTATCACAAATTGGTAGCTAGAGCAAACAGTAGAAATACATTGATCACAAATTGGTAGCAGTAGGAGGCAGAAATATAAAATTAATAAATAGTTCAGAGTGTGGTCAAGGAGCAACTCATGAAGAGATGAGAATAAAGTGAAATTATAATGTTTTGAAAGACTATGCTTTTAGAGTGATGATTTCATATTACTGAAAATGTTACTATGCAGCTAAAATATGTTATTTATGGAACCCCTTCCTAACAGCTGTTGAAACTTGAAATTTTCAAATTTTACAAGTCATTTAAATGTTCCATATTACATGTGAATGGGAAGATACACTCTCAGTTTCTTGGCAGGTGCCAAACAATCTGTTCCCACCTAAAATAAGCTTATATTCAGCCAAAGAAATATTTTTCCTCCTAAATTCTTCTTTATGAAGACTAGATATGTAGCTATCATGAAAGGAAACACAAAATACAACTTTCATTTTGTTATACCATATCAGAACGTCATTTGGCTTCAATAATGGATTATATTGCTGTCAATACTACATTAAGTATATTATATATAATATAATTTGAAATCACTGCTTTGGTCAGTAGTTTAAATTTTGCAGTTCATTGTGTAGAAGAAGTTTATACTCATTTGAAGCTTCAATTCATTATCACTGTGAAACATGAGCACTCAGTTGCTTTCTATGGCTCCAGGAAAATTTGCTGTATAGTTTCATTTCCCAATTTATCTCTTCTTAAATTCCTTATAAGAGAAAAGGATCAAGCATCATAATAACGTGTGTGAAAAGGAGAAAAATTAATTTCCAAACCTACTTTTTCTTCAGTCTTCTGTCCTTTTCTGCTTGGGTTCCAAGTTTGCCTAAGCCCAGGGACTCCTGTGCGGCAGCTTCAGTCTCCATGAACCCTCCTGAGAAGAGAAAAATCCTAAGATCAAGATAAAGGCATTGTTCATTCTGAAGTTAAGATCTCAAAGGTTTATTGGATCAACTACTCAGAAACTTTCTTACTTTTAGGATTCCCCCTTGTACTGCATACATCAATGGACACAGTTACACATATAAATGAACTGGGAAAATCAACACACAAAGAAAAGTACCTACAAGTGTTCATTCATTTCTACAAGCACAGATATGGAAGACAATCAATATGTATGTGAACTACAAACAGTTGTAGAGTATTCATTGCTCAAGGCCATTCTGTTTGACTTCTCTAGTGACAGGTTAGAGTGAAGACCTGGCAAAGAAGACTTTTTGGAGACTCAAAAAGAGTCAAAAAGACTTTTTGGATACTCAAACCCAGGAAAATACATGGAGATAACCTAGAACCCCTGATCAGATATAGACGATGGCAGCTCAGTATTCAAGTGGGTTCCCTAGTTAGGAGAACAGGGACTGTTTCTGACATGAACTCAGTGGCTGGCTCTTTGATCATCAACCCCTGAGGGGGGAGCAGCCTTACCAGGCCACAGAGGAAGACAATGCAGCTACTCCTGGTGAGATCTGTTAGGTTAGAATCAGAGGGAAGGGGAGGAGGATCTCCTCTATCACTGGACTAGGGGAGGGCCATAAAAGGAGATGAGAGAGGGTGTGATTGGGTAGGATTGATGGAGGGGGATACATCTGGGATACAAAGAGAATAAACTGTAATTAGTAAAAAGGTTAATTTAAAAAAGAGTGAGGACCATGAATAGCATGCTTGTCATTTCTCACTTACAGTGAGAAACAGTCTGCTGAATAGAAAGCTAAACGTATGTTTTCAGACCCGGTTTAAACAATGCACAGGCCTGTGATGGCTGCTGAAGGATCTGCATGTAGAGCTCCTGGAACTCAGTGAGTACAGCATGCTGAGTCTTCCTGCTTTACTCAGAAGCCTCATCTTTTCTGAGATAACTTTTGCTTTGATTTTTGTTTGCCAAAAGTAATTTAGGAGTTTCTTCGAAAGACCACAATAAGTTCATTGTTTTATCTAATCTACCAAAAATGATTTGAACTAGTGTCAGCATTAGTGGAGTCAGAAATTGTAGTACGTATGCATAGTCTTGCTGGGAACAGGAGAAATTTCATGAGCGTCAGTGATGGAAAGGCACGTTCTATAATGTAATTATTTCACTCCAAACCCCTAAATGAAATTGGTTCATAAATTGCTAATTATAGTGAAAATGTGGGATTAATATTGTATATTTCTTTTTCTTTGATATTTATAACAGAAAACATGAAGTTACAGTCAAAGAAAATTGTTTATATTTTCATGTGGATGAAGGTATATGTATATTTCAAATAGAAGGTATTTAAGTTACACTTAAACATAATCTTCATATAATACTAATCTGATGCCAATAATAACTTCATTCTTAACAAACACCATCCTCCAAATTTAACCAATATATCAGAAAATAACCATTGAAGACAATTGTTACTACCTTTTTTTTGGGAATATTTTCTTGCATAAAGGTTGAGTACTTTACTATGTTATGGTTTCTCAGTTATTGACAGAAATAAATGGTAAATTGGTTACTACTGTTTTCTATAATTTATTTTAGCAAAAATTTTGCTAAGCCAGAGACTATTAATACAGAAAATTGCTATGAATTAACTTAACTTTTACCTTGAAAATCTTATTAGTGGGCTAGATAATTGTAAAAAGTCTCCTTTAATCAAAACACATCAGTCACTGTTCAGATTTAATTCAGTGTAATGGAGATAGAAGGTCGAATTTATTTTATTCCTTGTATTCATGTACAATTAATGCTGCAGGAAAGAATTTTATTACATAAGAGACTCACTGTGGCTCTTATTCGGAAAATCATCCGGTGGAGAACTGAAAGTCTCTTAGGGAACATTTTCAAATCTGAAATTTTCCATTATGCATAGTGATAGAATATTTTGGCTTCATTTCTCTCACTTGTGTATGTGCCTTAGGATACATCCATAAATTATCATTTATAATCACAATAAAAAAATGTTCTCTTAAACTGGAAATGAAGTGAATGATTGACTTAAAACTCATAAAATTCTTGGTTGATCCATATGGTTTCAGTGCAGACTGATGAGACAAGTCTACTTGGTAAGTGATAAAACTTTCAATTTCCAGGTTGTTGTATGAATCAGGCATTTTGGTTTTCAGAGAAATAAAAGAACAATTAACTTGTGATTTAAAGTTTTTTTGTCAAGAACTTAACTTTTTAAATAAAACATAATCATTTTTTAAGCAATGAGAGTTTTGGAAGAAAAAATAATTCTACAGTTAGACCACAAATAGGTTTTGCTGCTTCCTGAGTTTGGAGGAGTTGATATGACTGTATCTATAACTTAGCACAGTTTCATATATTCTGATCTAAAAATGTATAGTCCCCGAAATTATAAAACAAAGGCTAGGTTTATAGAAGACTGTGTATTTTCTAGGTATTAAATGATACCTTAGGTATCCTGATAAAATACAATTTTGTTGAAAAAAATTATTGACTTATTATTTTCTCATCAAATTCAATTAAAATAAATATAAAAAGTATGTGTAAAGGACAATTAAAATAATTTTAAACAGAAAAAGTTAGGTTATAGAACATACAATAAACATATATGCTAAATAAAATGTTAGTAAAGGAATGATCCCTCTTTTAGCAAGCATTTTAACAACACAACTGTGAGTTTTACTACAATATATTAAAAATGACCAATAATTTGTTAAATGCCACAATAAGTCAGCAAATTGAATAAAACAAACATTGTTGACTGTTATATTGATTTATATTTGAAAACAGCTTTTTATTTCCTATGTTATATCTCTATTGACAAAGGGTTTCTTCTTCTGGGAAATAGAAATCCAAGGAGGATTTGCCTGCCACATTGAATTATGATATTCACATAGTCCCATGCACATCAGCTTTGCACAGCTGATGTTTTATGTGTTTATACACCATGGATGTCAGGGAAGAAATGCTGAATAAATTTGCTGTCATAAACCTGCAAGCATGAACATTATGAGTAGAAATTCCTTGGTGCTATAGCAGAAAATTATCCCTAGATGATGTAGAATTACCTAGAAGTAATCATGCCATTAACTGAGTAACTGCAGAACATACTTAGGAATCTCCATCACTCTAGCTAATACTTACTATTAGAAGAAATTTAACATTTTCCTAATAATTTAAATCTAAAGAGGAATATTCAGAAAGCACTGTTTCTGTCTCCCTCTGCCCATCTCTTCCCTCTCTCTTCTCTTTTCATCCCCAAGCCTCTCTCCATAGTGACCAGGACATAGGATGCAAAGCCCTTTGCTTCCGCTCCCCTGTCACACTTGACTGCTTCCTACCATGATGTTCATGGACTGACCTTCTGATGCTATAATCAGGACACCAATTAAATAAATGCTTTTTTTTCTTAAGAGTTGCCTTGGTCATGGTGTGTCATCACACCAGTAAAACAGGGACTAAGACAATATTCTTCCCAAAGTGCCAGTGATATATATTTTATTTCAGAAATTTCAATTGTTACTGTTTTGATATTTTTTGTGTATGAATGTGCATATGTGCCTTTTTCATGGTTATATACTTAGCTGGAGTCATTTCAAAAGCACTAATTCATATTTCCTATTATTAGTCATTGATAATATCTTATCCTACCATGCATAGAGATGTAGCCCATCTAGAGACCCTGCTTAGATGTAGCCCATAGACAGCTCATTCTCCATGTGGGTTTCCTAGTAAGGGGGAAAGAGACAGTCTGTGATATGAATTTGGTTGCCTGCTCCTTGATCACTTTGCCCTGTTGGGGTGACCTAGCCATCCCACAGAGGAAGAGGATCTAGGCAGTCCTGATGGGACCTGAGAGGATAGGGTTAGATGGTAGGTGAGGAAAACTTCTCCTTTCTGTGAACTAGGCGAGAAGACTAGGGAAGAACAGGGGGGAGATGAAAGAGGGGGACTACAACTGGGATACAAAGTGAAAAAATGTAAATAATAATAATAATAATAATAATAATAATAATAAAATAAGTTATCACAGCCAAACTTCTAATGTTTATTTCTTCCTCCCAACTTTATACATATTCTGTAGCGTTATTAGGGAGAAACTGTGATTGCTTTTACTTGTCCTTCATATTTTGTTCCCTTGCACTATGTTATTTAGTCTTTTGGCTTATGTAGGCTTCATCTCTTTCCTCAGAATATAAATTTTAAATTCCCATAATTAAGATTTTGTTTTTAAGTGTGCTTTAATGTGACAGCATATTGCTCTATTTCTTTTGCCTGGTACATTTTGATATGTGTGTTTGGTGTCTATACACACTCTTGTAGCTGTGTGCACAAATGCATGCATATATATGTGTGTGTCTTCCTTAATCATTCCCTTTTTAATCTCTGTATTGGGTGTCAGTTAATGAACTTAAAATTTACTGATGTACTTGGGATGACTGGTCAGGAAGTAACAAGGTTTCACCTATTTTGGGCCCTACAAGCACTGGAGTTACACACATTCTCTACCACACTGATGTTTCTGCATACTCTGGGGACCTGGATTCAGGGCCTCCTAACTGAGCGCTCAGCATTTTATCAAGTTAGTCATAGGCCTAGCTCCCTGGATTGTGGTCTCTGTTTTGAAAAGGGCTAAGACTTTGTTACTCATCAATAAATATGAATGACAATCACAACACTTGATTCACAACCTTAGTGCAACTTCATTATATTAGCATTAAAACACACCAGCTTTTATTTAGCTTTAGTTAGCTCATCTAGCTTTACAAAGTTGACTAAATTGAAAGCTCACTGGGGATACAAAAGAACTTATAGGTGAGAAATGAAATATCAGGACACTCAGAACTGACAAATCCAAGTGGTAGCAGAAAATCAAAGGCCCATACTTACGAAGCTGCCCGAGTCGAGCCTTTTCTTTTTTACCAAACAAGCGCCCAATTGAAGACTTGATTCCTTTTTTCTTGGGTGCTTTGTGAAGTGAGTCTTGGCTGCTGTTGGCACTGCCAAGCCCAAGGCTTTCTGGCTCAAGAGAGGCAGATAAACTGTTGCAAAACACAAAAGAGGAAAGATAATCATTTAGGATGCACTGGCCACAAAGTACAGGAGGTATCTTTCCTTTAAAAATGACAAAAGGAAGGAGTAAGTAGACTTTGAATGGGATTTTTCCCTTTTCTTCTCATCTTTCTCTAAGTTATTGAACTGCATCCATTTTGGTTCTATGGGACTTCAAATTTTCAATAGAAATGGAATATCATTTTGTTCCAAACATCTTTTTCCTCTTATTCCTGTACACTGTCAAATAAATCAGCCACCTTTTCCCCAACTGAATAACTGCATGTTTAGTGTCTTTTTGTAGCATTAGGTTCCTTATATTTTTTTTCAGAGATGTTTTTTCTTGCTAACTTTAAACAGATGACCCATGGCAATCAGTTAATTATGAAAAAAAGTGAAAAGTGGCTAATTTAATCTTTGTTTTCATGGGTGGACATTTTAGCTATCTTTCTTTCATTCTCACACATTTGCAACTTTATTATAAATGCCATCTTTTGGGGATCTAAAAGCGCCACATTACAAATGCTCATCACTGTCTTACGTATCTATGGCAATCAATAAAATAGTATTTTAGTTCCATGGTAAACTGAAATGACTTCCAAATCGCTGGTCAGGTCTAAATTCTGATCAACATGTCTGCCATATTTTTGAAAGCATTTGTCATGAAGCTACTAGTTGGAAGATGTGATGTTCTTTAGGTCATTCTGCTTGTATTCAGAAATGCCTCTGCCATTGATAACCAGATAGACATCTAGTGTGTTAGATGTAAACTAAGTGCTGAGACATTTCCCTGCTGTTGATTATGGAACTCAATTTGAAAGTTTTCAGCATTTGCATAGAATATTATGAACAATCATATGGCATATAAAATGCTTCCTCAACATTTTAAGAAAAATATTTTGTTCATTGTTCGTTTTAATGCTAAGGCCTTCTTCTCTGAGGACTTAGAATCAGCACAATAGCATGAGATATGCAACAAATAAGGCCCAGGAATAGATTTTTCAGAACTTAATTTCTCTTACAACACCCATTTTTAGTCTTGTCCTAGATAATCCTATAATAATCTAGAACTAGTCACAAATGTAAGAAGAAATATCTTCTCAGTATATGAGTGATTCTTATTTGCTTATTGGCTGGTAACAAAACACAAAGATAAATATATTTGCTTGTTCATTTTAATAGTAAAGTTTGATACATATTGGAAATTTTCATATGTAACAAGAGGTATGGAAAAAGAGAACACAGAAACAGCATGATGGAGAATTATATTTCAAGTCGTTATGCACATAATTTTATTTTTAGTTATGTGTATGTCTGCACATGAATCATGTGCACGTGAATGCAGATTCCTGCAGACAAGAGCAGAGGGTGTTGGATCCCTTGGTGCTAAAGTTATATGTGTCCAGGAGCTGCCTGAAGTCTGTGCTAGAAAGGAGACTCGGATCTTCTGCAAAAGCAGGAAGCACTCTTAATAACTGAGCCATCTCTTTATTCTTGTTTGTCTGTAAAGTATATAACAATTTATTTGACAACAGTGAAGGAAGAGAAAGACTTGGGGGAAGAAAGTCTTTAATGTGTTCCTTGCTTGAGTCTTACCTCCGGGCATCATTGTGGTAGGAAGAAGGGAGTGTATGAGTCATTCTAATGGCTCTGGGCGTTGGGGGAGGAGAAGTTTCACATTTAATTGTTGCTTTATCCTCCCGTCCATCTTCTTCCACCACTGCAATCTAAAAACAGAAGAGTACATTCAATGAGCTAATTACAATTTCAAGTGAAATTGCCTCAAAGGAAGAATCTTTAAGGTAAGGGCACTAGAGTAATTCTAACACACACATATATGCCTTACACAGGCAAGTTTTTCTTATTAAGGGTGTTGTTTTCATATCTATTTAGGATTAAAGCTAAATGTCTTGAAACTAACAAGCTAATTACATGAAAAATATGGGTTAAGAGTAAACAATGCCATACATCAATAAAAAGTTATTCTCGCTATACATGGACACACACATTTTTCTTTTCAATACTGCAAATTGAACCCAGCACCTCTAACATTAGGCAAGCATGGCAGTGAGACACACTGACAGTCTGTGAATATATGCTCTTTACAAAATGCCTTAGCACATTTCGGGAAATTTACTGAAGAAAAAGTTGATATGCCTACTAAGAGTCTCATAAGAAAGGCATCCTTAAGCCAGGGAGTAGAAAAGGTAAGGACAAGTTGATAAAATATGGTTTATCACATAAAGTAATATAATTAGTCAACATAATAAAACATATATAAAGCATGTTTAAAATGTGTAGTGGGTTATAAGAAAGAATTTTTCCCAGTGAGAAAATGAAAGGTAAAATATAAATACTGAAAATGGTTTTATTTCACTGCAAATAATGGAAAATTTTGAAGACAAGCATAGAACAAGAACCAGAAAAGGTGAGAAGCATGTTAGTAAAGAATTATGTATTCAGAAACCTGAATAACTCAGAAAAATCATTCATTTTTTGAAGAGAGATATAAAATGGTGATTAAACAATAACTTGGCAAAAAAATCAGTGTTATCACTGCATAGTACAGCATGCTCAGTGTGTGTGTGGTCTTGGGTAGAGGAAAACTTGCATGAATTTGTTCTTTTTTTTGTTATTTCTTCCATTTGGATCCTGCTGCCTTCAGATTCAGTAGTAAATATATAGCAAATACCTATCTGGCTGAGCTATCTGGTTGCCCTCTGCCATCTGGAGATTTTTTCTCTCATAGCTAACTAAAATGTAGAGATACAAAATTGCTTTGTAAGTAACCTTATATGAAAACCTATCAACTCAGAGCCTGTGCTGGGATTCATTCTCCCTACCTGATGTCTATACTCCTGATGTAATGACAGCGTCAGAGGGCCCAGGGCCAGGTGTTAGACACCCCTGCCCACCTGCACTCATTCTATCAATCCTAAAACTTCCTTTACCTGCCTTTTTTGTCATTTCCCGAAAGAGAACTAAAAAATGATTCCTAGCTCTGTTTTCTTCTCACTACTGCCTCCTGGTTACCCTGGTGCTTTGTCAGGGAACAGAGTTCCTCCTCTTTTGCAATTGGTAAAGAACTATTAAATTTTCTCTGATAGGCGTACTGAGATATATTGGTCCATCATCACTGAGTAACAAATGTAACATTAAAAGCAAACAGTAATGAAAAAAATCATTAAAAAATGAAAACAACCAGTGTTGTTCTAATATTTTATCTTAAGATGTTTCACTCTGCCACGGATGGCTTATATAAGTTAATTTTCATAATTCAACCTTCACTTTGAAAAGAGAAACAATACGAAGTATAGTTCTTAAAAGTATATTTTAAAATAACAATACATAGTTACATCAATAATTATTCCATGCTAATAAAAGAGATTGGATAACAGTTTTTAAAATGCTTTATAGAACAAAATGATACCCAAGTAAAAATCACATAAAAGTTATTTACAGTACCTTTCTCCGATGTTTCCTTAGGTCACTTGGCTGCAACAGGCAGTAATAAAAACAACAAAAAAGAGAACTAATTAATGATTACCATTTGATGATGTTACAGTTTTTTAGCATCTAACAAATTGTTCACTAGATTTCCATATAAACATAGCATAAAGTATATTAGTACACCTGATGACTATAACTCAGTGTATTGACCGTAACTTTGAGCTGTATTTTGATGAGGTGAATTTTGATTAGTTAATTATTATTGTGATATCACATTTATTGTTTACTATTTATATATATATTAGATATATACTCTCCTAATGATCACAGAGAAAGATGAAATGGCTGAAAAAGGAATTTTTAAAGTTATTTTTTATTTAAATGTATTTATTTTTATATTAATCACAGGTTATGTACTTTGATCCCAGCCATAGCCCCCTCCCTCATTCCCTCCCACTCTCCCCATCCCTCCCTCATCTCTTCCCTGCCCCTTTCCAAGTTTATTTTTTTATCTTATGTAGATTTTATTGCTTGCACGTTTTCATGCTATAGAATTTGAATATGAATAATGTTCCAAACACATATAAATAATTTTGTTTCAGTTCCCAATTTCAACATAAAACAAAATAATATCTAAACTTTCTATATAAAAAACAAGTTTCATGATGGTGAACCAAAACCCTTTGAGAATAAAATAAACTTGGATAACTGATTTTCCAATGTTGAAAAACATGTATTTCTATACATATGTAAATTAGATAGACTCATAAAGGCATACATATACATTTATATAAGTTAACTTTTAAATTGAAGTATTTTTCCATTATTTATTGCACATTATTTTAAAAACTTACTATTAACATTTGGACAGTGTATTGAACTTCTCTGTTCAGATAGGAGGGCCATACACACAGATAGATGAGGGCAGTATGTACTTTCATAGTCAACCCAAGGTCTTCTGACCATCAATACTACATAAAATCCAGGTGAATCTATGATATCATTAATTTTTCTTCACTTAACTATAGCTGGCTAGATTTTACAGGGTAATTCTTTTTGTAGCTCAGTTAGTTTCTGCCACTAAACTGTTATATTTCTATCGGAATTTTATAATTTTAATCTTCATTACAGAAAAAATATTTTACTTCATTTTTACAATGATTTCAATTTATTCAATAAATGTCAAGAACAAAAAATTATATCATTTTAAAGTTAAGCAAATTTGAGAAAAACCTAACTTCCCTTTAATAGGCATTTTTTAGCACAGGCAGTTTATCCATGCTTTCAAAGCTTTAGTTATATCTTCCATTACCTGAGAAAGTATTCTCTTCCTGTATGGTGTATGGGACATTCAATAACCACATGTTGAGGATGCAATAGTCATTCATATGAGAGCTTTCCTATATTACTTTTTAATTAAAATTTATTCACTTTGTATCCCATCTGTAGCTTCTTCCCTTGTCTCTTCCCAATCCCATACTCCTGAGAGACCAAAAGATTAAAGGTGACTATTATTAGTACTTAAGGCCTAAACTAGTTG
Organism: Pachyuromys duprasi; assembly: GCA_028658305.1. Taxonomy (NCBI): domain Eukaryota; kingdom Metazoa; phylum Chordata; class Mammalia; order Rodentia; family Muridae; genus Pachyuromys; species Pachyuromys duprasi. Next base: position 65,398,532 of record CM053766.1, read on the forward strand.
GGTGGGGAGGTCCAATAATGCTCTGAGGGGAAAAACTCGCCTTACCACATTCTTTACCCACACACTAGAGATACAGTTGCTAGGAAACTGGCCCATCCCCCTAGGGAGGGATTAATGGTTTGGGGACCTTCCTATAGCCAATCAATTCAAAATGCAACGTTTCAAACAATAGATGATTGCCAGGTAGGAATCACCTCTACCTTGAGCATGCTGGGATGGACCAGTATCTTTAAATTACCCAACTAACCTGAGCACGGGGCTCTCAGCTCTTCACCGCTTCAGTGGTGGGGGCTGTGATCCCAAGCTGCAGCTTGTAATGATTTATAATAAAAAAATCCTCATGTGATTTGCAGCGGACTCAGCTCCTGGTGGTCGTCTTTTGGGGAATATTGATTCGGGCACAATACTCCCTCCCTCTTTCTCTCCCATGGCCCTCCCCAAATCCACTGATAGGGGAGGTACTCCTCTCCATCCACCTGAACCTAGCTTGTCAGGTCTCATCAGAATTGGCAGCATTACCTTCCTTTGTGATCTGATAAGGGTACCCTCCACCCCCTCCAGGGAGGTGATTAAAAAGACAGCCACTGAGTTCATGTCAGAGATAGCCCCTGTTCCCCTTACTAGGGTACCCACTTGAAGACTGAGCTGCCATGTATGCAGAGGTTCTAGGTTATCTCCATGCATGGTCCTTGGTTGGAGTATCAGTCTCAGAAAAGAACCCTGGCCCCAGATTTTTTGGTTCTGTTGCTCTCTTTGTGATGGTCCAGTCCCCTCCAGGTCTTTTTCCCTTTTCTTTCATAAGATTCCCCGCATTCTGCCCAAAGTTTGGCTATAAGTCTCAGCATCTGCTTTGATACCCTGCTTGGTAGAGTCTTTCAGAGGCCCTCTGTGGTAGGCTCCTGTCCTTTTCCCTGTTTTCTCCCTCTTCCTATGTCCTTCCCATTTGCCTTCCTAAATGAGGACTGAGCATCCTACCCAGGGTCCTTCTTGCTTAGCGTCTTTAGGTGTACAGATTTTAGTATGCTTATCCTATATTATATGCCTAATATCCACTTATAAGTGAATTTATACCATGTCTGTATTTCTGCTTCTGGGATATCTCACTCAGGATGATCTTTTCTAGTTCCATCCATTTGCTTGCATATTTCACGATTTCCTTGTGTTAATTGCTGACTATTCCATTGTATAAATGCACCATGATTTATGTATACATTCCTCAGTTGAGGAATATCTGGGTTGTTTCCAGATTTTGGCTATTATGAATAAAGCTGCTTTGATCATGAAATTTTCAGGCAAATGGATGGAACTAGAAAAGATCATTGTTGGAAGCCACTGTTCTACCAGCTGCTTTGATATTTAAATCTCAATGGAAAGACTGCTTTTACCAGGCCTTCACTGGAGTCAGTGAAGAATTTCCAAGTCTATCTCCTTTTGTTTGAGACAGAAGGTAGGATACCTTATCAAAATCACACCTCTTGTTTCACCTGCTTGGGAATTTAACCCATTGTGTTGAAGTCCTTTTACTCTGGCTTAAAAGGAGTCTGAAATAAAGCAAGGAGTCTAGTTTCCACTAGAGCCTCTCAGAAAGGTCCCATGTGTTGTCTGTTAGTTTATTAATTTTAATCCTCACTCCCGACTCAAGAACCATTCGACTCTGCTTGCAGGCTCCTGCAGATCATCCCATATTACTTTTAAATGGTGGCCCTTTCATTTGCTTTCAATTCCTTAATATCCAATATCTTTAAATATCTAAATGTAACAACAAATGAAAAAATAAAAAAGGAAATATGAAAATGCTTATATTAAATATAAAAACAATCACTGAAGAGCTGATGATGTATTAGAAGCTTTTATAGAAATTATATATTACAAAATTATACATTTTTATCTTGCTATATTATGTACACTATTTTTGTTGCTAGCTATGTTTTCAAAGGCATTGATGTATTTTTCATCTTCTAAAAGATACATAATGGTTTAAGTCACTCATATTTCTGATGTGTATTTAGATCCCTGTCTTCCTAGTGACTTCGAGAAAGTTTTTTCACTGTTAAGGGCTACTGTTCATTCAATAGTAAGGTGATTAATTAATGATGGTAACTATAAAAAATGGCTGTTGTGCCAAACCAATTCACCCATTAGCTACATGTGTTAATAAACAATAAAATGCACAGAAAGCCAGATGAGAAGAAATATCCTGTAGTGTTAGCTAAAGGACAAATAACCCTAACAAGTCAAGTTTCTGTGGATACATAATCATACCAGAGTCATTACTCCCATGCGGTCCATTTCCCTGGCAGGGCTTCTTGGTGTGAGCTTTGGCGTTGAGTGTCCACTTGGCGGAGATGAACTGGCCAGCGATGAAGCTGTAACAGAGGCAGTGATGGAGGTACCTGGATGGACCCTTGCCAAATTCAGGCCTTCCAAGCTTACACTAGCCACCCTGTTCTCAATTTCTTCAGCACGCAATTCTGTAGATTCCTTTTCTTCTTGAATTAGCCTAGAAGATAGAATTAATTCTTTTCATTATGAGGTCTCTCCTAATAAATTATTCAGTTAAGTACTGTAAAAATTTTATTTCAAACCAAGTTTTTTTCATTTTCTTTAGAGATTGGACAACTTTAAATTTCACAGAATTACCAGTTATGATTGAGAAAAATCTGTGTTTTTTCTTTCAAATTATTATGGAGTATATTTAAAACTTCAAGTTCTACATCTTTAGTTACATAATAGAATTTTCCACTTGAACACCTATTCTGTATATAATGTGTAATTTAAAACATCATTCATGCTATGAAATAATTCATAATTAAAACATCTACGTGTTTCACTGGCCTGAATTTAAAAAAATAATCAAGCTATGTATGGTAGTATATGCCTATAATCCCACTTCTTGGAAGAAAAGGGGACCTAGTTATAATAATAAGGTCAAAGCCAACTTGGGTGACATAAGTTTAAGAAGAACCCAAACACACACATGCACTCTCCCTCCCCCCTCCTCTCTTTTCCACCACACACCCCCACCAACACACATGCACACAGTCACAAACCTAGAATGGAAAAAAATAGAGTATTCAAGCTATTGCATTAAATTATCTTAATTATCTTTCATATATGTTAAACATATCATTTTAAAGGAATGCACATGAACTTAAAAGTTGTGTGCACACTTCATAATTTTAGAAAAAAATTTATTGGTCACTCTGATTGGCCAAGAATATACATGTGTTGTTAAAGTTGTTCATGATTTAATACTAATGGATAGTTTCTCTGGTATTAAGATTTTCTGTGCATTTTATCCCTTATTTATTTTTATTTGCCACAGCCTTTTGTGGTAAGTAATATTAATAACATCATTATTGGTTATGGAAACAATAGTCCAAAAAGGTGATAGAAGTTTTTTTTGAAAGCCAGTCAGAATGGAGGAAACTAAATGTACATTAGAAATGTGAATGATGTATACCATTAACTACACTTTAACTTACATTACAGATGTTTTCTCAGCCAGAAATAAAAATGAAATCATGAAAATTTCAGGTTAAATACCAATAAGCCAAGAAGTTCAATATTAAAACATGGGGTCAAAGCTAAACAGAGAATTCTTAACAGAGGAATATGGAATGGCAGAGAAACACTTAAAGGAATGTTCAATAAACATTCTTAGTCATCAGAGAAATGCAAATCAAAACAACCCTGAAATTCCACTTTACACCCATCAGAATGGCTAAGATCAGAAACTCAAGTGACAACATGTGCTGGAGAGGTTTTGGAGAAAGAGGAATCCTCCTCCATTGCTGGTGGGAATGTAAACTTGTGCAACCACTTTGGAATCAGTCTGGTGCTTTCTCAGAAATTTAGGAATAGTGCTACCTCAAGATCCAGCTATACCACTCCTAGGCATATATCTGAAATATGTTCAACTATACAACAAGGACATTTCTTCAACCTTGTTTGTAGCAGCTCTATTTGTAAATAGCCAGAATCTGGAAACAACTGTCAACTGAGGAATGGATAGAGAAATTGTGGTACAGTCACACAATAGAATACTACCTAGGTGAATGTTTGGAACTAGAACACATTATACCGAAAGAGATAACCCAAACCCTGAAAGATAAGCATTGCATGTGCTTTCTTGTTTGAGTATCTTAGTTTCAAAACTTTAGATGTGAGGTGAGTATGTTACCTTGACAACCCCTGATACAAAAAAAAATATAAAGGGTCCATGAGGGAGAAAGGAAAATTTGTGGATGAGAATTACTTGGGGAGAGGGGAAGCAGAGCAACATACAGAGAAGAAGGGGTTAAAAAATAAGACCTAGGATGTTTAAAAAAAAGAAACATTTTATTTTATGTTTGCTTAAAATTGTGTGTTTATGTGTTTAAAATTTAAAAGAAGGTAAGTGACAATGATCCCTCCAAAAGCTATAGATTATCAAAAACAATTGTGAAAGATGGTAACCTTTTGACTTGTTGGTCAGGCGTCAATAGGAAGAAACTCAGAGCAATATGGGCTATTGCTCATGCCCTTGATTGCCATTCCAAACTTGAAGCTTACACCCAAGAGCTAAAAACAAACAAACAAATTGGACAGAGTACTTGGAATGCACTGAGCTGGAACTGACCATGAAGCCTCTCCCCTACTAACTCTCAGAATGAGCTATGAAAGCTTCCAGGGGAGAAAAAAAATCAATAGTTCTACCCAGCTGGAAAACCTCTGAACAACAATTACTAGAAAGACAAAATATGTCACAAGGTGTAACAGTCATCTATCTGAACTTCAGACTTTCCCAATAGGAGGAGCTTTCGTCTGGTACTATAAACCTATCCTTCAAACCTTGACCTGGTGAGAAACTTGACCTTAGAGGAGAAACTACAATCTACTTTCCTAAAGCAGAAGAATATCTAACTGCATTCTAAATACTTATTCATAAACTCACAAGTATGGATAGCTCTTACCCCTCACCAGTGATGCTTAGTTTTAAAGAGGATGGATGCTATTAGAGAGCCACAATTACTCCAAATGAATACTAAATATGGTTTGCACAGTCCCAACTGATACAGGTACAAAACAACCCCTTCCCAAAAGTAAGGTTCAGGGAGCATCAAGGAGGAAGGAGTGGAAAGATTCTAAGAGCCAGAGGACCAGGGCGTCTTATGTTAGATAGTTTCTCCCATAAAGCACAGTGAAGTTGCACCAATGAAACCCCCAAAATATGGTTCTTTAAATAAGACCTGAAAGATGACAATACCAATTGACATATCAAAGAGAACAGGAGAAATATCCCAAGATCCCAATCCCAGATGAAGAGCTACAGACAACTAATAGTTGCTGAGAGAAGGTGACTCAGATTTCTCCATGGACTAGTCTTTCAACAAGTTATCCAATCCCAAGTAATCACCTCTACACACACACACATACACACACACACACAGAGAGAGAGAGAGAGAGAGAGAGAGAGAGAGACAGAGAGAGAGAGACAGAGAGAGAGAGACAGAGAGAGACAGAGAGAGAGACACAGAACAAGTACGCATGAGGGAGGTTGATATTCTGCATATCTAATAAGGCATCAAGAGATGCCACGACCGATAGTTTGAGAAACATGTTTTAAGCAGTAAAGTTTGTATTTAAATTATTTTTTAAATTTATTTTCTTGATATCAATTGCAACCCCTCACTCATATCATCCCGGTCCCACTCTCCTTCCCTTTTCACCCTCATCTCCTTCCCATAGTCCTAAGAAAGGGGGAGACCTCTTCCTCTACCAACTGACCCCAGCATATCATGTCTTATTGGGACTGTCTGCATTCTCTTCCTTTGTATCCTGGAAAGGACATTCCGCCAGGGGGAAGTGATCAAAGACCAAGCACCAGAGTCCATGGCAAAGACAGCCCCTCCTCCCCATACTAGGGAAACTACATGCAGACTGAGCTGCCTATTGGTTACATCTGAGCAGGGGATCTAGGTCTTCTCCATGCTCAGGCTTTGGTTGGTGCATACATCTCTGATGGCCCCTCTGGGCCCAAATTTGTTGGCTCTGTTGACCTTCTTGTGGAGCTCCTGTCCCTCTGGTTTCTTCTGTTGCTCCCACTCTTCTGTAAACCTCCCTGTACTCTACTCAAAGTTTGGCTGTGAGAATCAGTATCTGCTTCCATCCCCTGCTAGGTGTAGTCATTCAGAGGACATCAGTATTAATGTTTTCTAAGCTCTTGAAAACATCAGTATTGATACCTTATTTCTTTGTTGATTGCATCCAGTTGTTCTTGAAGCATCATAGCTAGGGTCTGGGCATCAGAATGACCACTTGGAGAGAGCAGATCCATTGAACTAAAAATTGTCTCTCTGTCATCATCATCAATATCAGACATTTCCGTGTCGCTCTCAAATGGGTGGCTTCCTAGTACTCCAATTTGCTGAGTTCTGCTCCATTCATGATCTCCAAGAGATTTCACCTGAATGATAACTTAACAACTCAGATACTCATATTAAAAAAAAAAACTAATCTGAAAACTGACAACCACATCAGAACACGCATCTGTGCCTTCATAGCTGCTCAGTCAAATGCAGACTGCATAGCAATATTTTAATTTAATAGTTTAATAAAATATGTCCTGACACCTTATTAGATGGCAAGTATTAATTGTTTACTTACATCAATATCTCAGCAGGAACAGATTTTGTAAATTTACATATAATTTATATTCAACCAGCTTTCAAGATGGCAATCATTTTTAAGCTTTTACACTTGCAACACTTTTTTCCTGATTTCTAAATATAACTCAAGCATTTTCAATTTTTATACTAATTAGACACACCTACATTTTTCTTATGAAAAGATGAGCACATGAATGTTACCAGGTAGCATACTGAATAATAATTGTCTTCTCAAAATTCATTTAAAAGGTCTGAACATGATATTACTTCCAATGTTGAAAAACAACATAATTTTATCTCTGTTGTCATGTTCACTTGTACCCTCACCCCTAAACTTTTAATACAAACATGGTAATTTTAATGGCTGATGTTTTTATGTTGACCAAGTATTCTTCTGTTTGAGAGTTTTGAGTAATCAATAGATTAATTATTTTGCCAACCATGATCCCAAATAGATAGGCCTTAGAATTTATGCTTTTTATATAATTAATTTCACTACTTTGGTCATTCAAATTGCATTATATGAAAGATAAAATCACATTATGAGGTATATTGAATTAATGGCTACAGACCCAAAGTAACATTTGTGTTACCTTTATTTTGATACCAAAGAAAACAAATTTATTACGTTACAAGTAAGAAGAAAAGAACTGAGACTATTTTGTCTTTATTTGTCCATTTATATTTCCATGATTTTTTCACAAATATTGGATGCTACTGTCATATTTTAATTTACATGTGACCTATTTATGACAATTATCAACCAAAAACATTAATTGCCTATTAAGAAAAAACAGAATTTTGAATAAAAAATGATTGTATAGAGATAGGGAGATTGCTCAGCTATTAAATTCTAAGGTCACAACCAAAAAAGAACAAAATATACTTAAGGTAGAGAGGAGGCTCTTTTTCCTTTCATACAACTGCATTGATTATACAAAAATATAACTTAAAAGTTTGTTATGTCCACTCAAAAATATGTTTGATTAAAGAAGACCTGCACAGTGACAGCCCTAGCCGACATGCCTGCTTGGATTGCAGAGAGCCACAAGGCCCCCATGAGCTACATGAAATAATGGCTGCTGAGAGAGAATCAGTCTTCTCTTGGGACAAGTCTTTTGATGATTTATCCAATCCCAGGAGATCAGCCCTAAACATACATATACCTCAGCAAGTTATAGTTATAAATATGCATGTGTATAGATATATCAATAATAGTTAATATGTCATGAGCTTCTGAAGGAGTGAGAGTGATTGAGGAGTTGAAGAGAAAGAAGGAATAAGGAAAATGATGTAAGTATAGCACTCATCTGAAATTCTCTATAGAGTTATAAATTATTTTATACTGTTCTAATCATCATTAGTCTGTATGTTTCATATATATTCTATAACGAGAGTGACCTATCTTAAGACTAGCTATCCTGGGTCTCTTATAATAATGCAATAATGGATTCAGCAGGCTGCTTTGTATACACATATATACATATGTAGTTATAATAATTAATGAAAAGATCCTGAATCTGAGACAGAGTAGGGAATACAGGAAGAGTTGGATCAGAGAGAAGTAGTGGTGGGATTGATGTAAACACAGTATTCATATATGCCATTTAAAATCTAGAAAACAAATTACAGGTTAAAAGGGCAGAGTAGCAGTTTATCACGAACAGAACTTCATAGTCCTGTTGCACCTTTAAAAGGTGTTTTTAAATAGTAACTATTAGCAAAACATTTTATTAATTTTAGATAAAATATGACTGTCAGGAATAATTAGTATCCAAGCATGCCTAATATCCATTTGCTTGGATAACTGTTAAAACATGGTATCTATCATTATCTACATCTAGCCCCAGTTTTGAATCAGTCAGTATGCTCACTCTGTAATGTGGAAAGCTTAATCTTTTGGTGCTTAAATCTTAAAATTTGTAAAAGAAAAAAATCATGCAGTTAATAATGGCAAATAAATAAAAATGCAGAAAAGCTCTGGTACATGTTAGATGCCTAACATTAGTTAATTTGAAAATGTTATTTTTCTATCCTCAAAACTAACATAATTAATGCTTGCATTTGAGATTCTCTTCTAGTAGAAATTCTCTCTACACTATATATTTAGCTAAAATAACTAATGCTGAAATAAAGCAGTTACCTTTGGCTCATCTCTTCGCACACCCATGCGACCTCTCCTCGGTCTGCGTATTACTTTAGTGGTTCTGTAATCAGACTGGCTGTCCACAAGGGACCCGACTGAATACCTCAACTCAGCAGAGGTGTCTAGATGTGTTCTGGAAAACAAACAAACAAAAATATCAAGTCTGACAAATTAAATTTACAACTAAATGCTTCTAAAATATGAATAAGGCAGAATCTCTTCAAGAGAGAAGAGTTTTATTCTTGTTATGCTCTTGGCCATGTGTTTCAGATGGTGCAGTGGAATTTCATTCTTGTGGGTAAAGTACATATTCTCATTTTCTGCTAACTTATAACCTTGTTATTTCTTATTATTTTAAAATTTTATTTATTAGTACAATTTATTTACTTTGTATTCTGGCTGTGGCCCCCTCCCTCATCTCTTCCCTATCCCATCTTCCCTCCCTCTTCTCCCCCTATGCCCCTCCCCTAGTCCTCTGATAGGGGAGGACTTCCTCCCCTTCTATCTGACCCTAGCCTATCAGGTCTCATCAGGACTGATCACAGAGGAAGATGATGCAGTTAGTTCTTATTATTTTAAATGTTCTACTGTAATGAAGCATGCTAACATTAATACTCAAGTTCCATTGATTTCAACAGTAGACATCATGTATGGTTTCATAATTTATTACTATATTTTTAATGCTTCATGTTATACTTGTGGAAAATGTATCATTCAGAACTTCTAAGCCTTATAAACTATACAGAAATTCATTAACATTTTTAGAACCTTCAGTGTTCTGTTGTCCAACTTAGAAAAACACTTAAATGCTTGCTTCACAATGAATAATCTTATTTTAGTAAATAGTTAGGATTTTAGTTTAGGATGAAACATTATTACAAGATGAAGACAAATCTTCATAATCACACTTGATACTGGAATTTGCTTAGAGATGAAATAGGTTAAAAATTACCATTGAAAAATATCACCACGCCGATTTTCAACAAACATTGTAATAAGGTATACTGCAATTACAATATAAGAGTCAGGTACACTGTCTGTATATAGATTTAAAGCAAATTCATTTTATTCCTGTAATCATGATGATGATAACAAAAACGATTCCTTGCCATCACAAAAAAAGAAATCACAGATCATCATGAGGAGGTATTTTCTGTTCAACCTGAGGTCTGGCTGTTTGGTGGCACCCTCTCGGTTAGCCCGCTTTGATATTAGAGATAAGCATTACACACACACACACACACACACACATCAAGATTTATGAAGTTTGGATGAGCTCCAGCAGTTTCAGTAGTAGGAGGTAATGACATAATTTACTGAAGACCTAGTTTTACCAGATGCTAAGTTAGATCAAATGAAATAAGAAATCATTCTTCAAACAGAGGACACATTGTTATGACAATGAACATGGACTGAATGTCAACCTGTCAGGTACTGAATAAAAAGAAAGTAACCAAGCCATACTCAGAAATGACATAACTCTTGGTGTTCAGTCTTGGGTAAACCTTTGCATTTTATGAACGTTAGTTCATAGAGATTAAACGTTAATCACCATTATTTACTCAGAAAGATGTGACCTTCTACACAGAGAAGACTTTATCAGTTCTAGTAAGCCAATAAGTGAAAGGATAGAATTATGATGTACAAACTACCTACATCAGCACAATCAAGACCTCTATCACTAGTCGCTACTTTAGGCATCACAGTGGAGTTTCCAACACTACAACTTATCATTCTGACAATGGCTTTCTTGATTTTTTTCTTTGAATTCTCTATCATTTTAAAAATTATGAAACAAGGAAAATTTCACACATCAGCTTTGTGCTTATAGCACCTCAGTGTCCCCTTGAGGTTTTTATAATTTAGGACTTCTTAGTGCTCAGATTCATGTTAACTACTTACTCCTTCCTGTCCTCCATCAAGCTTGACTGAATAGCATTCAATTCCTTCAACAGCTCACACACAAAGGCTTCATTTCTGAGCCTTTGAATACCATTGTTTTGCTAGAACAGTTTCTTAACACTTTTATATATGTAGCATTCTTTGAGTTTCAGCTTAAATATCCAATTGCCAAATACTATTCTATTTTTTTCTAATTTCATCTTTGTAAGAGTCTACAAAGTAGCATCCCACAGTTTCCTTTCAGCAACATCTGTTTTAACCACAACTGAAACCCTAGTACATCCCTGTCTGACAAATAAAACATGGCTAATAGATCCCTGGAGCCAACACCAGTCTAGAAGAGGCATTGCATAAACTTCATCTAAACATTTTGCTTGCCTCTCCACTTTTTGTCACATTTTAGCTTGCCCTCTAACAAAAACAAACAAACAAACAAACAAACAAACAAAACACAGGCAATATTGCTACTCTATTTAAATTTTCAGATCATTCTGTACATAACCTATGAGTTATAGAAAGTCTAAATAAGTTTTTTAAAAAAGTCATTCCTTTAAGCAATGATTTTACTGATTTTCAATGTAACTCTATTACCAATTTTTATAAATGCTTACCTGTGATATGACTATGCAATAAAAATCTTTTTCTAAGAAAATTCACTTGAAAGGTTAGTGTGATGACATAGATATATTACTTATGTAAATATTTATGTGAAAATGTATGGTGAGAATCTGAATATGAAAAATTATTTCCCATACCAAATATGATAAAACAGATGAACATGACTAAACTCAAATTAAGAAAAAAATAGAGATGTCAATCAATGGAATAAATTTGAAGGCCCAGACAACAATCCGCACACCTATGTACACCTGATTTTTGATAAAGAGGGCAAAAATGCACACTGGAAAAAAAGCCAACATCTTAAAACAAAGGGTGTTGATTAAACCGAATGGACAACTGTACAATAATCGAAATAGAAATATACTTATTACCCTTCACAAAACTCAACTCCAAATGGATCAAAGACCTAAACACAAAATCAGATTCACTATATCTGATAGAGTAGAAAGTGGGGAAGAACTTTCAACTCACTGGCACAAGAAACATATTCTGAACAGAATACCATTAACACAAGCACTAACATCAACAATTAATAAGCGGGACCCATGTAACTGAGAAGCTTCTTTATAGCAAAGGACACAGTCATTCAAAGAAGCAGGCTACAAAATTAGAAAAGATTTTTTTTAACCAACTACAAATTTGATAGAGGGCTAATATACAAAACATACAAAGAAATAAAAAAAACCCTAGATAATGAGAAAATAAATAACCCAATTAAAAATGGGGTACATATGGAAACAGAAACTCAAATGGCTAAGAAATACTTAGAATAAATGTTCAACATCATTAGCCATCAGGGGAATGCAAATCAAAACTCCTCTGAGAATTTATTTTTATCCTCTTCAGTATGGCTATGATCAATTTTTGAAAAGGGACTGCACCTGCTGGCAATGGTGTGGATAAGAACACTGAAACACCGCTGGTGGGGGCACAAACTTGGACAACCAGTATGGAAACCGGTGCCATGCTTCCTCAGGAAGCTGATCTACCCCAACATTCAACGATTACATTCTAGGGGTATACCCAAAGGTGTTTCATTCTACCACAGAGACAATTACTCAAACATATTCACTGCTGCTCTGTTCATAATAGTCAGACACTGGAAACAATTCAGTTTCCCTTTAACAGATTAATGGATAAAGAAAATGTGATATAGTTACATATTGCAACATTACTAAGCAGTTAAAATAATGGAATCATTAAATTCTCAGGTACAGTGGTGGAACTAGAAAAATATTATCCTGAGTCAGTTATCCCAGACCCAGGAAGTCAAATATGGTATGTATTCACTTTATTTTAACATTAGCTTTTAAGGCCAAAGTAACCAAACTAAAATCCATGCACCACCACGGAGGATGGGTATATATTAAGAGAATACAGGGGAATAAAATAGATAGTTATGAATAGATGGGAAGGGGGTACTGGATCAAGTGAGGAAGGCAAATGTAGACGGAAATGAGGGAGGAAATATAGTGAGAGACAGATACAATTAAGAGCCACATAAGGGATAGTATGAAAACCTATCACAGTAAAAGCTTCATATACATATATTTGCATATATATATTTGAAGGCTATATAAATGAAATTGACAAATAATGTAGAGACAGAACTCCTACTGTACAACTTTTGTCACCAAATGAAGTTTTCAATATTTGTTTGAGTTACATTTCATTGAGTTGTTGGCCAACGTCTTCCTATGAGAACCCATGAACAACCCAGTCTATTGCCAAGACTATAAATTGCTTTCCACAAGCTTACAGCAAGTCCGTATTGCTGAAGGCAATGCATACACAATTCATTAAATATGGAGAAGTTGAACTGGTGCCTACATAGAACCTGTATCCACAGGTGTTAGCATCTTTGATACAGGAAGGTACTCTGCACATAACAAAGAAAAAAATGTACCACCAACTCAGCTTTAAAAAAATACCTTCAATCTACAATGGAAGAGTAGACAGTATTCTTAACCACTGAGCCATCTGTCCAGGGAAAACCTGCATGCACGATATGCTAGGGAAACGGCAGAACAAAGCTTGTGGGAATAACCAATCAATATCTAATTTGACTTAAAGCCCAGCTCATTGGCCTAGGGTAAAACCAAAAACTACTATTATGCAGACAGAAATAACAATAAAATGACTTTAATGATATTCTGCTATAATCATAGTCCAGTTCATTGCTCAGTCATATAATAAAAGAATCTTCTTTCTACAGCAGATGGCAATTAATACAGAGACCACAGCCTGACTATATTCAGTGTGAGAAACCTTGGGGCACTCAACCCTAAATGGGATGTATCCAGCAAGTCCCTCCCTTAATTGCTCAGGGAATCCTATGGAAAAGGAGGTAGAAAGGGCGTACTGAGCATAGACTACTGAATATGCTAAGAAAACAAGACTCTCTAAAACCAACAGGATCAATACATACATAAACTCAGAGAGACTGAGGTACCATGTACTAGGTCCTTAGCATATATATTATGGCTTCCAGTTTACTGTTTTTACAGGATCCCTGAGTGTGTGAGCAAGTGGTTGTTCTAAACATCCCCAATAATTTCTTGTGCTGTTTCATGTGCTTCTTACATTTTGTTTGTTTTGTTCTATTCTGATGTGTTAGCTTTTGTTTCATCTTATATTATATACATTTGCCTCTTAGAAGCCTTTTTGTTTTCTAATTAGAGAAAGGGGATGGATCCAGATGGGAGGAGAGGTGCAGAGGAAATGGATGGCACAAAGGGAGGGGACTAAATCATAATCAGTATATATTATGTGGCAAAAATAAATTTTCAATATAAGATAAAAGATAATTTTATAAAAACTAAAAGCTAATGTTTCCTCTTGAAGTACAATGCATTTTTATATGTCCTCTCATTTTTCATTTAAGAATTACTTCTGCATTTGTAACTATATACTTAGACACAGAAAATAAAATATTTTCACTTATATTTTGAATGCATATCTTCAGAGGATTTCTAAATTAGAAAGTTATCTTTGAATTCAGAATCTAATATCATATATTAAATTATTACAATGTCTATTGAGAAATATGAGATGTTTATTTTGTATGAGGAAGCATTAAAATATAAGAAAATTTACATTATTATTTGCTTAACCACAAAGTAAACATTTAACTTGTTGTTACCTTGATATAGTAGGTTCAATTAGAGAGCCAGTTCTCATTTTCATTTGGTCAAGTTCAGATCTTAACTTCTCAATTTCTTCTGCTAATCTTTCCTAAAAATCAAAAGGTAGTTACTCATATGATGGTCACATCCAATGTATCAGCATTAAATTATAAATAAATATTTATACACATTTAAAAAGGAAAATTATGATAATTTATTGAAGAACACTAGATATAATCAGAAAATATACTTGTGTTTACTTTTCAAAATGAATTGCCAACAATAGAAGTCAATGATAACACCTCTATTCCTTTGTGTTTATTAATCCTAAATATTGGTAAATTTTATGAGATTATTAAGATCATGAATGCTTACAGATATTTTATATCAAATGCAAAAGTGAATGTGATGGCAACTCTTTTGGTTTTCAACTTGACTACAACTAGAATTAACTAAGGTCCAAGTTCTGTTTTCACCTGTGAAATAATTTTTTAATTAATTAATTTGAAGTGAAGAGACCCACTTTTATTCCACTTTTGAGGGTGGAAGATAGTTAATCCTGGATTTTTGAGGTGGAAGATACATATTTATTCCAGGCCACCTCTCCTTATGTCAGCCTACAGAAAGGACATGTAAGAAGGGAGCTTGCTCTTTGCAGGCTTTCTCTGTCTCTACATTGCAAATTCAGTTCTTTTCTCTGTCATTAGAGCCTACTTCTTCAGGATTCCAGTGTGTAGTGAAGACTAGCTGAGACTTTCAGCCTTGTGAACTGAAATACTTTATTTTTGGACCTTCTATTTATAGACAGACATTTTGTTGTATCACATACTGTAAGCCATTCTAATAAAACCTCTATCCACATATGTGTGTGTGAGTGTGCATGTATGTGTGTATGCATATATGGATATATATATACAAATATGTGTGCAAATATATATATATATTTCAAAGGAAGCCAATATTCTAGTGAATAATGAAGAGATAAAGCATATTTATGATTGGAAGTCTCAGCATAAAAGAAAAAGCTGTCCATAACCTAATTACAAACTTGATTGTGTTTGTTTATCTATAATTATGTCAGACTAGTAATAAATACTTCAGAGCATAAGTTTGTGAAGCTTGGAATTGTCTTGTTGCTATTCAGTAAGTGCTCATTAAAATAGTTCATAATGATTTAATAAATGATTTTAATATGTATATTTTGAGTCCTCAGTTTCTATAAATTCTCTCTCAGTAGCCAACTCTTACATTTTGTTTGTTTCACATTTCTTTTCCTACTACACTGTAACTGGGTTTAATGAGAATGAACCTCTTGGACTCAAACATTTGAATGCTTAGTCTCCAGTTTGTGGAACTGTTTAGGTTGGGTTAGGAGGTTTGGCCTCTTTGGAAGAAGTATGACATTGGGCATAGGCTATGTGGTTGTCTTTTTTCTTCTTTGTGGATCAGATTTAAACTCTCAGTTCCTGCCCCAAAACTATGCCTATGCTAGCTGCCAGGTAGCACAGGTGATCATAGACTCACCCTTTGGAACTGTAATCCCTAATAAATTTTGTCCTTTATTACTTGTCTTGGGCATGATGTCTCTTCATAGCACTAGAAAAATAGCTAACACAAAGGCAATGTAGTATTTGTGACATTTACTTTATATGTTCTTTATATTTTCAGGACATCAATCCTATTTACTCTAAGTTTCTTTGACAGATTTCTAAATTATTTATTAAGTTCAGTATCTTTGGCATAAATTCCTTGGCAAGCATATCATTTTGAAACATATGATTAGTTAAATATATAATTTGCTTTAAACAATTTTTGTGTAATTACTTAATTTCATTATTTTCAAAAAAATATTCATTGGGTTTCTCTTCTTTGCAGCTAAGTGTACAATGAATGCACTGTCTTTTCTTAATGTACATTGGTAGTAAAGACAACAAATAAATAAAATGCATGAGTAAAATATATTGTTAGGAATTAAAAAGGAGAATTCTGAAAGGAAGATATGTAACATGATATTTGAGTGAAGTCCTGAATAAAATATGAGAGCATGTTAAGAAACAACATTGCAGATGGAAGTGTATTTGCTGAGACAAGACAGAATGTTAGGCTTGGTTGATTAAAGATATCAAAGAAAAACATATATAGGATGTAGATTTAGTAAAATTATCACTGTATTAAGGGAAAAGGTAGGAATGGAAGACACAAAAGCATTTTAAAATTCTTTGGCCTTTTACTCTGAGTAGGAAAAGAGGTAAATCTGAGAAATCTTGGCAGAGAAGCATTGTGGCATGACAAATGCATGGCTCCGAATAAATGCTTGCATAAAATTTGGGGCAGGGAAAAAGGAAAAATTATTTGAAGTTCTCTAAAATTATATCAGCAGAGTCATAGGATGGTCATGAATATTCACTGGGACAAAAATGGGTAGATTTTTATTATGTTTTGATGATAGAACTTACAGAATTTACCTATTAGGTTTGACAAAGTAAATATTACTTTGAAACATATAGCTATTCAAATAAATAATTTGCTTTAAATATTTTCTTGTTCAATTACTTAATTGTATTATTTTCAGAAAATTGTTCACTGAGTTTTCTCTTCTGTGCACCTAGTACACAATGAACGCACTGCCTTTCTTTAATGTACATTAGTAAATATTATTTATATTTACTAATGGGAGGTAGATGTAATTTACTCAGAAAATTGCTGGTAATGTTGGCCCAGTTAGGTGGCAGTAGTTTTGGGTATGTGTGAATACGTTGTAGGTAGGTAACACTGTGAAGAATTGATATGTTGAATAAGAATTTTTGTGTCCAAATGGAAACATGAGTTGGCCCAGAAATACAAAAACTTTTTTCCTGTAAAAGTACCCAGTAGGTGATCTAAATTAGGAAGTGTTTAAACAGGATAGACATCGGAAATAGAATAAGACAGGCAACAGGACAAAAGCCCTCCACAGAAGCCCACTGAAAAACTTGCTTATAAGGGTATCATAGCAGATGCTGAGATTCATACCAAACTTTAGGCAGAGTTCAGGGAAATTTATGAAAGAAGGGGGAGAGAGAAAGACCTGGAAGGGACAGGAGTTCTACAAGGAGACCAACAGAGCCAAAAAATCTGGGCACAGGGGGCCCACAGAGACTCATGAATCAACCAAGGACCATGCAAGGAGAGGACCTAGAACTCCTGTTCAGATGTAGCCCATGGGCAACTCAGTCTCCAAGTGAGTTCCCTAGTGAGGGGGAAAGGGACTGTCTTTGGCATGAACTCAGGGGCAGGCTCTTTGATCACCTCTCCCTTGGGGGTGCAGCCTTACCAGGCCACAGAGGAAGACAATGCAGCCAGCCCTGATGAGACCTGATAGGCTAGGGTCAGAGAGTAGGGGAGGAGGACTAGGGAAGGGATATAGTTGGCGAGAAGGAGGGAGAATGGGACCAGAAGGAAATGATGGAGGGGGCTAAAGCAGGGATCAAAAAAGTTGTAATAGTATTAATTATTAATATTAATAGTAATAATGGTGATGATGATGATAATGATGAAAAGGAAAAGAAAAGAATAAAGAAACCCAGGAGATCAAATAAGCCTGTCAGGGACTGAACAAGAAGAGCTTCAGAAAGCAGTATAAGTACTTTAGATTTCAAAGATAAAGCCATAAGGAAAAAGAAATCAGAGATGACTTGGGATGCAGAAGACATTGTGCGTTGTGATCCGAATTATTTGAGTGGACGTTTGAACAAGTGTAGGTGTGCTGATATCAGTGAGTGTACTTAGCCACATGGAATGATAACCCAAAAATTATGTTTGTCCTAAGACCTAGGAATACCTTTTATGGAGATTGACTTTATCAAGGACATAATGCATGAGATGACTTGCAATGTTGGCTGCTTGGGCAGGATGCTGAAGCTATAGGCTTGAGTAGGTGCTGGGGAGTAGGCACTGAGGATCTTGCCAGAAGCACGCAGAACTTTAAATAACTTAACACTGCATAACAAGATCAAGTCCAAAATTCACAATCTGGCCACAAGTAGTGTACCAAACATGTGATACTTCCAGCAAAAATCTGATGATTCATCTAGTCTCTCATGCTTGGTTCCTTTGTGCTGTTAGGTAAAGTCCAGCCTCCTCCAACTGGACCACTAGCTGTTCACTAAATGTGCCTAAAAGACTACTAAAATATTGTCTGCACTGTGCAGTCTTCATTAACCATTCAGTAATAATTTGATGCCACCGTTCAGCTACCTGTAACAGTGCTGTGTTCTACATATCAGAGAAGTATGGGCATCCTGACTGTGGAGCCAAATTAGTACTATTTTCAAATTATCACAACACGTATTCTATAAACTTGTTAAGTTTTTTTCCAGTCATATTTTCAGTACTTTCTCTATTACTGTACTGTTATCATTGTAGTGCTATCAGATCTTTAATACTTTCTTCCTTCCTCTTTTACTTCCTTTCTTTTTTTTACTCTCTTTTTTAAAATTCATTCCTTTCACCCTGCTCGTCCTTTATTTCTTTCTGTGTGTTTCCAATACACAGAGAATGTTTATTAAATGGCATTTAAAATGTCATTTTAATGACACAAGGCTAATGAAGTAGGAAGCTATGTATTACTATCACAGCTTTCAAGATTTTATAATCGTGCTTTGTTAGCCTCTTAAGCCAACTTGCGTGGCTTTGTCATCCTACAACATGAATGGCTGGTCCTCACCAAACTCCTGCCCAATGTTGAAGTATTATACTTATGAATACTACCCCTACACCAACAAGTACCAATGGTCATGCTGTGTGTTCTGTGCTTATAAGGTCAGCAACACCATCTAACTTTTCTGAATTATTTAGTCACATCCTGAGTCCCTGAAGCCTTCTTTATATCAAAAGTGGACTAAGACCTCTGCCATCTGTGGCTCACTGGATTGACCCTTGGTTTCTGCCATGCTGAATCACTATTTGTAAGGTTTGCTTCTTCTCTTATAATCTCAACTACCTCAGAAATAAGATAATACCAGAAAATATTTAATGACATAATTCTGTATAATAGGTACTTAATAGGTTTTTACAGTAATAACTCCTCAAACCACAAAAGTTAGAGAATATGTTTTGTTATTTATATAAGGTTCGAACCAGTGCAAGACCATATTTATTAGTAGAGATATTAATTAACAATAATTTTAAACTAAAATTAGTTGAGTTTCCAGAGTACTAATGTTCAGTGGGTTAATATTAAAAACTTCTCAATTTCTGCATAAATGCATGCTTTGCTATAAGCCTAAGAAGTTAAAGTTGTTTTAAAGTCTAACACAAAAGTATATTTATTACACTTATTTTGTAATATATTCATCATTGTGAATAAAATAAGTGGATTTCCATAATACCTTATCATGTAAAGATTCTTCAAGATTTTTTCTGAAGGTTTCTGATTCTTGAATCAAAACATTCTATGGAGAAAAGAAATATGCAATATGCTGAAAATATTTAAAATGTATACGAATACTGTAACACTCAAAAGCCTCTTATTGACTACTTCCTTGGTAAGTCTGTTTCCTGGTTTCTATGGAAACCAAGTTCCACTGAAATCTTCAAAAGTAACACTCAACATTTTGCAAAATAAATTATTTAAATGAGAAATGCTGTTTTGCTACACTTGGATAGATAAACAACATAAATATTACCCTCTGAGCTATTATTTTGATTTTTCACAAACTTTATTTTAGATGGGAAATAAGTGATTCAACTATTAGCCAACTATTAGCAGTATGTTTTGATCTCCTAATATGTCAGTAAATCGAAATTTGTTAATGTTTTATTAAAACATTTTCCTAGTTTCTCTTGCTTATATGTTAATGGGAAATGCTTAAGTAAGAGAGTGAGTGGAATTCTGTTTAGGTTTCTGAAATAATTTGTCCTCCTGAGATTTTTGTACTTAATTCTCTAGTTTACCTCTGAGATTGGCCACCAACTCTAGCAATTATAACTGAACTGGTAGGTTCCAGTTACTAATGTGACAAATATGACTGTGAATCAAATTTTAGACTGGCTGAAGCACGTTTCTTGAAACAATGAAGTAAGAAATAGACATATCTTCCCCCCCCCACACACACACTGCTAGCAATAATACTCCTCTTGCTGATATAGCCACTCTCATTGTTGGCTTTCAGTGTTGTTAGTTATCAGGTAGATTAGACACACAATAGTTTCAAGTAAACCCATACTCATTATTTATTTTTCTTTCTAGTATATTTAACAAACGAGAAGGTAATTAAAACATTACTTTTTATTATATAGCACAGTGCATTTTGATACATTAGCTTCTTACAAACATACTAATGTATAATGTTCATCACATGCCATGTAGTTATTCATTCACTACACGATGTGATAGTATTGACGCTATTTACTGTCTTCTTAAGGCTGTCCCAGTGATTTTAGGCAAGGGAAAGTAGGTTGAATGCCCGACACAAACAGTGAGAACAGCAGGCTAGGACGCAGCTCAACCTGGATAAGCACCTCTGTGCTTCCCTCCCTGTCTGCAACTGTACCTTCTCTTCCAAGGCAGCCATTCTTTCCTTCAAGTGCAGTTGTAGGCGCTCATTGGATTCTGTCAGAAGCCTGTCCACAGTATCAGATAATCTTTTATTATGTTCCTCATTCATTTTTTCTCTTTGTCTAGCCTTACATTTAAGAAAAAGAGAAAATATATTTGGCATGAAAAAAAGAAACACACAACTGTTCGAGCTTAATTTTATAGTTTTGGTCGTTTTATGCTGAATATAATTTTATGCAAGTTTTTGATTAAATTTGTAGCAACTATTTTTTCAAATCCCTAGAACATAATCATAGGATTTTAAACACAGCCTCTAATTACAGTGCAACCAGTATTGATGAGACCTGAGAGCCTAGGGTCAGAAATAGGGGAGGAGAACCTCCCTATCAGTGGACTATGGTAGGGGCATGGAGGAAAAGAGGGAGGGAGGGTAGGGCTGGGAGGAAACAAGGGGTACAAAGCTACAGCCAGGATACAAAGTGAATAAACTGTAATAAGTAATAAATAAATAGAAATTTTTGAAAAATATTCTTTCCTTCGGTATGCAGATTGTTAATTAAAAATGGGAAAACTTCATACATACTCTTTGAAGTTCTTGATTCTTCTCTTCAAGTTGACCCTCTAGGTGTCTCATGCGTTCTTCAATATTTCCATGTCTCTCTTCAGCCTGTTAAGAAATATGAAGAGTAGACCTACAGTGTAAGATGAGTTAATTCTTCCCATATCAATAAATAGAAATAAAATGTAAAGCAAGCTACTACCAACTGCCAACATAGTTTCCAAAAATAAACTTTCTTTAAACAGGCAGCTGAACAGCATTGCTTGAAATGTGTCAGCTAACAAAGGCCTGTTAACATCCAAGCATCAGCAAAACACTGGAGTTATTTATGAGCAATGAAATCAGCCAGATGTAACATGCAGACTGTGCATGGTTTGAACACAAACCTGCCATTGTCCAATCTTAAGCTCCTGAAGCACTGAACTGCACAGATGGTCGATTATCAATAAATAAAAGTAACATAATTTTTATAAATAAAAAGAAAAAACTTAGATGAATTCTATTTAGCGATAGAAAGTAAAGTCCAGTAGGACTACCTTCCTACGTATGGAGATCATTTCTTGTAGTTTAGCTTCCATAACATATTGATAATCATCAGATGAGGTAGAAGAGGTTGGATCAGACTAACAAGTCAAGGAAAAGGAGAGGGACAAAATTGAAAAAATCAGAACTAAAGACACTGACACCAAACAGAACATAGTACAGAATGCTTAAAATAAAAGTGACAGCAAATTCAATACTTTAATCGACAAAATTTTATGTAGAAAGAACTATTTTGGTATCTAGTGAAGATAATGCAGTTAATGGTTATAAATGGAAGACAATGATATGCTCAAATAAAAAGCTGTGAACCTGAGGTATGAAGGGTTAGTGACAGCTGGCAATGAAGGATTTGTACAGGATGAGTTAAAGCAACTCTAGAAATGACATAATGTAAAAACTGGAATTTTGAGAAATGAAACACTTGAATGTCTTTGATAGATATGTAGTCACTTGTATTTTGTTTTTTCATGTTACCAGGAAAATCCCTGATGTAAACCTTGCATTTCATCATTGAAAACTGTTCTTTGCTATGACTCAGGGGTGTCATATTTGGATCAGGAGTATATAAGGCCTTGTATGTATTAGCGATAGAAGGAAAACTAAGACTCAGAGTATGTTAATAGAAAAGTTCTTCAATTAAAGCAAGTTTGAATTTCCTCAGCAACAGTGGTCCATGTAAGAGATGACTCCTGTACCAAATGCACATTGCCCAAGGCCAAATTATCCTCAAGCATAATTTAATTTTTTTAAATTAAAAATTCTCTGTTTATAAGGAGATAATAATGTCTTACGGACAACATGCTTTTGTGAATGTTCAAAAATCACACTAAAGACCACACCAAAGTGTATCTGCATTAATTTGTTGCTATGGAAGCAAAATAGTTCCCCAGGGTGAGTAGGAAGCACAGAGCCTTTGTGAGTTAATGATTGTCTAGTGCTGGGGTTAGTGACATGTCTTGTTGTCAAGATACCACAAGTGTAGTGTTAACACATGACACTTTGCTGAGAGCTGAATTGTATTAGCATGTTATGCAGAAGTACTTATAATACTACACCAACATTTTAATTATAATCACAAGTTAAATAATTATGACGCCAAAACATTCTTATGTCAGCAATACAATTTTAACTATATTAGCTCATTCTGAAATGTGAAAATTATTTAAAGTAGTTTAGAATTATATGCAAACATTGCATGCAGTAACTGAAAAGAAATAGTAATCAGTTAATGTACATTTATTCTGCTTTATACAACAAATTCCAATGTACTCTAAGGAGTAACAATGAATATTTCAAATCTGTTGTATTAGTGTAAAATATGTTTCATCATTCATATCTCTTAGCATTTTCCTTTACAAATTTGTTTTATAAACATTGATCACCACAGTTTCCTCCCCACTGTCATACACAGGTTTCCAAATAGAAACAACAATGAAAGCTACTATGATCTTCAAATACAAGCAAATAAAGTTTGTATTATTTAACTTTTAAAATTAATTGTTGTTTAATTTAATTAATTATATTCATATGTATGTTTCTGTGTGGGGGTTAGCGTGTGTTACTGCAATTTCTTGGAATGCAGGAAGAGGGTGGCAAATAAACCGAACTGTGTTTACAGGTGATAGTGAAAGCTAACGGATCTGATCGCTGTGAACTGAACCCAGGTTTTCTATAAGTAATTTCTCCATCCCTCTGTTTCTATACTGTTTAGAACTTTCAGGTCTTACCAAGGAAATGTATAGATGATTGGTGAAGAGGTTGTTGGAATTGTGGGACCTAAATTTGTAATTGAACCTGTATATTTTATGCAGGTTGAAATTATTAAAAGTAAGTAAGTGATTGATTCAGAAGAGTGGTGTGAATATGTGAACTTCTAGAATTTCTTCTTTAAATAATACAAGTTCTTTAACATCTTTAAACCTTTTCATGTTTCTTCCTTCATTAAGGAACTTGCAAAACCATTCAGAAGATGCACTTCAGATTCAAAACACAAGTTCTACCATGTCTAAATTATGTTATTATTGAAATGTTTTATTAGTGCTAACATGAATGAAATACCTCATAAAACTCCAGAAGAGTTATGCCCTACTTGAGGAAATGTGGATTTTAATTAAATAGTAGGTATAGAAAATCATAACATTGGGAGTCCAGATGATCTTTGATGGTTAATTATAAGCAAAACACATCAAATTTATTTTTATTTGGCCATTAATTGAGAATTCTTTCTAAAAGATTTATACGCTTTACCTACTTTGCATCTCTAGCTAGTTGATTATAAAACAACACAGTCTTCTAATCCAAACAATAAATCCAGCCATCATCTCTAACATCGGAAGAAGTTTTATCCAACACCATTGGGCTCTGTTGCTCTTAGACCTGTCACAGCACAATTGTAGCAGCTGACATAAGCCCAAAACTGAAAAGAGTAAATCTTCTATCTGTCCATAAGGAGTTTACATTGATTTCACTCTGATACAGGGAATTTTAGCAAAACAGCAGAGTGCCATTATTAGTGTCAGTGGTGGCCCTCTGCCCTTGGGTGGGTCTCAGGTTGGGCCAATTATTATTTGGCCTCTCCCTCTATCTTTGTTCCCTCCTTATCCTTATACTTCTTACAGTCAGAGCCATTTTGTGTTCACAGGTTTGTTGGTGAGTTGTTGATCCCCTCCTTCCACTACTCCTACCTGGCTAGGTTGTGGTCATTTCATTCTTCATGTCCCCTCCTTGTTAAAAAAGCTAGAGTCACACCCATGTCCTCCCAGGCGCCTGCCCTGTAGCAGACCTCCAGCTTGACCAACAAGTGCCCTTCCCCAATCTTTCTTCTTGTTCCCAGCCCTCCTACCTCCTACCCCCATACTCCTCACAGCTGATCCCCACTCCTGTTTCCCTCTGCATCCCATCGCTTGCCCAGTTCCCTCTGTTCATTCACTTCTGCTGACAGGAGCCTAACTTGACTGTCTTCTGGAAGGCTCCAGCAGACAGCAAATCTAGACAGATGCTGAGATTTGCAGCCAAGCACGGGGTAGAAATATGGGGGTCTTGAGAAATGTTGGGGGAAAGATGGAAGGATCTGGAGGGGACAGGAACCTCATAAGAAGACCAACAGACACAAGTAACCCAGTCACATGGAGGCTTACACAGACTGAGTCATCAACCAAAACAATCATGATCTGGACCTAGGCCCCCTGCACACATGTAGCCTAAGGGCACCTTGGTCTTAAATGGGGTGCCTTTTGAGTGGGTGGGAACCAGGCTGGGGGGGGGTATTGCTGGTTCTAACATGGACTCTATTGCCCACTTTTGGAGCACTTCGCCCTGGCAGGGCTGTCTTGCCCTTGGCCTCAGGGGATGAAGAAATGTTCAGTCCTGTTGTGACTTGATGTGCTCCTGAAGGTTAATAGGGACGGGGTGAAGGGGCTCCCCTTTTCTGGGGGAAAAGGAGAGAGGAGGGGGAAGGAGGGAAAGTGCTGGGACTGAGAAGAGGGGAGGGTGGGGGCATCCATGGAATGTAGAGTAAATAAACTAATATAAAAATTTTTAAAGATTTTAGCAAAATAATGACAAGAAAATATTGAGAAGAATATGAATACATTCAGAATGAAGAACAGAGTTAGTAAAGGAAAACCTTAAAAAGAAAAAATAAAGATATAGCTAGACAAAAATAAACACACATACACATCCAATTAAATACTTGATTAGTTGCTGAAATATCATTTAAAAACACAGGAGAAAGAAATCTGAGACTTAAGCTGAGTAGACTTTTTATAATTTAGAGTAAGAAAAAGACCATTGATAATAATAATGGTCTATTGACTATGAAGTGAAATTCAAGGAAATGGAAACATTATTTAGATTATCTCTGAGCATTCTGAGTTATTCTATGATGAGGGCAAGATGGCTGAAGTCAGAGTGTTTAGAGAAACTGGGTCATCTTGAGTTCTTATGGACTCACTGTAGGATAACAGATATGACCTTAGTGGATAGGAATCTACAAAGTAAAACATGTCTTCAGTAATATAAAAACTGTCATATCCACCTGAAATACAGTGTCACTAGAGAAGTTGTTGGAAGCCAAAGTGATAGGAAGCAAAGAATAAATTAGAGGAATTTCAAAGAATACTAAATGTTTTCTGAAATATTGAAAAATCAGAGAGTTCAGATTATGGGGAAGTTTATTCACCATGATAATTAATTCCTTTTGTATCATAATAAAAGTGTACACTAATAAAAGTGCTGAAAATTTATGGGATGATGATAGCAATAACAGAGTCAATATCTAGGGTTCCTATCATAAAAGAATGATTTAAGAATATTTCAGTTAAAGCCATATAAGTCTGTTATTACATTTTAAATTATATTTTATTATAAGTCTATCAATGGATAACTTGTGGCAATTATTTAATGAATTATTAGATGTGTTCTTTAGAAAAAATCTAAATTTTGGTATTTTATTCATAAAATAAATACTGATATTTATCCTGCTCAGTTTTACAAGTTATTTTCTTATTCAATCCCACAATAGCAAATTTTAACATGGTAACTCTTTGTACAAATTACGGAGTAACTGTCTGTGTCTTAATCTGTATTATAGTATTTAAAATAAGTCCGCAAGAAAAAGCAGAATAATATTGATATGTTTAGGTAGCATTGTATAACTTAAGATATATTTTGAAGTGTATGCTGAGTTTTGAGGCCCTATCCAGAGTGATTTACTGGTATGGTCTATGGTTATAGAAAGATGTAAATTTAATAGTCTTCCCATAAAAGAAAAATGTTTCATCAAATGGTACCCTCTTACTCTAAAAATCACCACAAAATATCATGCTTTCTAGGCCTGCTCATCTCTGTCTGGATTTTGCTTTCTCATATAAATATTTTATTTTAACATAAGAACATCAGCAAACTATTTACTCATTCTTTGCTTTTCCAGTCAAGATGATGAGTTTGTGTCCCTAACCCCACCACTGCCCCAATTGTGTGCATAATCCCTATTATCAAGTTCACGTGTCAACAGAACCTGTTCATTGTGTAACCTAAAGAACTTAAAGAACTGCAATGGTAACATGAACATTCAGAATGCACATGTAGTTTCCAACTGACATAAAAGTAAAACGTGATTCAGTGACAAAACCAGGACTTTTCAGGTGAAATGGATGTGGTTTCTGTTTGTCCTTAAGAGTTCAAATGGCTCTATTAGAACCGCTTTATATTATATAACATAAAAGTTTTAAAATGCACAGTTCATACCATGGAAAAACAGTACAATACTCTATATTATTCCCGATTTCACTTGTTTTTCAGAAGAAAAACACAATTATAAAAGTACTTTTTATGATTTAATTTTTTCAACTGTATCTTCTAAACTTGCCTCTTCTAACAAGGTACACCATAGTGCAATACAATTGGAATCAATGGGTATTATATCTCTTATATTGTTTCTGTAGCGAGCCACTTAAACACAGCTGATTAAAGTGTTGTTTCATATACATTTCTTGATATTTTAAACTCCATGGTTATTATTATATGGAAAACTACTGAACTCCTGTAGAAAATTTATTACAGCAACAACATGATATTTTGCATCTCTTGTTAATGCTAAAATAGACAAGGATATCATCTTACTCATGTAACATCATTCAAGTCACTGTCACTAAGACATATGCAATAAGGAATCAAACTATTAATGAACAAAGATAACAAAGATCCAATTAATATAACTTTCACAGAGCAAGAAGAGAAAGTTATAGATTCCACATTGATGGACAGTTATGTCTACAAATACATATAGGCAGACCACATGTGTCTAGTGCAATACCTTTGTCAGTGCTGCAATTCTCTGAGCCAGTTCAGCCTCAACTTCAGGCAAAGTTTCAGCTTTTCTCATAGTCTGCTGTAACTTTTGCTCAGCCAGTTCAAGACGCTCTTGCAATTGCCTGTTTTTTTCTTCCATCTGGAATAAATTTGATAAGGGTGCCATTTAGACAGTCAAGAGTTAGATTAGCTAGAACGAGTCATATGGCCTTTATGCTCAGCTATTTTTGTAGATGTAAAAACAACTATTATCACATGTAACTGAGCTGTGTGATGACTGTTATCATGATTTCATGTGTTGTCAATTTTAATTTCTGAAATTCAGTACAATAAAATAGCAACTATGTTACTATTGGCAGGAAAACAAAAGAAATTTCTAATGAGTAAGAACTTGAAGAAATGGGAGATAGCACAGTATTGATACTCCAGTTTACCAACACAAGAAATAAACATACTGAAAATCATAGTTTTAAACTGGAGCAAGATCAGAAGTACAAAAAAGCCCACACTCTCGAAATTGGACAAACAAGTTTTCTGTGTAGGACAGAGAGTATTTTAGGATTGTTTGTCACATGATCTCTGGTTCAATTCCTCCACTATGCTGATGTAATACAAGAAGAACCAGTAACAATTAAATAGTTGTGTAGATTCCATTAAAACTGCATTTACATAAGAAGGGATACCACAGTTGTCTTATATGCTGCAGCTCCCTCTCTTTTGCTGTAGAGATAGCTGGGTGGACCTTCTAGCCCTGATATGTACCATGTTTGTGTCTTTGGGAAGCAGTCATGCTTTGGATCCTTAGAGTACTAAGTAGGATATCTGCAACTAATCAGTAGCTGGTGGATAGAATTAAGAGAAGTAATACAAGGGTCTGCTTCATATCTAAATTCAAAGTCAATAGCTATAGTTTTGTTATGTTCATGAGTTATTTCTTAATTTTGTCTAAAATAAACTATAAAATAAAAATTAGGATATTCTAAGTTTTAGAGCACAATTACTCACCTGATAAAATAAATAAATAATCTTAAATGTTAAGAACACATGCATTGAGCAAAGCAAAAATCAGAACAGAGAGACTGAACCTGGCGCAAGATGGCTTCCTTGTTCGCCAACTCATTTTCCAGTTTATCATTCATGTCATGAATGGAGGTAGATTCTCTCTGAGCACTCAGGTATCGCTTCTCCAGAGTTGTGATTCGTTCTTCCATATCTTCCTTCTGAGCCATCGCCTGCAAATAACACTGTACAAGTCATGTGCAAGTCTTTCATTACATCCCCATCAGGACAAAACACAAAAGAAAATCAGTCTTACACATTTGTAGTTTTCTTTCTTAAATGAAATAATGAGATCTCAAAAATATGGCTTCTTTCTTTTTCAAGTAAAAACTTGAAAAAAGGAGAAGAATCTTAAGAAATGCTTCCATGTATGCCAGGCTAGCCTGGTCTACAGATTGAGTCATAGGACAAATAGAACAACACAAAAAAAGAAGCCCTGTCTCAAATACCAAAACCCCCCAAAATTTCATATATTTCTTAGTATCTTTATTTTAAGTTTTTGTTTTTATCGTTTTTTTTTTTAAGATTTATTTATTTATTATATAGACTGTGTTCTGGCTCCATGTACACCTGCAGGCCAGAAGAGGGCACCAGATCTCATTATAGATGGTTATCAGCAACCATGTAGTTGCTGGGAACTGAACTCAGTACTTTTATGGATATAACCTAGAACCCCTGCTCAGATGTAGCCCAGGGTAGCTCAGTATCCAAGTGGGTTCCCTAGTAAGGAGAACAGAGACTATTTCTGATATGAACTCACGATACCTGATAATCTAGGGTCATATGGAAGAGGAGGAGGACCTCTTCTATCAGTGGACTTGGAAAGGGGCAGGGAGGAGATTAGGGAGGGAGGGTGGGATTGGGAGGGAATGGGAGAGGGTGCTACAGCTTGGATACAAAGTTAGTAAACTGTAACTAATATAAAAAAATTAAAATTTAATTAAAAAAAGAAGAGTAGCCAGTGTGCTTAACCTCTGAGCCATCTCTCCAGACCTTTCTTATTTTTAATTTTTAGAATAGATTGATCATGACCTTTCTAATGTTATGGAATAAGGGGGATAGAAAAGGACCCAGAGGGAACAAGAACCCCACAAGGAACCAACAAAGCCAAAAATAAGCAGAGTCGGGGGAGGAGGGGTACTGCAGAGGCTGATACATGAAGCAAAGACCAAACATAGAGAAGACCTAGACCCCTTGCTCAGATGTAACCCATTGACAGCTCAGTCTTCATGTGGGTTACTTAGTAAGGAAAAAAGAGACAGCCTCTGACATGAACTCGGTTGTCTGCTCCTTAATCACTTTTTCCTGGAGGGTCAACCTAGCTAGCCCACAGAGGGAGAGTCCTAATGGGTCCTGATAGGATAGGGTCAGACAGTAGGGGAGGAGAACTTGCCTTATCAGTGGACTAGGGGAAAGGGATAGGAGAGGAAGAGGAAAGTAAGGTGGGACAGTGAGGAGATAAGGGATGGGGCTACAACTGGGATACAAAGTGAATAAATTGTGAATAATAATAATAATAAAGGAGAAAAAATTTTAAAAAAGAATATAAAGAAGAATGTTTTGAAACTTCTTGCTGTAGAACTGCTGACAGGAACATTTGCTCATTGTAAAGTAGACAGAGATACAACTATGGGTGGAGTTAAAATTCAGGAAATTGTTATATTGGTGACCATAGTTTTAAAGATATCTTCAAATAAGACATAGATCCACCAAGGTCTGGAAAGATGGCTTAGTAGCTTAAAACACTTGCTGCTTTCATAGAAGGACCATGTTTGGCTTCTGGTATCTCTGTGGCAGCTAAGAACCTTATATCTTTACATCAGGAGAATCTGACACCCTTTTCAACCCCTAAAGTCACTGCACACAGAAAGTACAGTGCAGGCACACCATCACACAAACACATACAATAGAAGTAACAAATATTAAAAACAAAATCTACTCAGTGCTACTCAAGTTGTGATTATTAGAAGAACGTCTACAACCACTAATTTACTAAACCAACACCATTCCTACCAACAGTCTATAAACATCTGCAAGTATACCCTCAACTAAATGTTGCTTTCACCTGTCGTCAAGGAAATACATCAGACACAGAGAACACTACAGAAAACAACTAATCAAAAGGCAGACTTATGAAGCCCTGTCCCAGTGGATGCATCTACAGGACAATTCTGTACCTAAGGCTCAGGGAACACTCTCGGAGAAGGGCCAGAAAGATTGTTAGAGTTAGAGGATCACAGAGTTTGAAGTGAAATTGTGTTTCCTAGTTATGTCAGAAGCTGTACCCAAAAAAAAGTCTCACAAACATGAGTGCATGGATGTGAGCTAGGCAAGGATGACACCACTGAGCATACCAAAATGGGTGGAGGAAAGCCCACAAGGCCTCAACCCTGAACAGGTAACTGTGGGCAACTGAGAGTATCCTGGAGCAGGAGAGGACTTTCCCAGGAAAATGAATAGGAATTATTTTCCAAAGTCAAATGATCAGCTTTGGAAATATGCATACAAGTAACGTTATATCAACTGAACAGGATATATTTAGGACTAGAAGGAACTGAGGGTTGGGTGTAGATTGTATCATATTATCAGAGTTCATCATGCCAATCCGTTATTAATGAGGTCCTTGCTTTTCTCCAGAGTCCAGCGATTGTCTGCAACCTCTAATCTGCAAATTTTTTTTTCAAATATACAAAAGCAATAGAAGCCCTTAAAAGGGAAAATTTTCTTCACCATCATCTACAAATAGTATTATTTATATTATAAGCCCATAATTTTTTCAACATAGATAAATATAACAGCTTCCCCGAAAGAAAAATTGCCCTTAGTGTTCTGGTTCTCCTTTAAGGACCTCGATGGCTCCATTTTTTTTCCCTCTTGGATTTTTAAGACAACAGTCATCCTATTTCATTTCTATTGCCCTCACCAATATTCTGACAAAAAAAATTATGAAATGTGGAGAGGAAGAGAGTTTATTTGGCTTACTACTCCAAGTTATACTCAATCATTTTAGAGAAGTCAAAGCAGGAAATAAGGTATCTAACCATATCACATCCAGAGTCAAGAGTTAGCGTCTTTGCTTGCTTACTCCCAACTTGGTTTTTCCTTTCTCACTGTTGAGGGACTCCTGTCTAGGGAATGACACAGCCTCAGCTAGACTGGACTTCCACAGCAGACATTCTTACTGGCAACCTTGATCTAGAACACTCCTTATTAAGACTCTCTTTTGAAGTGAGTTTCTGTTTTTCAGGTTCACAATTAAACAGAGCTAAGTCCCACAACAAAGTGTGCTGCAGATCAGAAAAGGAAGGGAGATGATTCTAAGGAAATAAAAATGAAAGTGGTGAAGTCTCTTTCTGGTTATTGATGGAAATTTAAAAGATTATTGTCAAACTGTTAGAGAGTATGTATGAGAAGGTTTAAGCATATATTAAAAAAACAAATACAAAATAAACCTAAAAATTAGCTAATAAGATCCTAAAAAAACAGAGAGTTGTACACAATAGAAAATATTATAGGAAATGACTGCTTGGATTGATTGTGAAAAATATTTACATAATAACAATAACAGTAATGAAAGATATTTACATAATAACAATAACAGTAATGCTGAATGTAAGTTTGATATAATTAAAATTGAAGATGAATATACGATCAGGTAAGCCAGGAGTATAAGCTAAAATCCATACCTAATTAGCAAGACTCATATCAGGTTTAAGTAAAAGAGAAAAATGCTAAAGAAAAAGCTCAAAGGGTTGAAAATAAGAATTTATGGAAAACAACACAGAGAAAAATTAGGTAAGAACTTGGAAGAAGTATGTCTTTTTTTCTCTCTGTATGTGTGTGTATAAGCCTCTTGAAATTATTTTCTGTTTATAGAATAATTAATTGAAAGATGATAATTCATTCTGCCCCTGGTCTCTCTGTCCACATATAAGCCAGGTGTTCTGGAGCACAGGTACCCATCATTTTTGAGAACCGAGTAGCCTCACCTACTTACTATCTTACTTTTGGTATTCTTTGACACACTATTGACCAAAAGGCTATTCTGAATGCTGGTTCCATCATACTATTCCTTGAATTAAATTCATTTATTTATTTTCTGCTATCTTCAAGGTAAAATAGCAGCCACAAAACTCTTGCTTTCTTGACCTAATACATCTGTACTTCTGTGTATTGAGGTATATAACATTCCTCCCAAATTTGTACCTTTTCTAGAATTATGAAAGGAAGTTTATAGGCAAATAAGATGTTAAAGTTATAATCAAGTAAGGATGAAACAAAGTAGCATTTGAGTAGAGGTTAAATTGAATGATGGCATCCTCAGGGAGAGAACTGGAAGCATAAACACAGAGCAGTGAAAGCTGTTGTGAGTAAAACTTGTCCTTGGGTTCATTTTCACATGCTTTTATTTGTCAGATTATTAATAACTGCCCTGTAATTACTAAGAATTAAGTGGTATAATAATTTAGTTATTTTGTATAATGCCTAGAGTGGAGTATACACTCATTAAATTAAATAGCTACTTTGTATCAGGGATTACAAACTGTCCACACTTAGCTGCTCAGATCCACGTAGGAGCTGCTCAGATCAGCTGCACACAGTCCATGTAGGAGTCAGTGTATGTAGATTTGGAATTGCATTTTTGACTCAGTGATTCATGTGAGTGATTCAATTTTAACAGCAGGCTGTGTTACCAAAAATAAAATTTGAATTTTACGTCATAGAAATAGCTTTTCCTCTGTGTTATTTGGAGATCCTAAAAAGAAAGCTTTTTCTCTTCCTAAAAGCTGTTATGTAAAATGAAAAGTAGCATGAAATTCCAAGGACCCCCTAAACTGAAATTTACATATAACTGGATTTTTATTATAATAAATAAATATAGTTCCATAGTAATGTAATGTGGGTAAGTGAAACACATAATTCTTCTCTCAGATAATATAAGTGAGAACTTATAAATTCATTTATTTGATTTCTTTGCAAATGTGAGATCTTTTTTTCTGTGACATCAGAAAGGTAAGTCAGCTTTATTGATAAAATAAATGTAATTAAAATACTTTACTGAAAATTTTAACTCTTTGCATACCCATGCAGGGAATATATTATCCATATATGGTTAATATATTTTTAATTAAAAAATAAAGAACAAAAACACAATTTAAAATTGATTTTTGAGTAATTTCATTATGTCTAGCTCCATCTACTTTTAGATCAAAGTTAATACAAAGAACAGCTAAAATGAAACATCAAAGTTTCTTGATAAAGCAATTACAAAAATATGTTCAGAAACCATTGACTAAATGTAATTACATAAGTCAGTTTAAATTTATTAGATTTTCCTCACAGACAAAGTGAAATACATTTCTATTTGTAATTACTGGTTCCTTTTCCCCCACGATGGCCCAAGTTTTTCCTTAATTAATTCAATGATTGTTTTTTTACTTGTGGTATATTTATGTCATACTGTGCTGCAATATTGAGAGAGCAAAAGAAGAATTATCTAACTCTCTTACTATTAAGAAACTCAGTTTAGAAATACATCACTTAAAATGCAGAGTCTGCACTTTGAGTTTAAGTGATAGGAATTTCACATCATTTTGACTATATGGAAAGAATGACAGAAATACTGGTAATTTAAGTGGTAGTGATGCCACGGCTGACATTTTGCAAGATAGTTGCCAAGAGTAAAATACTGTACTTCAGATGCAAAATCATAACTCTCAACTAAAAGATAATAAGAGAATTTATTCTGAAGCCAAATATAAGTGACCAAGTTCCAGGAATACAGATTTAGATTGCCCCAAATTCCATGTTAAAACATGGTAACAGTTTGAAGAAATCAAAGCACTTTTCAAATATGTCATTAGAACATTAGAGAGGAGAATCAGAACATAACAGACCCTGGATGCTATTCCTAGGTTTGATTGGTTAGAAACTTACTGGTCTGTTGGTACATTATAAAGGATTTACATAATGGTCACAACGGTGTGAAATCAGGAATGGAGAAGGGCAAAAAAAATTTGCCAGTACTAAAATCTGTACACCTTAAGAAGCTAAGCAAGAAGAAGGTCCTTGGGAAAGATGATCAATCCTCACTCAGAAAGACAAAAGGAATGGACATTGAAAGAAGGAGAAAACAGGAAACAGGACAGGAGCCCATAGAGGGCCTCTGAAAGACTCTACCCAGCAGTGTATCAAAGCAGATACTGAGACTCATAGACAAACTTTGGGCAGAGTGTAGGGAATTGTATGAAAGAAGGGGAGATAGCGGGACTTGGAGGGGACAGGAGCTCCATAAGGAGAGAAACAGAACCACAATATCTGGGCACAGGGGTCTTTTCTGAGACTGATACTCCAACCAAGGACCATTCATGGATATAACCTAGAACCTCAGCTCAGATGTAGACATGGCAGCTCAGTATTCAAGTGGGTACCCTAGTAAAGGGAACAGGAAAACAGGGAATGTCTCTTACAGGGAATGAACTCTTTGACCACCCCCCACCCCTGAGGGGGGAGCAGCCTTGCAAGGTCACAGAGGGAAAAAATGCAGTCAGTCCTGATGAAACCTGAATAGCTAGGGTCAGACCTCCCCCATCAGTGGACTTGGAGAGGGTAATGGGAGGAGATGAGGGACAGACAGTGGGGTTGGGAGGGAATGAGGGAGGGTGCTACAGCTGGAATACAAAATGAATAAACTGTAATTAATATAAAAATAAATATTTACTTAAAAATGGCCAGTAAAGGGTTAAGGATCCCTGGATAATTTGGTTCTGGATCTGCAACCTTTTGCAATCTTTTTTTGTTCTAGTCAGTATATTTTGCAGAAGATTCAGTGAAAGGTATAGTCTTCTCAGAAGCCTTTGTTCCCAGTACTATGAAGATTTGGGAAGCACAATATAATGAAAATAACCCCACAAATTTTGAAGCCATGTTGATTCTATTTCTTCCAGGTTCTAGAAAAAGAGTGGTTATTTCTTATGGATTTTGAGGAAGAGAAGTAGTACACAGGCCATGAGTGAGTCACATAACCTCAAGGAGCCTCATGTTGCTCTTCTAAGTGAGGACAGTGAGTGTCATTCTGAGGGGGAATATTGGCAAATGGACGAAGAGAACAATATACTTGTGCTAGATTTACTATAATATTTATCTCCGAGAAAGTGAAAAGGAAAGAGCTAAGGCACGTGGCTATAAAATTAACACTTTCAGAACCATTTTAGTCCACACCAGTATATTCTGGGCATCTATATTTCTGACTGTCTCTATTTCTCTGTGTCTCTGTCTCTTTCCTCTCTGCTTCCCTCTCATTTGGGTGTGCATGTATGTATATGTGTTTGTGCATGTGTGTGTGTACTCAAAATCCTACTTTATCCAGAAAGGCAGGGTGAGGTGTGAGTGCTGGCTCCTTCTCAGGTCTTGTCAAGGGTTTCATTTCCCATGGTCTTACACCTAGTACTTACCCTTCCATTTGCTGCCAGGCTTAGAAAACATTGTTTTACAAACTTCTCTCTGAGGTAGATGATGGGGTATGCTCCTTTCTCATGAGTCTCAACTAAAACATGGCTACCTAAGAATTAGGAAGTGTAAAAGTATAATTATATATTGCATGAAAATTACTTACCATGGGAAAAGATTAAAAATAGATTCCTAATGGAGCAATCCCTGGCAGTACAGGGTTGATGTTTTCTGTCTGAAATGGGTTTGGATCACCTATATCTAGAAACTAATTATACCAAGGAGTTATTTTAAAATGTGCAAATGAGAGACCAAAAGATTAAAAATCTGGTTACCCAGTAATGCCCTGAGGGCAAGGACTCACTAGAGATACAGTTGCTAGGAAACTGGCCCATCCCCCTATGGATGAAAGGGGAGGTGTCCCTCCCTAGGGACATTGATAGGTTTGGGGACCTTCCTATAGCCAATCAATTTAAAATGCAGCAATTGTTTGCCAGGCAGGAAACGCCCCTGCCTTGAGCATGCTGGGAAGGACCGAAATCTTTAAATGAGCCAATTAGCCTGGGCACAGGGCTCTTGGCTCTCCCCTCTTTGGTGGTCGGAGTTATGGGCCCAAGTTGCAGCTTGTAACTTTTAATAAACAAAAACCTCATGTATTTACAGTGGAGTCTATTTATTCCTGGTCTTTTGGGGTTTGTGAACTGGGCACAACACAATAAGTAAGGGAGAAGCAGAGATACCACACCTTATCTGTGAGAGGTAACTATAAATAGTGTTGATGAGTGCTGAAATCTAAAGAAAAGAAACAAATCTGGAACTACAGCATGAATAATTACAGAATGAGCAAAAGTCCAAGTAATGGTGTTACAACTTAAAAGACAGGCATCTTAATATTCATTAATTTACCTTGTATGTTATATGAGTTTGTGCTGTAAGAAGCAGTGAAAGGAAATATGTATCCATGAACTCTGAGATTATATGAAGCTGTATCATCACCTGAACTTCAGTGGAAATGTTACTGTATGCCCTTCATCCTTCATATTAGTACTTTGTCAATGCACACTCAAGCATCACATTTTAGAAAAAGACGATAAGTTACCTATTTTCCAAACAAAGGTTTTTAGTAATATGTGCTCAATAGTTATGTTGGTACGTAGAAAAGAGAAACCAACTAGCCTCAATGAAGAAAAAGTGTTGGATAAGGAGAAATGTGTATGGTGGTATTAAATAAATGAAATGAGAAGGAATGTTTGTACCTGTATAATACTGAGAGGTATTATACTTGGAGTTAATTCTTGGGACTGGGGCAAAGTCACCAGAGCACAGTCCTTTCAGAGCAGGGATCCAGCAGCAGTCCCCCACCCAGATTAACCTCAGGATGTGACTAGGGTCATGTAGCCCCTAAAGAAGCCTATGGAATGTGTTAACTCCCCCTCCTCCTTGCTACAACTTAACCTGCACGTGTCCCCCAGGTAGCCAGACCTGATCATTTGTAGTTTTGGCGCCTGAAAACGAGTTTAAAGGTCAACTCCCCTAAAGACCCTTTCATCCAATCCTATAATGCCAAGACTTGCACTTCCCTACTTTCGTTTTTGCCCCCTTAAAACCCTGTTCCCTACTACTCAGCAATTAAAAAGGAGGAAATCATGAAATTCGCAGGCAAATGGTGGGACCTGGAAACGATCATCCTAAGTGAGGTATCCCAAAAGCAGAAAGAAACATATGGTATATACTCCCTTATATAGACCTATAGGATAGGAAGGTCAAGCTGAAATCTACACACCTAGGGAGGATATACAGGAAGGAGGACCCACGTTGAAATGATCAATGCTCGTTTGGATGAACAAATGGAATG
>CM053766.1:65437289-65463426 GCA_028658305.1 Pachyuromys duprasi
AGAGTGAGAAGTGATCATAGAAATGGAGGAGGTTGGTGAGACTTGGGGAGAACAAGAGCTCCACAAAGACCAAACTGAGCAGGGCACAGGCGTCTTGTATGAGACGGTTTCTACGACCAAAGACCACGTGTGGATGTGGCCTGGAACCCCTGCTCAGATGGGGCCCATGATAGCTTGGTGTCAGACTGAAGACGCTAGTGAGGGAAACAGGGACTGTTTCAGTCATGAACTTGATGGCTGACTCTTTGACCCTCCCCCATACATGCCAGGGAGTGACAGACTGGCTAGATCCCAGGGGAGGACATTGCATCCAGCCCTGAGGAGACAGGATGAGCTGGGGTTGGATGGAAGGGGAGGAGGTCATCCCCTGTTGGTGGACTTGGAGGGGGTGGGGAGGAGATGAGGAAGGGTTGGGGAGGGTAGGAGGGAATGAGGGAGGGGCGACACTTGGGATACAAAGTACCTAACCTGTGATTGATACAAAAATAGGTAAATTAATTAAAAAAAAAAAACCTGTTCCTCCAGAGTTGGGGTGACTTGCCTCTTTGTTCTTGTAAAGAGCAGCCACCCAGCTTGTAATAAAGGCCCTCATGTGTTTTGCATCGGACTCAAAGCCTGTTGGTCATTTGGGGACTCTCGATCTGGGTATATCAATACAATATCGGGGAACACTCATTTGAGAGGAGAGCATTTGAGCAAAAGGTGGGTGATAAGAAAATGAAATCAAGCAAATCCTGCTTGAAGAGTCTGCTTTAATTGAGCCGAGCGGACAGCATTAGTGAATCATATACCAATATATATTAATATATAATATCAACTGTATATAAATAATGAAAGGAAGCAAAGGGAGGCTGCATTATATTGTACATATTTTTCAGGCTTATTACGTGGTTTCTGCAAGCAAAACATAAGCTGTGGAAGACTGTGAGAAGTCAAATATTGAAATTACAGATGATAGAATTTGCCACAAAATCAAATGCAGCATGAAGCTGAAAGAAAATTCCATGGAACTTCTAAGATTTAAGCATAAGCAATAATATTGGATGCGTGAAACTGCTGGACAGCAAGGTTTATTGGCGGAATGTGAAAGAGGCTCATGTTAAGATGCTGTTGCTGAGGTACCGTTTAGAGGTTTTGATATAATCACTGGGAAAGGGAAAAGAAAAGAAAAGAAAGGAAAGGAAATGGAGGTTGAGGAAGAAACTGAGAGCCTAAGATCAATTTGTGGCTCATTCACCTTTATTAACATAAACAAAGCAATTGTTGACTGAAAGGAGAAGAGTATGAAGACAGGGGAAGGAATGCTAAATAGTATTGAGACAAGGGGAAGAGATAAACAGGAGGGCTTCAAAGAGTATATATTTTTAAAGCATTATTAATTTAATTTTATTATTAGGTACTAAAATTGAGAATAACACTTTGTTTGAAGGAATCTTTCCTTCTTTCTGCATCTTATTTATTTATTTATTTATTTATTTATTTATTTATTTATTTAATTACTTTAAAGCCTGATTCCAGCATCCTCCTCAACTCCCAGTCCTGCCCTCAGGCATCCCTTCCCTCACTCCTCCCTTTCCTTCTTCTCAGAGAAGGGGAAGACCCCAGGGGCTAGCAACCCATCCTAGCACCTCAAGTCACAGCAGGACTAAACTCATCCCCTCCCACTGAGGCCAGACAATGCATCCCAGCTAGGGGAAAAGGATACAAAGGGAGGCTACAGAGTCAGAAACAGACCCTAATCCCATTGTTACTGGAATCACAATTGCAAGTAGCGCAGAGAAAAACAAATGTTCCAAGGGTAGAAGAATGAAAGCAGAGCTGGAGAGCCGGCCCAGCCATTAAAGGATGGGCTCACAACCACAAATGAACTAGCCTTTCAAAGGTTGGAGAATTTATCCCTTCAGTCAGTAACAAACGTCAGTAAGATGCTTTATTACAATACTCTTAATAAGTCAATAGGGGCAATAGGACACTATAGCCTTGCGATAAGAGAAAAACATATTTGGGTACAACAGATTGGGCCGGCTATATTCTAGTTAGCCACATAGAACCATACATAGAGATACAAAGATGTGCTTCATAAAAGTGTAAAATTTCATAAAGCAAAATTTTCTGAGATGGAAAAATCTGTATTTTTAAGAGTAAGAAAGAGGAAAGAAGAATCTTAAAAAAATTATTCTAATAGGTAAGATAATTTGATGTTATAGATAAAATATTATTCTGGATTATTTAGAAAATACGAAGTACTCTGTCTTTCTTTCCTTCCTTCTTTCTTTCTGTTTTGTAGACAAACTTATACTAAGCCTAGAAAGGAATTTACATAAAAAGAAAGGTTATATTATTTGGATGCGTAGCATTGAATATACACAGGCATTCACAGACCAAAAACAAAAAAAAACAAAATAAGAGACAATTTAAAATAATGTTCTTGAGTAATTCCATATAATATTATACAAAATCATGATTCATTCCCACATGCACATTCATTCAAATTTAAACCATGGAGCCTTGAAATGTCATTAAATCTCGGGAAAGATTGTATAATAGTACAGACTTGATTCCAAAGATTTCCATTCATACATATTTAAAGAACTGATAAATAAACTATTTCTGTTTTACTGAACTGCTACATAACTAAAATTATATTCTCAATTGTGATCTTAAAGAAGTCCCTCAACAGAGGAATGGATACAGGAATTTATTTTGGTATGGTGTAAATTGTGGTACACAATGAAATACTACTTAGCTATTAAAAACCAGGAAATCATGAAATTTGCAGGCAATTGGTGGGAACTAGAAAAGATCATCTTGAGTAAGGTAACCCAGAAGCAGAAAGACACTCATGGTTAATACTTACTGGTCAGTGGATATTAGCCATATAATATAGAATAAACAGATTAAAATCTATAGACCCAAAGAAGCTCAACAACAAGGAAGACCCTGGGGAAGATGCTCAATCCTCATTCAGAATGACAAATGAGATAGACATTGGAAGCAGGAGAAGACAGGGAACAGGACAGGAGCCTACCACAGAGGGCCTCAGAAAGATTCTACTAATCTAGGTATCAGAGGAGATACTGAGACTCATAGATAAACTTTGGGCAGAGCACAAGTAATCTTATGAAAAAAGATCTGGAAGGGACAGGAGCTCCAAAAGGAAACCAACAGAGCCAAAAAAAACAAAAAACAAAAAACAAAACAAAACAAAAAAAAACAAAAACAACAACAACAAAAGACTGAGCCCAGAGGGACCCGCAGAGACCAATGCTCCAAACAAGGTCAACACATGGAGATGACCTAAAATCCTAGCTCAGATGTAGCCCGTAGACTCAGTCTACAAGTGAGTTACCTAATAAGGGGAGCAGGGGCTTTCTCTGTCATGCACTCAGTGACAGACTCTTTTATCACTTCCCCATGGGGGATGCAGCCTTGACTGGCCAAAGAGGAAGACAATGCAGCCATCTCCTGATGAGACCTGACAGACTAGGGTCAGATGGACCTCCCCTATGAGTGGACTAGGGAATGGCATGGGAGGAGAAGAGTGAGAGAAAAGGTGGGATTGGTAGGAGACAACGGAGGGGGCCACAGCAGGAATACAAATTGAATAAATTGTAAAAAATAATAAAAAAATTTAAAAAGAAGTAAAGACTACCAGCCACAGGGGAGTGCATGCAGAGTACTTCCCAGCAACGTTTCCGAAGCCATTCAAGAATCAAATACAAAGAACGCTGAGGCATTTACCTCTCGGATGTCCCTTTGATATTTCGTGTTCATTTCTTCTGTTTTAATGAGGTCCTTTCTTGCTGTCTCTGCTTCCTGTTCCACTTCTCCCACCCGGGAAGAAAGAGCTGTTAAACGTTCTTTCATTTGGGCCATTTCATAGTTTTGTTTTTCAAGCAATTCTTGTAGCTCAACTATCTGGCTGCTGTCATCTGTTGAGTCTATGGAGCCATTTGATAGTCGCTGCAGGAAGAGACAAAAACAGGGCACTTAGGATTGTCTTTATCCTTAACTTAAATGCACAACAGGAAAACAAACAAAAACAAAAACAAAAAATGGGAAACTAAACAGTCTTCACAATGAGAAGTAAGAATTGTGAAAAAATAAAAGTGTTGGTGAAAACCTGTTTTTGAGAAAACTGATATTAATATATAAATTAAATGACATGGAGGAGCTGGAGCTGTGGCTGAGCAGTGAAGAGCACCTGCTGCTCTTCCAAATAACCTGGGAAGAGTTCTGTCCATAGCCCCATGTAACTGCAGTTCCAGGGGATCTTACCCTATTTTCTGAACTCCACAGGTACCAGTATACACATGCTCAGTTACGCCTCCCTCTATCTATGTCTCTTTCTCAATCTCTCTCTCGCTCTCTCAACCTTTCTTTCTCTCTCACACACACATAGAATAATAATAAGATGAATATTTTAAAAATATGAAAACAAACCAGTATTAAATCAGGTGACAAATGCATTTGCACAACAATTTTTATATGTATATATGAGAAGGTTATATTAAATATGTAACTTAGCATAGGTCATATATATATATATCTGATACATAGAGCACATTATTTTAATCAATAGCTATGGTATAAACTGTGTAATATTTTTATTTTTAATCAATTTCTTTTGAACTTTGCAGGCTTTATTTCATTTTATTTTATTTTTAAATAAAGTATCTGACAAACTTTATACACTTTATCTGGATCATGGTGTTGTTTTTTTAACTCCAAATATACCCAGGTCCTCCCACCTTCCAACCTATCTAACTTCTGAAGACAAGGAATCCTTTTGAGTTGACCAACTACTCCTAGAATTTGGGCCTGCCCTGGATTGTGGTTGATATTCCCAGTGACATTTCGTTGGAGAAAAATTATTTTCCATTTTCCAGCAGGTGTCAACTGAAAACAGTTTCTTGTTTAAGGATCGGGATTTGTGTTCTCTTTACCTTATCAGTGCTGAAATTATTGTCTGGTTTTAAATTTGTTCATCTCGTTTGTGATGTCACACTCTCTATGAGGTCATATGTATATCAGTCATTTTGTGTATGGAAAATGTTGCTTCCTTTGAGTCATTAACCATTTCCGGATCTCACAATATTTCTGCCTCTTCTACACAGACTTTCCAGCACTGAAAAGGTACCAGTAGATAAAGATATCTTATTTAGGTCTGCATTTTTCAAAGCCTTTCACTTTCTAGATGTTATCCACATGTGGGTCTCTGTTTTACCATTTATGATGAGGGCCTATATGATGCAATGATTTAGTCACATAGTAATATGTCATTAGGAGTCATTTTATTGATATGTTTCTTTAGCAGAATGATAGTGTTACATTTTTCCTTAGGGCTCATTATCTATTTAGTTTCAGGTTTTTGGCCACCTTTTTAATATTTGGTATGGGTCTATCTCATAGTATGGGCCTTATGTCAATCAAAAATGACTGGTTATTCCTACAACATTCGTGCCATTATTGTAGCAAAATATCTTGTGGTCAGGTCTGTGTTGTAGGTCTCTCAGGGTTTTATCAAGATGGTATGGATGATCACTTTTCTCTTCCTGTAGTGTGCAAATACATTCCAACACCATGAGTACAAGTCAGTAAAGATTAGGCTTCTATCTGGGTCTCAGCTTTATTTCTGCATGTCAGTGACCGAAGAACATGGCATTTTCAGTGATAGGGCCTTACCATCAGTCTGTGGAGAGTAACCAAAAGCCTTGACAGTAACCAGTAATCTTTGAGCATTATTTAAGACCATTTGGCCATCTGTTCAACAAGCTGTAATCCATTACTGGCACTGCGAGGTCTGCTTGGTAGCTTAAGATGTCCAGTTGAGGCTCTGTCTCTGCCATCATATAACGACTTCACTTGTATTCTTTTCATATATTTGTATATTTTGAAATCTTCTAGAGTAGTAGGCTGCCTTATGACTTTTCAAAGAGCTATTAGTGTTAGTTGGCCCTCTCCATATTTTCTTTTTCTTTACCCAGCTCTTTTGTGTTGCTACCAATGTAGTTTCATACAGTGATAAATGGAACTCTAAAATTATAGGTTTCATTTTAGTGACACTCATACA
The DNA here is from genome assembly GCA_028658305.1 of Pachyuromys duprasi. NCBI lineage: Eukaryota > Metazoa > Chordata > Mammalia > Rodentia > Muridae > Pachyuromys > Pachyuromys duprasi. The sequence goes on from CM053766.1 coordinate 65,443,363, forward strand.
AGTAACATTTATGCTTTTGTTGAAATAGCATAACTTATATGATGACTTTAGTACCTCTGGATGAGATATATCTCAGAAATTATGATGTATGGATTACCAGTGCTTAAACTTTACATATGCACAGCACACAGTGGAGGAAGCTTAAAACGTTCAAATATTTTGAAACACTTATTTTCACTTTTTTAGATAGGATTTCTAGAAAGTAGAAAAATCTATGTTTCAAAAGTGTCTTACAAGGGAATACGAAGAATATTTAAAGAAAGCAGATAACTCAATAATAGCAAAACAAGACAAAAAATATATTAAGAAAACTTTAAAGGACCTGAAAAGATATTCCTCAAGATAAGACTTATGTAAGACCAGATTTATAAAAATAAGCTCAGCATTAGAAATCACCAAGGGAGGTATAAAATAAAACCGCCATGACATATCACTCATGATTATTCTAATGTCCACACAAAAGTTAGAGGTCAACAAGCGCTAGCAAGAATTTACATTACGGGAGTGAATGTAAATTATACAGTCATTATGGAAATTGGTCAGGCATCAATAGAAAAGAAAAGAAAATTGCAATATAATCTAGCAATCCCAATTTTCAGTGTAACTAAGTATTCAGTGGAGTATTTTAATATGCCATTCTACCTTGTTATTCAATGTAATATTATTCAGAATAGTGAACATATGGAATCAAAGTGCTTACTAACTGATGAGGTGGGTAGAAACAATGTGGTACATATGCTGATAGAATACTGTTTCACTTTACCACAAAGAAAATTTCCATCTTCTACAACATGATTGAATTTGGAAGAAATTACAAATATAACAATCCCGGAAACAGTTACAACTTGATCTTGATTATATGCAGAATTTCATGTGCAGAGTAAAATGAGGCTAACAATGCATACAGTGATATAACCAAGGCTGGGAAGTAAAGGAAGGGAAGAAAAGAGAAAAAAAGGAGAAAGTAAAGAAGAAGAAAAGAGATAAATGAATTAATTACAAAAAAAGATGAGAGGGTGGAAAGCAGAAAGAAAAATGGACAGGAGGAAGGATGGACTGATAGAAGCTAGAAAGGAAAGGGAGGGGAGAATTATGGAAAGAAAGAAAGGCAAGAAAAGAAGCAACCTTGTCAGATAGCTGCTTAGTTAAAGTTCTGTGTCGAGAGTGGTACAGAGACTGGGAGGAGATGATTTTCAAAAAGAGAAAGAAGATCTCAACCAAGCAGAAACCGGAAGGTATGGGACGAGCAAAGCAGCACAGTTTGTTCTATGTGATGCTTACTCAACAGCATGTATCTCTTCCAACGCTGGCGTAAATTAGGAAACTTTTGAACATAAATGTAAATTTGGGGTTCTCCCATGTGCGATTTTGTTCCTAAGAAGAGCATAGCCAAATACAGAAAATAGCCCCTGTCTACACCAAGCTGCCTGCTCTCCCTGCCCACTGGCCATTTCAGTGGATCTTAGTCCCGGGCGTGAGTTACAAGGTTACACTGCACCCGCCTTACAAATCTCTGTGATAGTAGTTACCTCTACAACCACCACTTAACAACATAAGACAACCTTTAACATTTGACACACGTACACAGTTTTAAAAAGAAGTGCTTTCCGGAGGTAAAGGTACATTTTAATTACAGATCAAAGACCCTATAATTACAAATAAAACCCTGCAAAACTATCACAGCTACTACACATTGAGCAAATGGTGCTAGACTCCCCTATAATCCCTCTCTCAGTCACTGTTTGGTGCTCTCTTCTTAGCCAGTGTGCAGAGAGCTGCCTAATGCAACAGTTCAAGATTCCTTCCTCTAAGAACAATCCCTGGAGAGGTACTCAGCTCTCACCCCTCTGCAAGCAACAGTGCTGGCATTCAGAGCGATTGTCACTTCATGAGGGTATAGCTAAAAGACTACAGCATCCGAATCAATGCCTTCCCTCTTTCTTTGACAAAAGTCCAGAACCTGCGTTATGAAAGTACTGTTACCAGGTGTTCAGTGCAACCATGTAAGAATTAGTTAGAGGGATCCAAATAGTATCATAATAGAAACTAGGAATCTATAACGTTTTCTTGTGAGAAAGAAACTATTTACACCTATACTGTTTTTTTTTTTAGTGTCAGAAAAATTATAGAAGAAAAATCCAAACTCTATGGTATAAATAATTTATGGCTATGTTTCCCCCAATGTAAAACAACAAATTACTTGGGTCTGCAGTAAACCCAAATGAGTCACAGAAAACATGCTAAAAATAAAAAGAGGGTAAATGTAGAAGAAGGCAAAGGTATAGCTCCATTTCTGTGGCAGTCTACACTGGACGGATCTACTCGACAGAGGCAGAAAAGCAGATTGGCTGCTGCCTGGACCAGGGTCCTGAAATGAATGTACAGGGCCTCAAACTCACTTTAAAGTGTAGTGACTAATCTTTGTTTGATCTGAGTGGTGTTCACACACACTTCTCTCTCTTTTTTTTTTTTCCTGAGCATTTTTTTTTATTTTTTTTAATTTATTTATTTTTATCTCAATCACAGGTTAGGTACTTTGAATCCCAGGCGTAGCCCCCTCCCTCAGCCCCTCCTACCCTCCCACTCCCTCCCTCATCTCCCTCCTCCCGCCCCCTCCAAGTCCACCAACAGGGGAGGACCTCCTTCCCTTCCATCCAACCCCAGCTTATCCTGACTCCTCAGGGCTGGCTGCAATGTCCTCCCCTATGATCTAGCCAGTCTGTCACTCCCTGGCTTGTATGGGGGAGGGTCAAAGAGTCAGCCATCAAGATCATGACTAAAACAGACCCTGTTTCCCTCACTAGGGTCTTCAGTCCTACACCGAGCTATCATGGGCCCCATCTGTGCGGGGGTTCCAGGCCACATCCACACATGGTCCACACTTCTCTTTAAACTGTAAATAAGTTGCTTTATTAAAACTCTACAAAAATCTTTAAAACGATTCAAAATTGTTTTAATAATAATAATCAAATTACAGTGAGAAACTCGAAATTCTAAAGATCCTTTGGAAAACTAAGACTTACATAGTCATCTTAATTTTTGTATCACTGTGATAGACATCATGACAGAAAGAAAGTTGGAGAGGAAAGGGTTTGTAGCATCTTTAACTTCCAGATTACAGTCAACAACTGAGAAAAGCTAGGGCAAGAACTCAACCCTGGACAAACATGAAGGCAGGAACTCAAGCAGAGACCTTGGAGAAAGGCTTGTTCCTTACCTGCTTCCCATGGCTTGCCTATTCTACTTTCTCTAGTTCCCTAGAACTACCACCCTAAAACTGGGCACTGCAGACACTGAGCTGGAACCTGCCACATGAATATCAACAGAGAAAATGCATCTCAAGATTGGCTACCAGCCAGTCTGTTTGGCTTTTTTTTTCTCACTGAAGGTTCTCTCTTCCCAAATAACTGTACCTTGTGTCAATTTGATATAAAATGAGCCATCACATTAGCCTATCACTTACATGGTCATGATGAACTGAATTGAAATGTACAACCTTGAATTCCATTGTCTACTATTCACTTTCCCGCATCTATAATGTAAATGTACACAGAAGAGGTTAAAATTGTACATATTGTGTAATTAAGCCAAGGACCAAACATATGTATATATATCATATGTATATATATATATATATATGTATGTATGTTACTGAGATAAAGATATATAAGTATACATAGTACATACAATCTGTGATATATGCATTCACAAATATGTGTGGCTATAAATAATGTATATCTATCTCCTATATCTTTATTTCATGAATATTTATTTAGTACAAAATAGTGGTAATTTTCTAATTAGGAAAAATATTACTCAATTCTGTGCACCTGAAGTCCATTAAGACCTTGTTTAATAGTGTATTTTTAATTGGCTTAAGATGAGATAATTTTAACTAAATATAAACAGTAATCAGGCAACTAAAACACTTTTAAAATGTTAACCTTTGAATTCATTAAGCAGCAGAGACATGCTGCATGCCTTGGGCACACCTGTGAAATTTCAAACAATGTGTGAAAATATGCTGGATTTGTCAACTTACTTTTACCTGAAAAAGTAAACTTACTTTTACGTTATGCAACATCTCTGTTTATAAATACACAGCATTAAAAAAAATTATATGCTGTGGATGAAACCCATGAAACCTTTTTTAAGTACTGTATCACCAAATTATTGCTCGAGGCCTTAACATAAACATGCATTTTAAAAAATGTTTTTGAGTCAGATTAACTGTATTTTTAAAATCTATCTACTTGTTTACTAATGAGAGAATATATGATGTCTTTCCCCTAGCATTAATACATGTAAGAGTTAATAGTTTATTTTCTGTTATAAAATATTTTCAACATGATTTGTACAGCTAAACAGTCATTTTCATTCTTTACTATGTTTCCTCTTTATTACATTTATCTCATTTACATCATTCTCTCATTTTTTTACTTATTTACTGATATTTCTTAAAATATAGAAAAAGGAAGATAGAAGAGCAGATGATTAAAATTGATCTTCCTATTAATTAAATTCTTGTAATAGAGGCATAAATAATGTTAAAATTTACTAGCATCTGTAGAGTGACCACTAAACAGTTCTATTCCATTTTTTCAAGTACTTCCGGCATTTAATAGTTAGGAAAGTATTGCTGATTACATTGTCAAAGAAGTTATAATGAAATTTACAACCAATGCCGTACATCATCAGGCTTTTCTAGACTAGAAAGAGTCCTATAAAGTAGGAAAAAGTCTTAAAAATAATTTACTTCTGTGAGAAAATGATGTATAAAAAAAGAATTGTAGAACTATAAAATACATTTATAACGTAGATTCAGACAGGAAAATATTGATAGTCATAAAAATAATGAGAAGAGTAATAAAAAAGTATTGATTTACTGTTAGTATAAATCAATAATACATTGGGGTAAAGTATATATCTGAATGCATTATTAAACACAAACCAACAATAACATGAGTGAATGACTTAAATAAATTCAACCAAGCATTAGTACAAGGAGAAAATTTGAAAGGATTTATGCAGTGGAATGACCCAGCAAACATCTATGTTTCTTCTGATAGATCATGAAGGTCCATGTAATATGATAAATTCTTGAGATTCCATTTATTCCCAAGTCATCAAATAAGACTGCATCTTAGTTACAATAGTAATGTTATCTAGCAAAAACCAAACAAAAACAAAAACAAAAAAACTTGTAAGGATTCTTTCTCCAAGTGTGGGTTCAAAGCAATACTTTTATGTTGCTTACATTAACTAAGATATCAATATGTGCTAAACACAATTATAAGTGAATGACGTAACTTAGTTATTTAATGTCTCTTAATTATATCATATGCAGAAGAGAAATTGATACATAGAGGGCATTGTGATGGGTAGTGTGGTTGACACCTTAACATGTCACAAGATGAACATTTTTCACTCAATGTTCTGATTCTATAGTCTGCTTCCAGAAGTTGTCTTTCCCATTCCTGCCCCCCCTTTACTTTCTTTGTATTTCTATTCATTCATTCATTATTTCATCTATATACTAATTCAATAAACCATGAAAGTTCTAACTATATTTACTTATATTATGCCAGAAAGATATATAGGTCCTTAGAATGACAGGATTTCTGTTTGAAAGTAACCAAATGTTTGCTTTATTGAGTATGGATACAAGTAAACCAAGCAGAGGAGCAGAAATCATTTACTGAATAGAGACGTGAAGACATTTAGGTTATAAGACATAACTTAAGTAAACTTTAGGTCTGCCTACATTATTGTTTTGTTAATTTCCATATTCTGCCTTATTTTGTTTTTTTCTTCCAAATATCAGAAATGTACACTGATTTCAAATAATGCACATAACCGACAGATGTGATATTTAATTCCTCAAGTCTATTTTATACCATAAACAGCATTTGTCTTCACATTTTGTAAATCTACACTTTAGGAAAAGCATAAAAAACATTTTTAACCAGTGTCTGCCAATCTAACCCATGATTATTTTTAGAATCCTTGAGAAAATATCGATGGCCTCCATTCCAGACAACACAAAGGAATGAATTTTCTGCATGTAATTATTTTACAAATTTTCATAGGTATTAACAATGTTTGTATAGAATAAAGAACCACAGAACAATATCATGGTTGTACTTTATTGATTGCTGTGTCTTATTAGTCATTATGCATAAAAATATCACAAAAACTTAGAAAGTAAAACAATAAGGCAATGAAATGATTGAGCAAGTAGGTTAATAATATAATAGACCCAAGAAATTAGTTTTTTTCTTTAACATAGTATCATCCAGTTATTTTTAAATATTTCAAACCAAAAGATAATGAACAGTCCTGTATAACTCCTAATAATATTTTGTGGTGGTCTTTTGCAGGTAACTTTTTTTCTTTCAGCCATATCACTTTCAAAGAAGAGCAATTCCAGGCTCTCAAGTTTATCTTCTTGTTCTTATATACTTTCCAGTTACTCCTCCACTAAGTTGTCTGAGACTGCTTTCATTTCCACAATTATTCTGCTCTATCATTCTTCTCTAAATGCTTCCCCTGCACCATATCTACTCTCCTACAGATGCATGTGTACTACATATGCACAATACTTGTAAAAGTTCAAACAGACAAAGTTCCAACACAAGGGAAATAGTTACAAATTCCCATCCCTTGCCAAACAAACAAACACATCAAACAAACCAAAAACACCAAAAAATTTAAAAAAACACGCAAATAAACAAAACAAACCAAAGAAACAGAACACACACAAAACTATCCGCAATTGACAGCTTCTTACAAAAGAAAAAAAATCCATTTTCTTCAGTGGAGTGATGCCGGATATACAAACCACAATCCAAGGCAGACCTCATTCTTAGGAGTAGGTGACTAAAACAAATCTATCTGTGTGTGTGTGTGTGTGTGTACATTAAAAAATGTTTCTTCTCTTTAGAGAGAAGAACATGGAATTGGGAAGTAAAGATGTATTAGAAGGTTTGAGAGCAGTTGAGGAAGAGGAAAGAATATCATCAAAATTTTAAAAAAGTATTAAAAAGACAAAAGTACTCAGGGAGGAAGAGGCAGACAGATGGTTGTGAGTTTGAGGCCAGCTTGGTCTACAGGTGAGTTAAGGAAAACCAAGGCTATACAGAGAAACCCTGTCTCAAAAATACAAAACAAAATAATTCATAAGTGTGATATTCCCATTAGACTATGATGAGTGTAAATAGCAAAAATAACAACAAAAAGAAAATGTGCAACATTTATACAATATTACTAAAAGCTAAATAGGTGGAAGTAAAAAATATTACACAAAGCAGCATTGCTCAGACCCATGAATTAGAGCAACGCAGTATGATGATACTAGTTTCAAAATGGATTTTTAAATTGTTTATAAAAATTGTAGCATTTTAATTTTCTACCAAAATTTTAAAAAGTGTTTGTTTTTGATATTGTGTGTTTGTTTGTTTTGTTCCTTTTAAGGAATTTTAGTGTATTTAACTTCCTTTATTCTCATAATGTTTAAACTAATATGTAATTAACCTCACTATATCTAAAACATGTGGATTGGTGGAATGATGCTTTATTATAACATTTTAAATCAAACTTAACCTTAGGAAATTTCTATTTAACATTTTCATGATTAATTTTATTACCTATTAGAAGCTTAAAATAATAGAGGTATCCCATATTATATCATGAAATAAACATTTTAAATGATTCCTATGAAAAAGATACTCACCTATAACTTTTTAAAATCTTGTATATAAATTTAAAAGATAAAGAAGAAAATGAATATGGTTAATATTTTAGTATTTCATTTGTGGTGAGAAAGTCATTACTAAAAGTTTAGAGATGAGTCTATTGTTGAGGATATTTGATCACACTGTGAGCCCTGAGACTGTGTACTGGAAAAGTCTATTTCTGGTTGTAGTGTGGCTCAACCCCTTTAATCCAAGAGTTTTCTGTAAACAAGAATAAAGTCAAGAGATGGGCAAAGCAACCAGTTGACATGGTGTGAACAAAGGAAAAAACACAGAGTGAAAGTCCAGAGGACAGACACTTAGGCCCAAAGAAGCTACTGTGAAGAGATTAAAATATGTTATACAAATTTATAAAAAGAGGAAAATTACTAATCTGATCATTTATTTCTGAGGAACTATGCTAAGTATCACAATTAGTGATACAACCATTGTAAATCCTTCATGTAAGTATAGATATTAAGGAAATTTTATAAAGCTTGACTATATGAAGCGGTACTGTGCACTGTGAAGTGTACCACTCTGATATTGTGATGGCTTGGATTTCCAGTGTCCTCCATAGGTTCACGCTGTTGAAGGCTTAATTCACAGCCTGAACCACCACAGTCAGACAGTAAAATCTTAAAGCTATGGGGACCTGAGGAGAGACACTTACATGAAAAAGCTATTGGGAGTTTCCTCTTTCCTCTCTCTCTCTCTTGCTTTCATGTGGTTTAAGAGTGAGCAGATACATCTACAATGTTCTTTCTACCATGGCATGCTGACTTGCCTCATATTTAGACACAAAAGGTAAAGTGACCAAGGGTTGAAATCTTTCAAACTGTCACCCCAAAATAAATATTTTTCCTTAAGATTTTTCATCTTAGGTATTTTGCTATATAGCATACTTTGACACACAGATACATTGAAAAGTCAATTAATACACTAATATGATTCAACATTGTATTAAACTATTAGCCACTAATAAGAAATGGGAATACAAAAAAATTCAAAAGGAGAAATGAAATATCATCTCTGTATGTTTCATTACTTAGAAAACATTAAGAGCCCAAGATCTTCTGAATAACAGCATCCAATGTTTTCAATAGACTATATCAATGTTTATAACAAAATACCTTAAATATATATACAAAATGGCATAATTAAATCAATTGTTTTCTAAATAAATATGTAAGCTAATTAAAAGTGAAAATCCAATTTTATAATTACTAAGGTACTAATATAAAGAGAAAGTATGAAATAAATGTGATAATAACCATAACAATAGCAAACTAAATGCCAAGAATGAAATATTGATATGAAAAATCTATATGGAAAAAACAATTTTACTGAAGGATATGAAAGAAACACACAAATAGAAACATCAGCTACATACACAAATGGTAAAACAGAGAACCATTCTTCTTCAAGTACTTCATTAACTTGAGAAAATCTAATTAAAAACTCAAAGGGAGGTTTTAAAAGGAATCTGAGAGAATATTATAATTATGTTATGAGATTCACGCCATAGAAAACAACAAAAGTTGAAAGAATGTTATGTCTCATCATTGAAAAATGTTTATTAAAATTGAATCAGCTTTTAAGGCCTATTTAAAAATACCAAAGATACACAAGGAGCAAGACCCTTTTAGAGTTTATTTTTTCTGCATTGTTTGTATGTATGTATGTGTGTATGTATGCACATTAACAAGTCAAGGCTAGAGGTCCACATCTAGTGTCTATCCTCAGCATCCTCCTGTGGTTTTGTTGTTGTATTGTGTTGTTGTTGTTTTTGTTTGTCTTTGTTTTTGAGACAGAATCTTTCATTTATCTGGAGCTCAGCAATTAGTTTAGTCTGGATGGCCAGTGAGACCTGGATCCATTTGTTTCCACCCCAGAGTACTAAGATTATCAGTACACACTATCAGGATTGGACTTTTACATGGTGATAGGGGTGAACTCAGATTCTAGTCTTTATGTAGCCAAACCTTTACTGACTAAGCAATTTCTCCAGAACCTAGAACTGATTCTTTATCTAGAAAGAAATCTAATAAATAGCAGATTGACTAAATAAGATATACTCTTTGCTAAAATGTTATAAGATTTGAGCAAGGATTTGATAAAACTGAAGGAGTTATCCATGCAAATATCTGAAAGAAGAGCACTGGGGTCCTAAAAAAGAAGGGAGTTAAAGTCAAGAAGAGAACACAGTGGCTTAGATGGAGTTGGACATAAAGTCAGAAATAAAGAAAAATCTAGACTTGTGTAAATGGGAATAATTTGTTTTAGTCTGATCATTGGCATGATCAATGAGTTCATCCTTTCTTCTTTTTTAATTTTTTTCAAAGCAGAGTCTCACTTTGTAGCACTCTCGTAGACTGGAGCTCACAACACTCTGCCTGCCTCTGTCTTCAGATTACTGAGATTAAAAGTATGCTCCACCACACTCAGCTAAACATCATTCATTCTAAATCATGTTATATTGAAAGAAATAAATATAAAGGATCCATAAGAAGATAAGAGAGGTACAATACAATATCCAGAGTAAAATATGATTCACAGAAGGATGATATTGTTAGATATCCTGGATATATTTTAAAGATAGATAAAATAAAAATTTCCATGCATTATTAGATGGGGAGAGCACATGATAGATGATGTAAGAATGTATATGTAAGTATGCAGATTCCTCTAAGTATGTAAGTGGAAATATTCAACAATGTTGGATATACATCTAAATATTTGTAACCCATTAGCATATAAATTATTTTTGAAGCTATGAAGAATATCACTGAGAGTTTAAGTAGAGAGATAAGGATGTGCCCAGTAACATTCTAACACCAAGAAACAAGAGACAATGCCACTGGTGAAGGAATAGGGAAACAGACAGTTCCCAAGGTGTAAGTGAAGAAAGAATATAGAGGAGAATTATCAACTGTATCAAATGCTTTTCAGAAAGCCACTAGAACCATGACTCACCAGTGTATTCAACAAATAATATGACTATAACAGAAGCAATTCTGTAGGGTGGGGTTTGCAGACCACATCTTAATTCACTCACAAAAGGATGGAGAGAAAACTGTTAGGATAGTGAGTATAGAAGTCTTGTGAAAGAACTGTGCTGCAAAGTAAAGCAGAACATAGCAAAAGAGCTGAGGACGGGCCATAAGGCTCAGAGATTGTTTTAGGTTCATGCTGAAGAACTGGTATGCTGTAAGAAAAAAAGTTAATACCACTAAAAAGTTCTAGAGAAATATATAGCCATCAAATGATTGCCTGAAAGGCTTTCTCTGAGATTTACTTCCATATTTTAAAGCATTACTATGTTCAAGCAAATAAGATCTTGGTAAATAAGATCTTCCAGTCTCTTACATTCTAACAATTTTCTCAAATTACATGTTGAAATCAATGAAAACAAGTTTGTATGAAACTTTTTTCCAACTCTATTTCATTCTCAGACTTTATGTATTTAATACATTTCCAGATCTTACTGTTTACAAGCTGTGTGGATTCACCATAGTAATCTCTGCTCTACAAACACCACTGAGATGAAATAAAATAAGTAATTTAGAAAACCGTGCTAGGCTTTCTGCTGCTTATTTACTTATCCTTTTTTGTTATAGACTATTTGTTAATGAGGCTTCCAAAACAGTTTAAAGAATTAATTGCTAATCTTCTAAGAAACAGGACACTAAGAGGTGTGAGCTATTGTTACCAGAATTTTCCCTTCATGGTAACCAAATAACACAAGTGAAATATAGGGTTATTGGTCTTATTTAAAACAAACAAACAATCTAGGGATGGGCTCAAGGAAATTTTTCCTAGAATGGAAAGTAAGTAAATAAATAAATAACCTTCAGTTAATCTGTAAACCTGACCAGCTGCTTGGAGGAGGAGAATGGAAGCTAAAAAGAAAAGTGTTTTTCTATTTCAGTTACCAGCATAAAAATCCACTACATGCCAGAAGGCAGCAACATGGTATGGAACAAGGCTTTTATAGAAGGTATAAGGATGCCCAATGTAGTCTGCTGAAGTTCGCTATTATAGGGCATTGGTGAAGATGAAGCAGGAGTATCAGTGGAAGCCAGCATTGAAGGAGTCATGGAGAAACTTGAGGCTTTGCACACTGAAGAGCACCTAGAAGATGATATTGGCGAAAGTGCAGCTCAGTTGCAACGGAAGACCTCAGCATTTTGAAGAGGCCAGTACCATGGCATAACTAAAAACAGCAGCAGATATGTGGTTGAAACTAGCCTGAGTCAAAAAAAAAAAAAAGACAGCTACATTCTTACAGATCACAGATCAGAAAAGTGAATCCAAGCCTCTTGGGGGTAGCCCAGAAGATTGTGAGAGAACCCCAGAAACTGGACATTGAGTGATTTATACATTTGGAGTTTAGTTTTACTTCAATCTGATTTGACTGACTATTTAATATCTTTAAAACCCGTAACACCTAGAAGACTCCTACATGTGACCAAGTTCGGCTGCCAAAACAATATACAGCCTTGGCCCTTGTGGAACACAGCTTTGTGCGCTGACTCAAGGAAACACATTCTAGAAGATTTAATCTTAGCGATGTTGGTCTCTGCTTAATCACTGCTAATATCTCAGCTCCAGGTAACCAGCACTCATTGTCAAAGCAAATAAGAATTTTACTTTAGTGTTTTTCGTTTTAGTGTTTTAGTGTTTTAGTGTATCGTGATAATTACAGCTGATGTCTCAGCTCCAGCTAGCCAGTGACAACAGCCATCACACAAAAGGCCCTTCAAAGTCTTTGCTTACGTTTGTAACTTCAAAAGCCAGGCCTCTATTGTCCCTGTTGCTCTCAACACTCTCATCTTCAAAGTTTTCACAGAACAGCCCCCCAAACTTTCAACACTCAATGGCTCTTCCAGTCCAAAATTCCAAGTCCTTCCATCATTCTTCCAAAAACACATGGTCAGGTCTGTCACAGTAGTATTTCACTATCCTGGTACCAATTTTTCTCTTATTTAAGGTTAATACTGCTGTGATGAAACTCCATGATCAAACCAAGGAGTAAACAAAAGGGTATATTTGGATTACACATCCATATCTTAGTCCATCACTGAGAAAGGTCAGGATAGTAATTCAAGCAGGGCGGGATGCTGGCGGCTATTTTGCTCATCATAGCTTTCTCAGCTTGCTTGCTTTTCTCTTTCTTTCTTCCTTTTTTTTTCTCTTCCTACCCACCTCCTATCAGCACTCACTGTTTCTCAATAGAAAATAATAGGCTTCTAAGAGATAATAAGCAAACATAACAAAATAACATATAGAAAGATGAAGCAAAAACTTTTGTATCAAAGTTGGACACAGAAATCTAACAAGAGGAAACGAGTCCCAAGAGCAGGCACAAACATCAAAGGCATATTCATTCTCACAGTCAAGAGTCCCATAAAAATACTAGGCTAATAGGTAATATATTCATATATATATGACCTTAGGCATATATATGGACCTTAGATCCATGCAGACCCTGTGTTTGCTGCTTCATCTTAGTGAGCTCATAAGAGCCTTGCTTAGTTGATTCCATGGTCCTTGTTCTCATGACATCCTCTACCCCCTCTAAGACTTACAATCTTTCTGGCTCTTCTTCAGGATTCCCTGAGATTTGAGTGGAGGGATTTAACGGAGACCTCCAATTGAGACTCTCTCTCTCTCTCTCTCTCTCTCTCTCTCTCTCTCTCTCTCTCTTCATGTCTGACAGCTTGCTTTCTTATAGAGCCCAGGACCACTAGCCCAGGGATAGCACCACCCACAATGAACTGGTCCCTTTCTCACAACCGTTAATAAAGAAAATATACTACATGTTTGCTTAGAGTCTGATCTTATGGGGCATTTTTAAAAATATATCTAGGCTCTCTTCTTTCAGAAGATTTTAGCTTGTTTCAAGTTGACATAAAATTCTCCAGCACAAAGTTCATAGTAAAGGCTACTGCCATGCTATTATAAATCATGATAATATAATGTCCATCCCAAGCACGTAGAACTCTTCAGTTGTAAGAAATTTAAAAAATGAATATCCATAATCACAGGTTTAAAAAGTTTTATTTGTATTCTTGCCAAAAGAATGAACAAAATTACAAAGGTTTTTAATTCACCAGTTTCCCAGAATCGTCCATGCGGATATCTGTAGCTATGAGGTCAGTTAGAAACTAAAGACAATTATACAGTATTGTTGTCCTTTTTATTTCTGTAGATGTAACTTGAGAAATAATCTGATTAAAACTATCATTCAATAGATGATCACCTTAGAAACTATAATTTGAGTAGAAAAAATATGGAACTTTGTGTTGTCTAATAATGAAAAAGTCTTATGAATTATGAATAATAGAGGATTAGGCAATATTGTCACATGAAAATCACGTATTAGCTACACACTAGTAGATGGTACGCTTACTATATACTGTAGCTGACATATATAGTCCTTTGTGTCATTTGTCATTAACTGAAACATCATTTGACGGTGCCTAACAATAGATGGACATACATATGTTAAAAATGTAAAAATATTTGAGTTATTGTTTCCTGAAAACATATTTTATGTATTTCTTCCAAATTATAGTACGATAGCACAAATGTTATACATATTTTGCTACAATAGATACATAACTAAAAGACTGTAATATACAATCAATTTTCATAACCAAATCTACTTGATTCTATAATTGTTTGAGGAAAAGTCTATTACTGATAACATCATTCAAATGAATCAACGATGGCAAATTCTATGTTCTTTTCTTTAATTTTTTTATGCAAATACCTTGTCCTAACGAGGTTGGTGGCTTATTGACTAATTTAGCTGAAGGAAAGAGAAATGATCTTCTTATTTTAATCTCATACATAGTTTATGAAATCATCACAAATTATTTATTATTTTTTAACATTCAGCTTAAGATTTTAATAAAATACATGGGACAGGTCTAAAATAGTGATTTTAAAATAAAGATCTGTCCATTTGTCAGCCATGAGACTTGAAACTACCTCTGGAAACTCATCTGTGTAACTTGGTTTCCCTGACACCTGAAGGAAGAAGAATGGAATGCCCATCCAGCTTTTCAGCAGCCTCAGTGAAGAAGTGCTCGCTTTACACTTCAGCAGATACTAATGCTATTTGCTCTGTCATTCTGTCACTTGCTTCTTAATCTCTGGGTTTAAGAACCTCTTGGCACTTGCAATTACACCAGTTTAGCTACCTGATTCAAGTGGTCTTAATGCCTAAGGAGCTTAGGTATCCAAATATATAACGTGTTACAGGGAAACGAGTAGATCCTCTTGAGTTTTAAGCCCAGTTTATGCAAATAGTTAAGTAATTTTCATATAATGTAAGAACCACTTATAATTTATATTCCTTGTCTTATGCTGGAAACACAGAAATCATTTTTTGATAGTGGCCAAACAGACCACAGATACTCTTTGCCTGTGTCTAAACTGCATTGGAAAGAAAAATGTTCTTTTTTAATTTTTTAAATTAATTTCTCTATTCTCTTTACATCCCGATCTTAACCCCTCCCTCCTCTCTTCTCATTCTCTATAATGACGAATGAATGAATGAATTAATGATTGAATGAATAAAATTGGTTAAAGTGCAATGACTTCATATATTGTGTTCCTCAATGCTTCATCATCAGAATGTCTAGATCATTGAGGAAAAATGAAAAATTTAAGAAAGAAAATTAACAATTACCAAGAATATTTTTCAGTGATGCACTGTGTGTAATAACACCTATAAGTTGAATAACTGTGCCTTCAAAACAGTCCCATACAAGATACTTTAGATGTATTAAAGTATTTTGTAAAGTTTAAAGTGTTTATTTTATGTACCTTAAATGTATATACATTAAATTGTGTATTTAATCAAATTAGGGCAATAATAAGAATGTCACATATATACATAACTACATACAAAGCAAACACGTTAAACTTTAAACAAATTGAAAGTAATAAATAAAAAGTCAATATGAACTTCTGATAAAAAATCAATATATACTATAGTCTTTTTCATTACCTGGTTTTAGTCATATTCCTATCAAATGAAACAACAAATCAATACTTGCATTTAAATAGCGGTAATGTGTGTCATACCTTCTCATGGACTTTCTGGCCAGGTTCCATCCCTTCAAGATGTTCTGATTCTGTGGATCCCTCACTTGAAACCATTTTTCTCTGAATATGAATATTTTGCTCACGCAAGGCAACAATCTGTAAAATAAAAAAGTAATTCCTTTAAAAGATAATTTACATTAATGTGGCTAATTGCAAATGAAGATGGACAAATGATTGAAGCACAAATATTAGATTTTTTCCTACATTATTATTTCAAAAATGTCTTTATTGAATTTAGATCACCATTTTGAATAACACTTATATGAACTCACAACATTTCTCTTTAAAATTTTAAATCAATGCAAAACTTAGCTAAAATGTATTTTCCATTTGGAAATACAGTGGCTAACTGCAAAATTAGATTTTAAATTGTGTTGTTATAAAAATTCCTGTTGCATGTACTTTTATATTGTATAAGAAATATACACAAAAACAATACAGGCTGGAAAGTAATTAATTATAGTCCCAATTATTTAACCTACAGAGATAGCCTGCAGCAAATCCATGAGCTGGCCTTATATGAATTTATATACATGATCCATGCTGCTATATTTAAGTCTGACTCACAGTCATTGTCATTTCTCATCCAAATTTACCTAACTGAAAAAGAGATCAGCAATAAATTCTTGTGCTTTTTCAGCTCAGTTATATGCCATGATATTCCAATTGATGAATAGGTAGGTTCTCAAGCAGTTCCAAATGTAATCCCAGTAGTAAAGTGAGTATAAAATAGTATTCTGATCTTTTCAAATGGTTTTTAAAATATAACTACTTATATAAAATTAAAACAATTCATGTGATAGTAATAGTGTAACCTCATGGAGTTGTTTTTATGTTATCAATTTATATGTTATGACTAGATATAGAATAGGTCCATTTCTGTGATATTTTGTATGTGGTAAATACTGAATTGTTTAAGACTATTTGAAATCATGAGACCAATGGATCACACAGACCAGCAATCGTTAAAGAAAAAGACAGCAAGAATCTGGGTGTTCCTTATGTTACTTTTCAGTGTGTAAGGGGTGGAATGGTGTGGCTGTGAGGTCACATGATCTTGCATATAGCCTCTGACATGTGTATGCATGTAATATTGTTATATGGGGCACATCACCATATAACAAAAACAATTATTTAAGAATTGTTTTATAGTAAAACAGTTATCAAATGATTGGCTTTTTAAAATCTTTCTAGCCCTCAATGAATTATCTATAAAGTGACCAGAATCATATTTGCAAAAATGTATATGTAAATGTCTGTGTTTTCATTATATATGTACATGCTCATGTCAGTGGGTCCACATGTATGTTTGTGCATTCACATCTGAGTTTGAGCATGTTGAGGCCAGGGATTGACATTGGGTGTATTACTTCTTTTTCCCCACATTATCCAATGAAGTAAAGTATCTCATTGAACCTAGAGCACATATGTTTGAATGAGTTGGCTCATATGTTTGAATGTAGTCCCTATGGGCTACAGGGACCCATTTGTCTCTGCCTACCTAACCCCCAACCACAACTCAGCACTGTAGTTCCATGTGCAGGCTATAACCCTTTAGACTTTTGTGGGGATGTTAGGAATCCAACTGCAAGTCATCATGCATATAAAAAGCAGGGACCATGCATTTAGAAGACCTAGATGCCCTGCTTAGATGTAGCAGCTCAATCTCCATGTGGGGTTCCTAGTAAGGGGAGCAGGAGATGGCTCTGACATGCACTTAGTGGCTGGTTCTTTGATTACCTCCCCCTGGTGAGGCGGCCTAACTATGCACAGAGAAAGAGGATCCAGATAGTCCTGATGAGACCTGATGGGCGAGGGTCAGGTAGAAGGAGAGGAGGGTATACCCTATTAATGGACTAGGGGAGCCTAGGGAAGGTAGAGGGAGGGAGTGTGGGACTGGGAGGAGAAGAGGGACGGGGCTACAGTCAGGATACAGAGTGAATAAATTGCAATTAGTAATAATAATAATAATAATAATAATAAAGAATAATAATTTTAAAAAGCAGGGACTTTAGCCACTGAGCCATTTTCTCAGGTAGAATAAGTTTTGAAAATATTGTTTTATATTGTTCTATTCACTTTTTAAAAATAAAAATTACATTTTGTCCCCAATTTCTTTTCACATATTTAAATGTCTTCTCCTCTCCTCCCCTTCCCCTCCCCTCCTTTCCTCCCGTCTTCTTTTCTATTTTCCTCTCCTCTTCTGTTCCTTTCCCTTCTCTTCTCTACTATCTTCTCCTCCCCTACCCTCCTCTTTTTCTTCTCTTCTTTCTTTTTTTCTTCTTTTCTCTTCTTTCTCATCTCTTTTCTCATTTCATTTTTTGACAACTCTCTAAGTTAATTAGTGCTGCTGTCATCAAATGCATAAGGGGCCATTCACTGTACATGGACCATGTACTACTGGCCACACTTTCAAAAGAAGGATTCTCCGAGCAAGGAATACTAGCAGTAGTTCTTTGTTTCTACTTGATCCGTTAGAGTAGCTACATAAACCTCCTTCCACTGCACAGACATTCTTGGATCTTTTTCCTTCCATAACTTAGGGATTTTGTTGTCCTTCTGTCTGAGATATTTCTCCAAGCTCTTCTAACATCTCAGTTTTCAAAACTCACAGAAATAACTCACCTCAGAAAGATGGAATCTCACCTTCAAAACTTTTAAAGATATTCCTGTTCATTTTTGAGTGTGTAGGACTCACACATAACATGTTTATTTCCTTCATTTTTTCACTTTGTCTATTTGCATAACTAAAATTTTAATAACTCATAGAAAAACAAATTTCAAAAGAGTGCTTTGTTAAAAACATTCTTTTCCTTTTTTGGCTTTTAAAAATATTTATTTATCACAAAATTGTGATCATGCTTCAGAAGGAAGGAGGAAAAGGAACCCAGAAGTCACCAGAATCATATGGGTTATACGATACACTCATACTCACTTTTCAACTGACTATTATCTTTCTTTCTCCTTTAGTTATGCTCATCCCTTATTAAAATACCGATGAAAATGGCTAAGATAAAAAACTCAAGGGGTGATGTATGCTAGAGATGTTGTGGAGAAAGAGGAACCCTCCTCCATTGCTGGTGGAAATGTAATCTTGTACAACTACTTTGGAAATCAATCTGGCACTTTCTCAGGAAATTAGGAATAATATTACCTCAAGATCCAGCTATACCATGCCTAGGCATATATCCAAAAGATGTCCCACCATTCAATAAGGACATTTAATCAACCATGTTCATAGAACCTTTATTTGTAATAGCCAGAATCTGGGATAAACCTACATGTCCCTCAACAGAGGAATGGAAATAGAAATTGTGGTACATTTACACAATGGAAGACTACTTAGCAATTAAAAACAAGGAAATCATGAAATTTTCAAGAAAATGGTGGGAAATAGAAAAGATCATTCTGAATGAGATAACCTAGAAGCAGAAAGACACATATTATCATATACTCACTTAAAAGAGGATATTAGCCATATAATATAAGATAAATATACTAAAATCTATACCCCTGAAGAAGCTAAACAACAAGGAGGACCCTAGTGAAAACACTTAATCCTCATTCAGAAGGGAAAACAGGATAGACATCAGAAGCAGGAGATGACAAGGAACAGGAAAGGAGCCTTCTACAGAAGACCTCTGAAAGACTCTACTCACGAGCGATTGCAAGGAGATACTGAGACTCATAGCCAAACTTTGGGCAGAGTGCCAGAATCCTTATGGAAGAAGAGGGAGATAGAAAGACCAGGAAGGGACAAGAACTTTACAAGGAGAACGACAGAGCCAAAATACCTGGGCCCAGGGGGCCTGCAGAGACTGATACTCCAACTAAGGACCATGCATAGAGAGGACCTAGACCCTCTGTTCAAAGGAAGCCTGTTGGCTGCTCAGCTTCCAAGTGGGTTCCCTAGTAAGGGGTACAGGGGGTGTGTCTGACATGAACTCAGTGGCTGGCTCTTTGATCACCTCCCTGGGAGGTGCAGCCTTGCCAGGCTACAGAGGAAGATGATGCAACTAGCCTAGATGAGATCTGATAAACTAGGGTCATATAGACAGGGAGGAGGTTCTCCCCTATCAGGGGACTAGGGAAAGGGCATAGGGGGAGAAGAGGGAGGGTGGGTGGAACTGGGAGGAGATGAGGGAGGGGGCTGCAGCAGGCTTACAAAGTGAATAAACTGTAATATATAAATATAAATATGATTAAATTT
>CM053766.1:65463926-65517811 GCA_028658305.1 Pachyuromys duprasi
GCTCACATGCACAACAAGGACATTTGCTCAATCATGTTTGTAGCAGCTTTATTCGTAATAGCCAGAACCTGGAAACAACCCAGATGTCCCTCAGTCAAGGAATGGATACAGAAATTGTGGTACTTTTACACAATGGAATACTATTCAGCAATTTAAAACAAGGAAATCATGAAATTCGCAGGCAAATGGTGGGACCTGGAAACGATCATCCTGAGTGAGTTATCCCAAAAGCAGAAAGAAACACTTGGTATAAACTCACTTATATAGACCTATAGGATAGGATGGACATGCTGAAATCTATATACCTAGAGAAGATAAGCAAGAAGGAGGACCCAGGGTTGGATGATCAATCCTAGCTTAAATGGTCAAATGGGATGCACATTGAATGTAGGAGAAAACAAGCAACAGAACAGGAGCCTACCACAGAGGGCCTTTGAAAGACTCTAACTAACAATGAATCAAAGCTGATATTAAGACTCACAACGAAGTCATCGCCAGAGTGTAGGGAATCATATGAAAAAAGGGGGAGTTAGTAAGACTTGGGAGGACAAGAGCTCCACAAAGACCAAATAGATCAGGGCACAGGGGTCTTCCATGAGACTGTTTCTCCAAGCAAGGATACAAAGTGTAACCTCTGCCTGAATGTGGCCCATGGTAGCTCAGTATCCAACTGGGTACACTAGTAAGGGGAACAGGGATTATTTCAGTCATGAACTCAATGGCTGGCTTGTTGACTGCCCCCCACCCCGAGGGAGGAGCAGCCTAACTAGATCCCAGAAGAGGACATTGCAGCCAGTCCTGAAGAGACAAGATAAGCAAGGGTCAGATGGAAGAGGGTGAGGTCCTCCCCTCTCAGTGGACTTGGAGGGGGTCAGGGAGAAGATTAGGGAGGGATGGGGAGAGTGGGAGGGAATGAGGGAGGGGGCTATGGCTGGGATACAAAATATATAACCTATTCTTAATATAAAAATAAATAAATTACTTAATAAAATATATTTTCAATGAAAGAAAAAAAAAGACTCGTATGTCCTCTTTCACTGTGGCCTAGTAAGACCATCTTGCCAGGAAAAAAAAAAAAAGATCAAAATGGTGGCAATTGAGGGGCATTCAAAGTTACTCCTTGTAGCAGAAGCCATAAAGACTGAAAATGACATCTTCTAACTAGCTTCCTGGTAGAGGGAAGGGAACTCCAAACCACCCACAAAAACTTCATCCCCCAAATTTACCCTGCCTACAAGATGTGCAGGCATAAAGATAGAGCAGATTGAGCAGAGATTGAGGGAATGTCCAACCAATGCCTGGCCTAACCAAAGACCTATTCTGTGGGAAAGTACTAACCCCTGACACTATGAACAATACTCTGCTAAGCTTGCAGACAGGAGCCTGACAAGTTATCCTCTCAAAGACTCTACCCAGCAGCTCCTCAAAACCAATGCTGAGACTCACTGCCAAACATTGGGTGATGCTTAGGAAGTCATGTGAAAATGTGGGAAGAAAGAGAAAAGGACCTGGAGATGACAGGAGTTCCACAAGAAGACTAACACCATGGCCAACTAATCAGGGCCCAGAGGGGCTTGCAGAGACCGAATAATCAACCAAAGGCCATGCATAAACTGTACCTAACACACCTACAAAGATGTAGCACATAGACTGCTCAGGTTTCATATGGGTCCTCTGGAAAGGGAAGTGGAAAAAGCATTTGCATGTGAAGTAGCACAAGTTATTATATACAGCTTGTTCAATAAAATGATGAATTAAGATAAGAGTGAATCTGGAACAATGAAGGATGTAAAATCATTAACTTTAAGAAAATACACTTGAAGCTTACAGGAATTTCTGAGTCAGTCTTTTCCCATTAGCACAGAAATAGATGACATCAAGTGAAAGATAAGAATGAAGTGGCTTCTAGAAAAATGATTTATCACATTCCTAACTTGTTGCCTTATAAAATGTTATGGTTCTATTAAGACAACAGAATTTGTTCTGACTTTTGTATACTGATTTTTTTAGTTAATTTTATATCTAGCCACTTTGCTGAAGGGGTTTATCAGTTGTAAGAGTTTCTTGGTAGAATTTTTGGGGTTATTTATGTATGCTATCATATAATTTGCAAATAGTGATATTTTGACTTCTTCCTTTCCAATTTGTATCCCTTTGATCTCCTTTTGTTGTCTTATTGCAGAACTTCCAGTACTATGTTGAAGGCCCACTTCTCTATCTTTTCAACATAGTACTGCCCCAAACAAATTACAATAGGGGACAATGGGAGTGACCTTTTTCACCCTATTTAATTATTGAGATGAACAAGATGACTGTTCCTTTTGCATTAGAGAACACAAGATACTTTCTCCCACCATTTGATTTTGGAGGTTTTACTCCTGCCAATATGCCCTGAGGAGAGAGAAAACTGTCTAAGGAATTTTTGTTGATAAGGTACTTCATTCCTGGAGAGGATAGGAGCTCCATAAGGACCAAATATATCTGGGCACAGGAGTCCTATATGAGACTGTTTCTCCAACCAAGGATATAACCTAGAACCTCTGCTTGCCTGTAGCCCATGGTAGCTCAGTATTCAAGTGGGTACCCTAGTAAGGGAAATAGGGACTATTTCTGACATGAACTCAATGGTGGACTCTTTGACCTTCCCACCCAGCAAGGGAGGAGCAGCCCTCCTAGGCCACAGAGTACTTTGCAGCCAGTCCTGAAGAGACCTGATAAACCAGGGCCAGATGAAAAGGGAGGAGGTCCTCCCCTATCAGTGGGCTTGGAAAGGGGCAGGGAGTGGACGAGGGAGGGAGGGTGGGATTGGGAGGGAATAAGGGAGTGGGATTCATCTGGGATACAGAGTTAATAAAATGTAAATAATAATAAAAAAGAAAAAAAGAAAATTTGTCCCACTGCCTAAGAATTGGACATAAGAGATGGCTAAAGAATTGACTACAGAATCCTGTGGGAAAGTGGGAGGTAAGAGAAAAGGACCTGGAGGTGAAAAGAGTTCCAAAAGAAGACCAACAGAGCCACCTAACCACAGCCCAGAAGAGCCTGCTGAGACTGAAGCACCAACCAACTACCACACATGGACTGAACCTAGGCTTCGTACAAAAATGTAGCCAGCGGGCATCTCAGGCCTCATGTGGGTTCTCTAGTAAGGGGAGTAGGGACAGTATCTGACATGGAATTTCTTGTCAGCTTTTTGATCACTTCCCTTTGGTGGGACTATCTTGTTAGGCTACAGAGGAAGAGAACACAATTAGATACAATTTGATGAGCTGCGGTGGATGGGAAGGGGTGGGACTTTCTTTTTCTCAGAAATAGAGGAGGCAGAGAGAGGGTGGGTTGTACAGGGAATTAGGAGGGATGGGCTACCACAAACAAAGTGAATAAATAATTAAATTTAAAAAATCATATGAATAATGAAAAAAATTGACTGGAGACACACAACATAATGAAAGTCAGCTGACGCTCTCAAAACATTTCTGAGGCCTCATACTACTAAAAAAAAAAATTAGTTGGAAGGAAGGCTGGAGCTATTACTTTGGAATAACACTAAGGTAGGTCTATGATACTCATTTCTGGATAGCATCATCCCCTCCAAACAGAGTGAACCCAATGTGAGGAAGCACTTCTGTCAAACTCCCACTTGTATCCAGTTCTTGAAAAACATTATGACAACACACTGGGTGTAGCCACTATGTAAAATTATTTTCTAAATCAGGGATAATTATATCATTTATTTTTAGTAAGTGCTTAACAAAGTTTGCTTACTAAGAACTGATAGAGTTAAATAAATATATCTGTAAATATATATCACCAACAACTTTAAAATGAGAACCTAAGAGCCAATGTGATAATATAAGGAGATAAGATATAGATGAATGACTGGGGAAATAAAATTATTCCCTTCTGAATGAGACTGATTATATATGAATGAGAGCTTTTGTGGGAAAGTAGGCTAAGCTCCTCTTGACCTTCCCCTTCCACCCTGTGGAAAGGAAATGCTCTCCACATAGTCTTGGAGAACTGTGAAAGATACAATCTAGAGTTGCTTGATATTTGATCTTCTAGTTTCCAGACTTATTAGAAATACATACCACTATTTACAAAATGTAAAATCTTACATTAGAACAGAGCAAAGAAAGTGGGATGAGTACTACTTATGAGAATAGGGTGTGGTATTGAAATACCTAAAGACTGGGGAGTAGTTTGGGTCTGTATAGGAGATGGAAAAAATTGAGATTGAAGTAAAGTTTAGAAAAAGCATATACTGTCAGAAAGGAAACATGATGGGAATTTCTGGAGGGTCCAAAAGAGGAGGGATATAGGGAGCCCAAATCTTAGAGATAGCTTGAATTGTTTGAATCAGAATGCTGGTGGGAATGTGTTTGGTGGTTTTGAAAATAAATTACATGAAAACAGGAGCAACATTTTGGGAATGGAGAGAAGACTGTGTTTATTATAAAACAGCTCTGGTCTCGATCGGATGATACCCTTGTTCTAGCGTTTGTGAAAAGTAGTAAAGAGCTGTGTGGATATTTAGTGGAAGAAGCTTCGAAGCAAACTACTCATTATGTGGCATGGCTGCTGTCTACTGATTAAGGTAAAATGTCAGAAGATGGAGATGAATTCCAGAACAACTCAGAACCAGTGAGAATTAGAGTTGCAAGATCTTTAGTTTGGCCAAGGCATCATAAATATCCTGGCTTCTCCAATGTAAGGAGTTGTTTGTGCACAAATCCAATCTTGGAGAGCTATGGTGCATCATACAATACACCTAGCAAAGTCATACAAGTGGCGGCCCCATGGTTTGATAAACCAGCCTCTCTAGCACTTCATAAGGGCATTTGTCCAAGATAACTTCACCACATTAAGATTTAATACTGTTTTCCATGTTGGGTTTGAACTTACATAGAATCTGTAATTTTTGGAGCAAGGAAACTTCCTAATCATCATGGCATTGTGGGTACACATAACTTCTTTAATTTTATAGGCTTAGAGTTGGAGGAAAAAAAAAACCTTAGTATAAACACACATTTCCAATTTTTATTTATTTTAATTCAGAGTAGTACTGGATAGTTTTTAATTTTTTTTTATTTATTCTCTCATACAGTATATCACTGCCTTCTACTCTTCCCAGTTTCCCTCACTTCTCCTCTCCCATATGTCCACTCCTCCTTCATTTTCCTTCCAAAAGGAGCAGGCCTACCAGGGATATTAATGTAAGCATAACAAGATACAATAAGACTAGGCACAAGCTAGAGCTGTCTGAGAAGGGGGGCCTAATTAAGAAAATGACTCAATAAAATCAGGCTGTAGGCAAGCCTGTAAGGCATTTTCTTAATTAGTAATCAATGGAGGAGTCCCTAACCATTGTGAATGCTGCCATGGCAGAGCTGATGGTCCTGGGATCTAAAAGAAAGCAGACTGAGCAAGATAGGAGGAGCAAGCCAGGACAGAACCCCTCCACAGCCTCTGCAAAGCACTTGCCTACAGGTTTCTGCACTGATTAAATCCTGTCCTGATTTTCTTTGATGAGGAAGAGTGATGTATAAGTGCAAACCAAATACACTATTTTTCTCTCCGAATTGCTTTTTAGTTATGGAGTTTCTCACCATAGCAATAATAACCCAAGCAGGGCTTCTAATAAGTAGGTAGCTATGGATGTTTTTGAACTCCTAACCCTCATGCTTATATGTGCCCAGAGCTAAGTTTTGAGCTATTTGCCATCATGCTCAGTCTTATATGGCAATGAAAATCTAACCTAGGACATTGTGTATTCTGGGAATACACTTTTCCAAATAAGCCACATCCCAGCCTCTTACTCTTATAAAATTTACATTATATTTGCATGAGGTTGGGATGGAGACCTTAAAGTTAATATTGGAATGACTCAGAAAACTGGCTATATTGCAGAAATTATAATTTTGCATTGCATGCAATGTAGCACATCTTGAATATTGGCTATGATGTTAATACATATGTCAAACTTAGGTTGAAGATTAGTGATGACAGTATTAATATGAGCCTTTAGGAAGTGATCAAATGATGAAAATTCTATTTTGTAAACTGTGATTGAAAATCTTATTAAAAGTGTTCTATGGAAGGATCTTGAAGGCCATCTTGTCTCTCTGTGCCTTTTACCATGTAAGGGAAAATGTTCTCAGTGGAACCAGACTGGACTGTCTCTGAACATTCTTCTATAACACAATTCTCTTAGACCTCCCAGCTTCCAGCATCACGAGAAATGAATCTTTGTTGTTCATAAACTACCCAGGTTTGGATATTTTGTTATGGGCTAAGATAAGAAATAAGTAGGAAAATACTATTATTTATATTTTGCTCCAAAGACTAAATTTATTTTGTTATATTGCCTCACGTGGTCTTGCTTTTTCACTGAACTATTAAACCAGCCGTAGCTAACATCAAGTTTATTTGTGGAAAGGAAGCATGCCCCTCTCCCTTCCACCCACACACAAGTTCTGAACTCTCATTCTGGAATATCTTGTAGATCATGTAGTTTTGAGTCTTATGTAGACAAATGTAAGGAAAGAATTTAAGATTTTATGTAAATATAAAGCAACTAAGTTTTATTCTATCTCAAAAGGTTTTTAAAAGTGTTTTCAAGTTTATTGCAGATTAAGTGACCTGGCTTCTATGCATTAAACTTGGTGTATTTGTGTTCTTAATTCAAAATAGTTTTATAATAGATAAAAAAGTTAAATTCCAAGAATATCTAAGAATTGAATTATTCCTATATATTTCTCAAAATAGAACAAGAAAGAGGGTATAAACTAATATAATTTTCATTTGGTTTTCCATTTGACCTTGAAAACTTTATGTATAGGACATTTTCATAAAATTACATAAGGAATACAAATATGAATTTAGAGTTAAAATCCTAATTAAAAACTGCTAGCATTAATGGTAGCTGCCATAAATTTAACATTATGTGTCATGAATAGAATAAAACAATTTCGATACATATATGTATATATTCTTAGTTAATTCTTTCAATAATATTATGAGTTTAGTTTTTTTCTTTTGCTAATAAAAAACTAGCAGAGGTTGAATGGTAAAATAAGTATCTGTTTCCAAAGACAGCAATATGTCACCGCTAATTTCTAACCTATATGTAATTCGTTCAAAGCTTAAGCATTTTATGCATTATTTTAGTGCTTTTGTATAACTTATGAAATTATTATCTGTGTACACAATCTAAATTCTTAACTAGGTCAGAACAACAGTTCTGCATTCTGATACAATGGTAATTTACATCTTTATTCTTGGCTAACAACTTGAGTTATATTTTTAAAAATCAGTTTGAAGATGTATACAGATGTCATAGTAAAGAAAATTATTTTATTTCTAATTTTTAGATGGCGTCAAAGCATTTACTCTTGAAAGCTAAAACTATTTTTTAAAACTTAATCGCATCTACATGAAACTCCACTGCTAGTTCTACAGGGACTTTCATACTCTGAGTTTAAAATTCATATTTTTCTTCAGCAATTTCACAACAATTTTCAGGCAGTATACCCATGTGAATAACAGTGATTCACTTCATCTATTTTTATTTCAAATTCCAAAACTGAGACATATGAAGTCTCATCATACCAACACATAATTGGCTTCTACATAAATACATATTCTAATTTTAGCTGAATTCCATGTTTATATAACACTGTGATTACACTAAACAAAAACAAAATACAAAGGCAACTATCAGAAGAGTAGAGTTTTATTGAAGCAATGGGTGCCACTTGGTTGTTACCTGAATTTGGGAAACCTGAAATATTGAGACACATTCAATCAGAATTTAGAGTCCTAACCAGTAACCCTTTCACCTTCGATCTTTGGTTCTTGAGGGAAAACGATTTATAAAAACCACAGAGATGTAGTAAGATTGTGTGAACACCATCATGTAATCTGAGCAGATTGATCAATTTGCAGACACTATTCTTTTCACATATTTTTCAGGAAATGTGTCCCAGTGATTGGCTTCAGATGAGGCCACAAACAAGCATGATTTTCTATCAAGTCAAAGAAACGTTATCAATGGTATACTTTAAACTTTCTATTTATCTTAGTGAGGGACCAGAGCATTTGTATTTGAGAAATGGAGCTTTGCTTATTGGTTCTCTCCAGTTTTTAAAGAATTACTCTATCTCTCCTCAGACGACAAATATTTATTTAAAATTTCTCTCACAGTCAGCTTTGGCTGGCCAGACTCTACACTTCCTGTACAGATAAACTCTAGTGCTAATCTTCCTAAGCACATTGTCAGATGGGTTTTGAGGATTCTTTAATGGGAAGTATAGTAACTGCAAAGCATGTGAGATTACCCATTGCCAAGTCCACAGCTGAACTTGTTTCATTTAGGTGTTAAAAAAAATCAAAACTACATTTCTAACCAAGGAATGAAGTTTTAGTATCTAACAAAAATAAACAAACAAACCCACACATAAAAAATAAGAACATTTCATTTGAAAAATAAAACTGTACATATTTATCTTGTCTGTGTATGCTTGTGGGTAAGTATACTTGTGGAGGTCAGCAGTCAGTTTATAGAAATGTGTTTTCCATACTGAAATCTATACACCTAAAGAAGATAAACTTGAAAGAGGACCCGGGGTAAGATGATCAATCTGCATTTAGAAAGACAAATGGGATGGACATTGGAAGTAGGAGAAGACAAGTAACAGGACAGGAGCCTATCACAGAGGGATTCTGAAAGACTCTACAATGTATCAAAGCAGATATCATTTAGCAGTGTATCAAAGCAGATACTAAGACTCATAACCAAACCTTCGGCAGGGAATCATATGTAAGAAGGGGAAGTTAATATGACCTGGAGAGGACAGGAGCTCCACAAGGACCAAATATATCTGGGCACAGGGGTCTTTTATAGACTGTTTCTACACCAGGAACATGTATGGATATAACCTATAACCCCTGCTTGGATGTAGCCCATGGTCGCTCAGTATCCAAGTGGGTACGCTACTAAGGGGAACAGGGACTATTTCTGACATGAACTCAATGGCTGGCTCTTTGACCTCTCTCCTACCCCAAGGGAGGAGCAGCCCTGCTAGCTCACAGAGGAGGACTTTGCAGCTAGTCCTGAAGATACCTGATAAGCCAGGGTCAGAGGAAAGGAAAGGAGGACCTCCCTATCAATGGACTTGTAAAGGGGCACGGAGGAGAAGAGAGAGGGATGGGGGGATAGGGAGGGAATGAGGGAGCTGGATACAGCTGGGATACAAAGTTAATAAACTGTAACTAATATTCAAAAACAATGTGTTTTTACTGTCTGCCTTATGAATCCCAGGGATCAGGTCAAACTCAGGTCATCAGGCTCAGCAGCCTGAACCGATTTGCCATTCCTTCAAGGCTTAAAAAAAATAATCATCGAGTTGCAAACATCTAAATCAGCTCTCCTTTTTTTGGTGGAATTATTTCAGTATCAAGAAAATATCAGATAGGTGCTCATTTTGCTAGTGGATGCTTATGATAATCACTTTCAAGAACAGGCATTTTAGCAACACCTCTGGGTTTCTTATTTTTAACATAGCCTATAATAAAATTTTACATGAAATTGAAATTCTTTCCCCAAATGATGAGTGTATTCACCTAATCACTACTTTAATTATATTTTTCATACTCAGTTACATTTTATTTCCACTATTGAAATAATTACCCATTATTTATAGTAGAAAGACAATTAAATACCGGCAATTTTGTGAGAGGCTTATAAAGGTGACATAAAGCAGAATATAGCAAAGGCTGGAAGGAAGGCTCAGGGTTAAAAGCACAAACTGCTCTTGCAGATGACCCAGGATAAGTTTCCAGAACAAGAGTGGCAGTTCACTATCTTAGGTAATTCTGTCCCATGGGATCTGACATGCCACTCAAACCTTTGTGGGTACCAGACTTACTTGCAGGCAAATAAAATAAAAAATGAATGAATCTGAAGAAAAAACACAAAATAATTAAAATTGGCTAGAAGACTTAATAGCAGTTTTTAAGGCTCAGCAAAGGATGTACAGCAAGTTCTCAGCAGAGCATGTCATAAAATGAAGATTAGTAGTAAAAGCTGAAGAAGTTGTTAAATGCAGTAAAGTTCAAGAATTAACTTGAATGAAAGAGAAAAATAAAGCTCTAAGCAGATTTACAAAAGTGGCAGTGGTATGAAAACACACATTTTAAAAATTTTACTTGTTGGTGCTTTGTGACAGGGTCACAAAGTAGGTTGCTCACAAATTTGCCACTATCCTCCTGCTTCTGCTTGTCAAGTGCTGGTTTTCTAAGAATCTGCTACCACATTCCGCTAAGGAAATATTTTCAACATTTTCTGCTTAGCATCTAATAGAAACAAGCCTTTATGTAAAATATAAATAAACAAGTACATAAACAAGGAAGGAGGTAAATAAGTGGCTCAGAGAAATTCAATTGTGGGGACTTCAATGTTGAGTTCTGAGGTGGTTTGCAGCAAGATAGCTAAAGGTTTTTATTTACTTCAAGCTATATTCTTTTTTATTTTTTTACTGTTTTGTTTTTTAAATGTAATTTATTTATTTTTATATTAATCACAGGTTAGGTACTTTGCATCCCAGGCGTAGCCCCCTCCCTTGTTCCCTCCCACTCTCCCCATCCCTATTCTTAACTCTCCTAAAGAGTGCCCTGGCTGGTAATTTATTACCTTTCTGAAGAATACAACATAGTCCTGCTTTTAAATTAACGAACTTGGCATCTACCAGTGGAACTGAAAAATAGAACTGAGTAGATGCCTTGACTATTAAGAAGTACTTCCTAGGAAGGAATGGGATCTTTGTTCAGTTGCAACCCAGGAGAACATGAATTCTCTGAATCTACAGAGAATAAAACGTGTTGAAGTGGTTTTGCATTAAACTAAGGACAAGTAGAGCACTGATTATACGTGAAACTTTCCTCTCCACAACAATAACTATATATATATATATATATATGTATATATATATATATATATAAACATAAATAAGGAGAGCAAATTATGCTGAGAGAGACACGAAAATGTCCAGTGTGTTCACAGGTGATCGTTGGGCAAGCAGGAGGCATGTTCTGTGAATAAGATTCCCCGGCTTCAACAGTCTCAGAAAATATTTATTTTTAAACTATATGAGCAAGAATTCTTTTAAAATTTGCTTTTTGTGTGATAAGCATCATAAAATACCTAGAACAAATATTGATTATTAAATAAAAGAAAATCTAAGTCTACATAAGCCTAATGTCTTTATCTTCTGTTTACTCATCTGCAGCTCATTTAAAGTAAGGAACTTTTGACTTTTTAAAACAAACCTTCCATTTTATAACCAAACAGGATACCTTTCCACTAACAAATATTGGCATCTTATAAAATGTCACATTAACAACAGTCTTTGTGAGGATGGACCTGCTGATTGCTCTTTCCCCTTTCAGCATCATAGAATTTGATCTCCTCAGCTAGGTGTGGTAATCAGTGCAAAATTTGAGTTATTGTCTTGCTCTGTTTCCCAATCAAGGAAAAAGTGACAAAGTAACAGGCTGTGTTTTAGCACTATTCTTTTTAGCAGTATTGTAGCAAATGAAAGAGTCTTAAGTGAAAGAAGGTGTTTCAGTGTGCTTAAGAACTACTTGGGCAAAAGAGAGGGAGCAGAAACAATAACCATTAGTCATCACTGCATGTAAAAAAGCAAGTAACGGCAATATAAATGACTTATTCACACAGTACCTCCTTTAGAAATAACAAAAGCATACGAGGCCCATTATTCTGAATAATTACTTTAAGTAATCCATTTGCTTGGGTTCCAGTGTGCTATGTTAATCTGCAAGTATTTCAATTTTACCTTTAGTCATTTCAAAGTGTGTTCACATGACAACATGTCACTAGGGAAAGGGAATAGAGAGTTGTCATAATGACCTTATGTTATGTGCAATAAATAAGTAAATAAATTCACAGGACATTGAGCAATAAACCCTTTTGTTTTCCCCAAGGAATTGCCAGCTAGACAGTCACATTTTGGCAGAGATTCTTTGGATCAGTCTTTCTTGAAGGAGCTTAAGTAATATAACCATATTGTCCTGGACAACATGATATTAGCCGTATCACTAACAACTGTGATATTTATTGAAAGGCTCTTTTGTTTTGAGAATGATTTTAATTTTACTCCAGGCATTAAGTCATTTGAACATTGCAACATACATATAAGATGATTTCTATTATTATATCTGAGGGAACAGAAACAAGGGAAATAAGGAAGTTGTTCTTGGTGATCCAGATCAGAAATGACAGTCACTGTGGGAGGAAATCTAGTTACTCAGTGTGGGGACTACAATTCTTCTTTGGTGTGCATTTGTCACTTTCCCTCCTTTCAGCCTTCTCTTTTCAAGGGTAGATTACACTAATAACAATACCAAATCATATATTTTGCACAGGCTGCCTAGTCATATTTATCACTTTCTTCTAATATACTCATACTAACTTTTGACTAGTCCTAACTATTCATTTTTCTTTTTTCATATTTTATATATTTCTACATTGTACTTATATTTTGACATTATTAATAAGCTAAAACTGATGTTTTATTTTGAATACTAGAAGTATTTTTGGAAAAATAAAAGGATGATAAAATGTGGTACGAAATAAAAATGGTACGAAATTGTTTTTTTAACTGACAAGATTTCATGTTTATTCTTTTAAAATTTAATTTCATTTATGTATTTATTTTTTACAATGTATTTTACAATGTATTCACTTTGTATCCTTGCTGCAGCCCCTTCCTCATCTCTTCCCACTCCCACCCACCCTCCCTCTTTTTGCCCTATGCCCTTTCCCTAGTCCCCTGATAAGGGAAAACCTCCTCCCCTTCTATCTGACCCTAGCCCATTAGGTCTCATCAAGGCTGGCTGCATCATCTTCCTCTGTGGCCTGGAAAGGTTGCTCCCCTCAGGGAGAGGTAATCAAAAAGCTGTCCACTGAGTTCATGTCAAAGACAACCCTGTACCCCTTGCTAGGGAACCCACTTGGAAATTGAACAACCAATAGGCTTCCTTTGAATAAGGGGGCTAGATGCTCTCCATGGAACATATTAAAATCTATAGCCCTAACGAAGCTAAACAACAATAAGGACCCCAGGAAAGATGCTTAATCCTCATTCAGAAGGGCAAACAGAATAGACATTGGAAGTAGAAGTCAAGGAACAGGACAGGAGCCTTCCACAGAGGACCTCCGAAAGGCTCTACCCACCAAAGTATTATAACAAATTATATTTATTGCTACCAAATGACTTTTATTTTGCAAAATCATCTTAATTGCTTACATTCTGCACGTGGGATAATTGTGTTGGACTGTCTAGAACATAATACCTAAAATGTTGGTTAGTGCCAGAAAGTGTTTGATCCAGTGATAAAATAATAAAATTCTAAAAAACAAAATAAAACAAACAAAAACCATCCATCATATAAATTGACAAAAGCAAGAATGAACCAAATGGACAAAGCTGAAACAATCAAAATACTTGACCTCAAGACAAAATACAAAACCACATATCCTATCTTAAATAGCTTAGTGATAGAATAAAAATCACCACATAGACAGTAGAGAAAAAGAGCCAGATACGTATTCATGCAACAGTAATCAAATTCTCTTAAATTAAGATGAAAGAAGTAAACATTTGTGA
This sequence comes from Pachyuromys duprasi, assembly GCA_028658305.1. Taxonomy (NCBI): domain Eukaryota; kingdom Metazoa; phylum Chordata; class Mammalia; order Rodentia; family Muridae; genus Pachyuromys; species Pachyuromys duprasi. The sequence goes on from CM053766.1 coordinate 65,477,615, forward strand.
AAGATTATTTCTTATGAATATGGCTAAGAAACATGAGTATTCATAAAAAATAACAAGATATATACCTATATATAGGAAAAATGATCAATCCCCAAATAGGTCAAAACTTAATTGTTAGATTTGAATTTATTTGTGAAATTATTTTAAAACATTTTAGGAAATACATGAAAATACAACTTTAAGTAACTGAAATTTTTTAAGACCTCAAATGCACAGGTAACAAAAACTAACAAATGGAATTATTAATATTTGCAGACATATATCTGTAGAAACTGAGTGAATAAATAAACTATACATCTGAAAAGGTGTTAATAAAAACCTAAATAAGTCATTGACCAACCATCCAATAATCTAATTATGATAGATTAAAGATCATAAAAATACAATCAAATAAAGATAAACATGTTTAATTAATATTCGAATTGATGCTTGCTAGAATTATCCTATGAGAGATATAATAGAGATAAAAACTGCAATCAGCTACTACCATTTCTGAGTTGAAGACTATCATTCAAAAACAATACACTTTGTTTTGGTGAGGATGAGGAAAACAGAGAGATGTTAAACTACCAAATGAGGACTGTAATTAGTGTAGCTATTGAGTAAAATAACATGCACTTTTCTCATGAGCCAGAAATAGAATTACTACATAATCTAACCCTTCTGACTGTTCTATACAATGTAAATAAATGAAATTACCACATGAAAAAAACATGTTTATTCATTTTTATTCAAAATATGGATTCAACTTAAATACTGAACAATGCATGGTGAGTTTAAAATATAGTATATGTATATAATGAGACACTGTTCAGCTAAAAAAATCTGTGGAATTTTTAATTAATCATAATATTGATGGATTTGAAGGATGTTTAGTGAAATAGCACATGCACAGAAAAACAAATAAAGGATCACTCATTAGTAGAATCTAAAACAAATAATAGCAACTGACATCAAAAAAGTGGTTATTAGAGACTTGAGAGGCTCCTGGGAAGGAAAGACTTGAAGGGTCTATCACCATGCACAATGTTAATTAAATAGGATTAACAAATCATACTATTATGATATAGAATAGTGAATATAATTAACAGAGATCTTTATTACATGCCTTAAAATATAAGATGATTTCAAATATCTTCACATAAAAGTTGTAAAATTATGTGCTAAATATGCTATTTATATAAGTAAAATAATTATGCTGTATTTCATAAATGCATTACACTTTGGGTACATTTATGAAATCAGTCAGTAGAATAGTGTATTAAAATAAAACAAATATTAAACAAATTAAAGATCTTTACTTTGTAGGGACTGGTTTTATAAATTATTGAGAGTCATTTGAGTGTACTGTATACTGGGGTTACACTCTGTGGAATTTCTAGTTTTAACAATTCCTCCATAATTCTAATGCTTACTGGAGTTATTGCTCAACTAAATAATATCGAAGTAACCAATAGAGTACAGAGTTGATGCAGTGGAAAGTGTCAGTGCTATAAATGAGTTGGAGAAGTTGGGGATCAGTAAGGATACAGACATAAAGTCTCTATCTCTGTACTCTTTACTCCAATATGATTTTAGTATTTTATAGCAATAAATATATATCTATTTAATGAAAATAGTACTTGATTTGTCCTGGTACCTCAAGAATAATAAATATTCCTCCTAAAAATTTAAAGGTACTGTAGTTTAAATATTCTGTAACAACTACTTTCTCTTTCCCTATACCCAACTTTTGTTTCTTTACGTTTTCTTTTCTTCTGATTTTATAAAACTCTCACAATGCAGTCTCTCATTCTAGTATGTGTTATTGTCCTCATTGTGCCCCCAAAAAATGTTTCAGAGAGAAAAAATGGCATTTTCATTTTAGAAACGTTAGTAATAAAAGAAGTACTTAATTATACCAATTGCTCACCAAAACTTTCAATTAAATGTTAGAAGTTTCAATTAAAATGTTTGAAGTTTCAATCTCAGAAAAGACCCCTGTACCCAGATATTTTGGTTCTGTTGCTCTCCTTGTAGAGCTCCTGTCCTCTCCAGGTCTTACTATCTCCCCCTTCTTTCCTAAGATTGCCTGCATTCTGAGCAAAGTTTGGTTATGAGTCTCAGCATCTGCTTTTATACACTGCTGGGTGGAGACTTTCAGAGGCCCTCTGTGGACCATTCATGGATATAACCTAGAACCCCTGCTCAGATGTAGCCCATAGCAGTTCAGTATCCAAGTGGATACCCTAGTAAGGGGAACAGGGATGGTCTCTGACATGAACTCAGTGGCTGGCTCTTTTATCACCTCCCTCTGATGAGGGAGCAGCCTTACCAGGCCACAGAGGAGGACAATGCAGCCAATGCTGATGAGACCTTTAAGCTAGGGTCAGATAGAAGGAGAGTAGGACTTCCCCTATCAGTGGACTTGCAGAGAGGCACAGGAGGAAATGAGGGAAGGAGGGTAAGGTTGGGAGGGAATGAGGGAGAGGGCTACAGCTGGGATACAAAGTGAATACATTGTAATTAATATAAAAATAAAATTCTTATTAAAATATTAGAAGTTAGGTGAGTTGAATATTAGGTGACTTAGCATTCTGTGGGAATAATTTTATCTTGTTTAATTTGAGATGTCTTTGTCTTTACTTTTAAGTGATAATCATTAGAGTCCATAATAAGAGTGTATCTATTTATGGAGTTTGGTCACAATTCATTTTAATTGAAGACAGGTTAGGCGCGAGAAAAAAATCAGTAAGATTAATATACATTGTGTCACACCAATGTGTCTGAGATCAACCACATGGCTAGATAATAAATCAATTTTGTTACATAATGAAACACACCAAAAACTCTTGACATGAAAACATGAGTGACATTTCCTGATTGACAATATTCTATCTAACATGGATTTAGGAGAGTGTTTCATTGGTTAGTATTATAATGGATGTTCCATGTAGGGAACTGATCTATGTTTTGTATTCTTTCCTTGTATGATATTAATGTAAATCCTTTAATGTAATAGATCACAGAGTCAAGCATGTAATCTATTTTTCCTCTTAGAGAACCAGTGAACCTGCAGGGATATGTTTTAGGTTGTTATTGGGTACGGGGATCTTGTGAAGTACACAGTCTTTGGACTTTGCAGTTTGTTTAAGTTTTGCAAAAAAGCTATGGAAAAGCTATTGTAATGATAAGAGGTATATTTTCAGCCTAAATAATATATCACCTTTATTCTCAGGATGGCAACATTTTGTGATATTCTTTCGCAGTGTTCTCTATATAATAGATACACATTTTAGATTTGTGATGAGTTCAATTTGTGATGAATTTATTGGAACAGTTTCACCATAAATCGAGGAATGTGTTGATTAATTATAATTGTCAAGTTGATGCAATGTAGAATCAAGTAGAAAGAGAGTCTCAATGAGAGGTAGTCTTTATCTGGTTGCACTGTGGGAATACCATAAAAAATTTCATTAACTGAGTTAATCATGGTGGGAAAGCCCATCATGAACATGGGTGGTTCTATTTCATAGACTGAGTCCTGAGTGATGTAGAGCAAAGTAAGTTGAATACTTGTAAGCAGTTACGCCTTAGTTTATCTTTGCCCTTGCCCTTGGATATGGCACAGTAGCTATTTCAAATTTCTGTCATCTTGATTTCCTGCAATCTCAAACTGTGAGCTAAAATTAACCCTTTCTTCCCCGAAGGCCAGAAGAGGGCACCAGATTTCATTATAGATGGTTGTGAGCCACCATGTGGTTACTGGGACTTGAACTCAGGACCTCTGGAAGAGCAAACAGTGCTTTTAACCTCTGAGCCATCTCTCCAGCCCCCCCTTTCTTCCCTAAGACAGTGTCTGTCAGTATATTTTAGCAGAGAATCAGGAATGAATCTTTTTTTTTAATAAGGAGTATGTGTAGTGCTAATTAAACTGTAATATTTTGGTTACCACTAACTTTCAAAATCAGTTTAATCAGTAATTACATATTAGTTAAAAATAAAACAATACATGTACATTTTATTTTTTTGCTGAGGGAAATGACTAGGGTAAAAAATACACAAAATTTACTCATTAAAATTTTCACAAGCTTTAGAGTATGGATGCTTTTTTAGATGTATTAAAGAATTCAATGTTTATTATCCAATATTTGACAGTTTTTACCAACAGACAAAATTACATAATTTAATGTCTGAGTTACTAACATAATTAATATAATTTTATGGCTTTAAGTAGAAGGAACCTTGAAATAATTCGCAGATATATAAGTAGGAAAATGTCATGACAGATTTACTTAATGGGAAGAAATTAACTGATAAAGCAAAGTCACACCAATTTTATATATGAGGTAGTTTTTATGAAGACAATGACCAAGCAGCAGAATGGCTGCAGTCATTTCATTTAAGCACTTAGATTTCAAACACTGCTGTCCACTAATTTTCTCTGATCATTTCACTTTTCTTCTGAAAGCTGGTTATCTTAGTTTTTAAAATGCTAGTCATTACTTTGTTTTTCTTGTAGGTTACTTGTGATGATTAAAATGTATGTATATTGAGGAAATGAATTATTTTCATATGCATAGGACAAAGTAATCTCCTCCAAATTTGTGTATATAATATTTTTACCAAAATCATGAATAAGCAAAATTCAAGGTCATATACATATATACATATGTATACATATATATACATATATACATATATGTATATGACCTTGAATTTATATACATATATATTTGTAAAGCATGTGAAGTACCAAGGAATCATTGTAACTCCAAGAAGGTATTTTTTATGTAATAATTTAATCCTCAATATATATTAAGTAATGTAATTTTAAGTTACTACTAAAAGAAAGTAGGTATAGAAAAGAATTCTTTTTGCCTATTATTATTATTATTATTAATTATTATTATTTACAATTTATTCATGTTGTATCTTGGCTGTGGCCTCCTCCCTCATCTCCTCCCTATCCCATTCTCCCTCCCTCTTCCTCTCCTATCCCCCTCCCGTAGCCAATGAATAGAGGAAGTCCTCCTTTCCTACTGTCTGACTGTAGCCTATCAGGTCCCATCAGGTGTGCCTGGATCCTCTTCCTCGGTGGGGTGGCTGCTAGGTCCCCACACCAGGGCAAAGTGATCAAGGAGCAGGGAACCAAGTTCATGTCAGAGACTGTCTCTTCTTCTCTTACCAGGGAACCAACATGGAAACTGGGTTGTCTATGAGCTATATCTGAGCAGATTATCTATTCTTATTGGCTTTACTAATATCTAATATTGGTCACTGAGGTCAATCTTAGCAATATAACTTTAGTTCATTTACTTATTCATAATATATATTTTCTTATCCAAGAATGATGATGGAATACTAGGGAGACCCAATATTTATTAATATTTCTCATATCATAAATAAAAAATTAAACAGAAAAATTTAATAATTTGTCACATATGACATAATTTAAAAATTGCGGATCTAGAATTCAAAATTGAGTCTTCGAAGTTCAGGGTAGTATTTAGCTTTATTTTACCATGTTTTGAGTTTGTACATTGTTTCTCAATGAATTTCAGTATTTTCTTTAAATTGTTTAAAAGATTTGTATTTTTTCCAAATTATTATCTCTAAAGTAAAATTGTGTTGTTGTGTTACTGCCCAACCTGATGTTTCCTGTATCATGTACTGAATAATTTAACTTGTTTTCTTTAAAAATACTTTTATAAACATCCAAGTTAAATTTAATACTTTCTGAAATGTATGTTTAAATTCACTACTAAATGTGATCAAACTAACAACACAGAAGAAAACAAAATCAGTTAGCATATCACATGCAAAGATAAAACAAAAATGACTGTTACTATGAACACAGCCACTTTTATACTTTCGTAATGGAAGATGAAGCAAAATGGAAGAGTTCTGGAAAATATTTGAAATTAATTTCCCATGTGTTTTACCCTAACAATGACAACTTGAGCCTCCCTCTTAGTTGCTTCCCACAGATACTGGAAATGATCAAAAGAATGGAAGTAGAAAATATCAATTTTTAAGTTCTCTTTGTGTTGTTGTTGAATTTGAACGCATATTGTTAAAGACAGACACAATATGCTTTTATTTGGGAAAGATTTGTACTGACATATATAATTATAAGCAGCAAAGGAAAAATCTATAGGTGGTAATAACTTGGGCAATTTAGAGTTTCTACATTGATCTATCTAATATCATCACAAAGAAAACCTAGAAGTGTAACAAAAAGTTACAGATCTTTCAACTACTGGCTTAACAAAGCTGAAACTTTTGATTGGCCAAAACACAAAAACATCAACAGAAAGGTATATTCGATCACTATTCAAGTTTTCAGTGAAATGATCAGTTAATGACTCTTCAATTTTCTAACAAAAAGAGGCAATTCCAACAGGAAAAATGCATTCCTGGTATGTCTACAAAGATGCAAAATTTGTAACCTCCGAGTTTTACATAGTCTTCAAGCAGTTAAGGTTCAATGCTTCAAGGTGCTATCGCCACATGCAAACTCTATAGTCTTTAAACAAACACTGTACCTTGTCACGTTTCCACATATGCAGCTGCTCCAATAGCATTTCACTTCCTGATAAAATATTGAGAGTTTGCAAGGAATTTGCCAATATCATTATTAATAATGCATAAGCTAATCAGTGCCTAGGTTTATATAAACATGAAGATTTGAAAGCCATTATGAGAATAGTCATTTCTGCTAAGCAATGATAAACATACAGAAGCCAACCCACTTTTATGTCATAAAAATGAGAAATAATTAGAATTAATGAGCCAAAGTGCAGTTTGCAAAGGGTCGGCCAGAGGAAGGTATTTTGTTTGTTTTCGTCTGTTTTTTTGTTTTGTTTTGTTTTGTTTTTTTTGTAATTGAGAAACCAAGCCACAGAGTTTTGCAGTGGGTTTTCTAGCTTTGGAATCTTCTCTCATATGTATGGAAATTTTAATTTGGATGAAAATATACTCAATCATTTCTTAAATACTACAAAAATGTTCTGAGTTTGGGGTGAGAACTGCCTCATGGAAATTCCTAAGTATTTCTTTTTTTAAATTCTTTTTTAAAATGTTTTATAAATTATAGTTTATTTGCTTGTATCCATGCTGGAGCTCCCTGCCTCATCCCTTCCCATTGCCACCCTCCATCCCTCATCTCCTCCCATACCCCTCCCCAATCCACTGATAGGGGAAGTCCTCCTCCCCTTCCCTCTGACCCTAGCCTATCAGGTCCTATCAAGACTGGCTACATTGTTTTCCTCTGTGGCCTGGTAAGGCTGCTCCCCCACCCCCCACTCCTGTCAGTGGGGAGATGATCAAAGAGCCAGCCAATGAATTCACCTAGGGAACCCTCTTGGACATTAAACTACCATGAGCTACATTTGTTTAGGAGTTCTAGGGGTTCTAGCTTATCTCCATGCATGGTCCTTGGTGGGAGTAGCAGTCTCAGAAAATAACCCTGTGCTCAGAATTTTTTAATCTGTTGCTCTCCTGGTGGAGCTCCTGTCCCCTCCAGGTCTTACTCTCTCCCCCTTCTTTCATAAGATTCCCTGTACTCTGCCCAAGGTTTGGCTACTACTCTCAGCAGCCCTTTCTGTACCTTGCTGGGTAAAGTATTTCAACAGCCATCTGTGGTAGGCCCCTGTCCTGTTGCCTGTTTTCTCCCTCTTCCAATGTCCATCCCCTCTGCCTTTCAGAATGAGGATTGATTACCCAGGGGCCTCCTCCTTGCTTAGCTTCTTTTAGGTGTATATTTAACTTATGTGATATGTCTAATATCCACTTAAAAGGAGATGAGGGATGGAGGGTGGGATTGAGAGGGAATGGGGGAGGGGACTACATCCATGATACAAAGTAAAAAAAAATTGTAATTAATATAATAAATTCAAATTAAAAAAGAAAAATCATCGTGTCTACAGAGAATTCTCTAGCTCTGTACCCCATTTTTAAATTGGATTACTTGTTTTGTTGCTTTTTAACTTCTTCAGTTCTTTATATATTCTGGATATTAACCCTCTGTCAGATGGCAGAGAAACACTTAAAGAAATGTTCAACGTCCTTAGTCGTCAGGGAAATGGAAATCAAAACGACACTGAGATTTCACCTTACACCCATCAGAATGGCCAAGACCAAAATCTTAAGTGATAATACATTCTGGAGAGGATGTGGAGAAAGGAGAACCCTCCTCCATTGCTGGTGGGAACGTAAATTTGTACAAGCACTTTGGAAATCAATCTGGCACTTTCTCAGAAAATTAGGAATAGTGCTTCCTCAAGATCCAGCTATACCACTCATAAGCATATATCTAAAATATGCTCGATTACACAACAAGGATATTTGCTCAACCATGTTCGTAGCAGTTTTATTCGTAATAGGCAAACCTGGAAACAACACAGATGCCCCTCAGCTGAGGAATGGATACAGAAATTGTGGTTTACACCACAGAAACAAGGAAATCATTAAATTTGCAGGCAAATGGTGGGAACAGGAAAAAATCATCCTGAGTGAGGTATCCCAGAAGCAGAAAGATACACATGGTATATACTCACTTATAAGTGGATATTAGACATATAATATAGGATAAACATACTAAAATCTGTACACCTAAAAAAACTAAGCAATAAGGCGAATCCTGTGTAAGATGATAAATCCTCACTCAGGAAGGCAAAGGGGATGGACATCAGAAGAGGGAGAAAACAGGGAACAGGACAGGAGCCTACCATAGAGGGCCTCTGAAAGACTCTACCCAATAGGGTATTGTTTAACTTTGGGCGGAGTGCCGGGAATCTTATCAAAGAAGAGGGAGATAGAAAAACCTGAAGAGGAGAGCAGCAGAACCAAAAAAAAAAAAAAATCTGGCCAGAGGGGTCTTATCTGAGACCTGAGACTGATACTCCAAACAAGGACCATGCATGGAGAAAACCTAGAACCCCTGCACAGATTAGGCCTATGGCAGCTCAGTCTCCAAGTGGGTTCACTAGAAAAGGGAACAGAAACTGTCTCTGACATGAACTCAGTGGTTGGCTCTTTGATCACCTCCCCCTGATGAGGGAACAGCCTTACCAGGCCACAGAGGAAGACAATGCAGCTGGTCCTGATGAGATCTGGTAGGCTAGGGTCACATGGAAGGGGAGGATATCCTCCCCTATCAGTGGACTTGGAGGGGGCATAGGAAGAGATAAGGGAGGGAGGATGGTACTGGGAGGTAATGAGGAAGGGGGCTACAGCTGAGATACAAAATGAATAAACTGTAATTAGTATAAAAATTCAAATAAAAATCGCCTTTTCTTACTTATTCTTTGAACAAAATTCCATGACCATCAATGGAAAGCTCTCTATTCATTTTATATCCCAATTGTAGCCCCCTCCCTCATCTCATCCAGGTCCTACCTTTCCCCCTAACCCTTTACAATAGTCCACTGAAAGGGAGAGTTCTGCAGGCAGCCCTGATGAGACTTGATAAACTATGATTCTATTCCATGGTCTTTTCTACCCGAAATACTCTCTCCTTTGATTTTTGTTCTTCCTCCCCATTGGCCATACATATTTTCTTTCAAATCTGAAATGTATATTTCTCAATGCTTCAACTTTTTTCTTGATCCCTCATGTAACGAAAATTCTTTAAAAAAAAAGACAAAAGATTTCTTTTTCTAATTTCCATTTTATAATCTTTTAATCCATCCATGAATTCTTTTCTCAGCTTTTCTGTTTTTGTTATCATTACTTGAAGCTGATTTTGCAAGCATGTACATGGATTGTCCGGTGGCAAACACGTAACCATAATCACTCAGTAGACAGTCCTTCCTGCTATTTGACATGTAGACCAAGTATACTTCAATGCCTCTTTATCACTTAGGCCTAGCTCTCTCCCCTTTCTTGTCTCTGTTTGACTTCTCGATTTTTATTTTTCTCTACTTCCAGGCTCTCACTTGTGTTTCTAAGCTGTGTTACTACCTATGTTTGTATCCATTCACCTTTTCCATTTATTTCTTTTTAAATTTACTTACATCTAAATTGTATCCCCCTTCCCTCCTTTCCTTCCATTCCATCCTCCCTCACTTCCTCTTCTCCCCTCCCCCTCCCCTAGTCCTCAGTAAGCAGGAGACAGCCTCCCAGACTATCAAGTCTCTTCAGGACTGCCTGCATCCTTGTCTTCTGTGGCCCAGCACAAATGCCCCGCCCAACTTTTCTACATTTAAAAATATATATTTCTGAGAATTTCTTAGAGTTATGTGTTTTAATCTAGCTCACAGGATTGATTGTATTAAATAATGTATGTGAAGCAACTGCTCTAATCAACAGGCCAAACACTTTCTCACCTAAATGAATTTGAGTCTCCTCATTACTCTCACCATTTTGACCTAGTATGCTTCTGAATGTTTATGGAAGTTCATTTGTATATACAGGTTCTTTTTTTTCTCTCTTTAGGAAAAATACAAGTCAAAAAAGACTGTAGAAGGGTTGTAATTATATATATAATATATATTATATATATATCATATTCTTAAAATTTTTACTTGAAAGATGGTAAATTAAGTTACCTGAATGAGCATGTAAAAGTTAAAATGCATGTTATAAACACAGTTCAGCCTGTGGCAGAATAGGCTAAGTATTTTTATGCTAAATGCATTCATGTGGAAAAGCTTTTTAAAATAAACATGCTTGCTTCTGTATTCACTGAAAATTAACCTGTCAAAAGAAGTTTTACAGGTACTTCTGAATAATCCATTTTGTCTTACTCTATTAAGTAATTAAATATGGGTTTCTGGTAATGGAAAACACATCTTTGTAATTCAATCTATTTTTGTTTTGCCTGGTATTATATGTTTTGTGTGATTTTCTGATTTTAAGCTACAACAAAAAAACAACTATTCAAGAAGCAAAGACATTTTTTTGTATTTTTTATGTCTACATTATCTAGAGTCACTTTTTAAGAACAACCTAGAAAACATATTGTGTTAACAATGCAGTCTCCCTGTGTAGAACTGTACAGAGAGATTTTTTAATTCAGCAAATTTTCATTATGTGTATTTATAATATTTGTCTTTTCCAGTTATGTTTCCCAAAAGCAACAGGTTCAATAATGCAGATGTTTTGTTTAGCTTGTTATATTCTGTCACTGGCCTGTGAAATCATAACAATTGTTTATTGTAATAAATTGGAAAATCATAACAATTCTTTTAAATCAAAAGAGTAACACATTGCCAAGTTCATCACAAGTATTTTTTTAACTTTTCAGTTAGTCTACACAACTAAACAACTGTTTATTTTTTTCTGTCCATAAGGACACAGTTTGGCTTATTATCGACAGGACAAAGTCCTGGCTCTAAAAATCCCCAAGTCAAGTAATGCTTTTACTGTAGCCTGAATCCTATTTAATGGACTTCAGAAATTTAAACTAAGGATCAAGGACAGGTTGTTCTCAAGGAATCACAGGAGATTCATTGTGGAGGTAAACTTAAATGAGGATGCATGATTTCAATGCGTTTGTCAGTTGTGGAAGGATTTCAGGAGAGACATTAACATAAGTAAGGAAACGTTGGAATGCTTTCAAAGGCAACGTATGTGTTTGTTTCATATATCTATCTGTCTGTGTATGTATATATAATACACACACACACACACACACACACATATATATATATATATAAATGTATAATTTTTGTTAAAATGTAACCTTGTACAAAAGCAGTAAATAACTTACTTCAGGTCTTCAGTTTCATTCTATGTATCCTTTTTATTTTTTTGTACCAGTTCCATGCCATTTTAGTTACTATACCTCATAGTACTTTCCAAAATTGGGGATGGTGATATTTCCAAAGTTCTTTTATTGCACAAGATTGTTTTATATCTTTTTATTTATTTGTTTGTTTGTTTCCTTATAAAAGTTAACGTTGTCCTTTAAAGATCTGTGAAGACTTGTGTTGGAATTTTGATGGGGACTGCATTGAATCTGTAGATGTTTTTTGGTCAGATGACCATTTTTGCTTTATATGCCCGACCATTCCATAAGCATTGGAGACGTTTATAGCTACTGTTATATTTTTCAATTTCTTTCTTCAATGTATTAAATTTTTTTATCATAATGTCTTTTACTTGCTTGGTTACAGTTACCCTAGTGTATTTCATAGTTTTTGAGATATTATGAAAGGAATTATTTTCCTGTTTTCTTTTTCAGTCTATTTGTGATTTCTATATAGGAAGGCTTCTGATTTTAGTGATTTAATTTCTTATCCACCCATATGGCTGAAAGTATCAGTTTTCCTTATGGAAATTTTAGATTTGCTTATATATACTATCATATCATCTGAAAATGAAGATACTTTGACTTCATCCTTTCCAATTTCTATCATTTTTATCTCCTTCATTTGTCTTACTGGTCTAATGAATATTTCAAGTTAAACATTTAAAAGATTTGGAGAGAGTGGACAACCTTGCCTTGTTCCTGATATTAGTGAAATTTCAATTTCTTTGAGTTTCTCTTCATTTATATTAATGTTGTCAATGGATTTGCTGTAAACAATCTTTATTATGTTGAGTTATGTCATTTATATCCCTCATATCTCCAGGAGCTTTATTATGGAGGAGTTTGTAAAAGCTTTTTTTGTTGTTGTTGTTGGCATCTAACAAGAGATAATTAGGCTCTTTTTCTTTTCTTTCAGTTTGTTTCTATAGTTTTCTTATATAGTAGATTATATTTACTAATATGAAATATCCTATATCCCTGGGATGAAAATTAGTTGATTATGGTAGATGATCTTTTTGATGTTTTCTTAGATTTGATTTGCAAGTATTGTATTGAGATTGATTTGCATCTGTGTTCATAAGAAAAACTGGTTTATGTTGATAAATTTTAATTCAGCAACATGGGTGCTCTGATCATATCCAAGATCTTCTAGATCTCTGTGATCTGGCTAGAATGTAGAGACATCCTTAGTATACACTTTTGATCCCAAACAATGAATATTAAATTTAATTTGTACAAGAAAGCACCTATGTTAGAAAGTGATGTCTAACTGAGAGGCATAAAAAGTAACAAATCAGAGAAAGATTTGACAGAATAGGTTATGCCTAATTCTCACAAGAACAGAGAGGAAAGAGCAATTTAAGAGAGAGAAGCAGGGGGTGGTGAGAGGCCATTTTACCTGGACTGTTGTGCAGAAACAGGTTTCAGAGAAATTATAAGCTAGTCACAGAAGAGAAACAATCCAGAGGATGAGAAGGGGCCAGAAGATTAGAACAGATTGCTACAGTTAGTTTGAGGCCAAATAGAGCAATTCAGTCAGAAGCTGAGAAAAGTCATTAATGGTATAATATTCTTGTGGAATGTATACAATTTACCCTTGTTCATTCAAACTCTGATTTCTCTACCCTACTATCTGGTTTCAATTGACCTTGCATTGTGATACATATTCTAAGCATCACCTATCTCAAGTTTGTGTAAACATGCCACCATTTGTTCTCTGTTTTGTTAATAAAACCATCAGCCACAATGCTGAGCAATGGAGAGAATAGGGTGGGATATCCTGGTCCGGAGGGGAGGAAAAGGAATTGAGTGAGAGGACTGGGAGCAGCAGAGATTGGCAGGAGAGGACTTCAAACTAGAAAGAAAGATGAATGGGACTTAAGATATGACTAACAGCAGGTATAATGTCGGAAATCTGAATGGTTGGAAGCTATGTAGGCTTGGAGTTTTAGGATGGAGTAACTATTGTCCAGCATTGTGCTCTAAGTTAATTAAATAAATCCTAGTCTCTGTGTGGTAATTTGGGTATATGTCCAGTTTAGGAATAACCACCCATTAATTAAAAGATAAATCAATTATAAATGCTAATATTCAACAATTCATTTTAGATCAGTCAGCTTGGAGAGGAGTTTGAGCCAGAACTGCTGACTTGAACCAGCCAGCCATAGTTCAGAAAGAATTAGAAAGGGTGAGCTTATTCAGCAGTAAGAATCAGAGGCTGAAAATATTCTAGGCCTAGATTACCTTTTACAGAGGCTAGAAGCTTCTAGAAGTAGGCTTAGGCTAGCAAAGGGAGGCAGTAAAGCTTCCAATGCAGCAATTACTTCAGGCAAATAAAAGATACTCTTACAGGTTTATAAATATCTTTCTTTGTTAGGTAATCATATGGTTTGGATATAAGAGTAACTCTGGCCTCATACAATGAATTGGGCAATGTTCCTTCTTCTTCTACTTTGTGGATAGTTTGAGGACTATTGGCATTAATGCTTCTTTAAATTCTGGTAGAATTCTGGACTAAAAACATCTTTCTCAAGGCTATTTTTGGCTATGAGATTTGAAAGACTCCTATTTCATTAGATGTTACTGATGTGTGTAAATTGATTGTATATATTGATTTAACTTTGATGAGTGATATATATCAAGAAATGGTCCATTTTAGATTTTCCAATTTGGTAGAGTAGAGGTTTTTACAGTTTGTTCTTATGATTGTCAGGATTTTCTTGGTGTCTCTTGTTGTGTTCCCTTTTTCATTTCTAATTTTGTTAATTTGATCTTTTTGTTAATTTGAATAAAAGTTTATTAATCTTATTGATTTTCATAAAGAACCAAATCAACATACCAATGAATAGCAGATTTCTGATACGGAAGCCAGAAACACACACAGGAAAAAAGATAGCATTTTCAACAAATGGACTAGAAGGTACAGTTAGGAAAGAGAATTAGAATAGTCAGCTATATATGAAAGGGGTTGGCTGGAATGTAAGGACCAAATGTAAAAGGGAAGGAGAGACTAGAATGAGGGAGGGGAGTATCAGGAGAGACCTAAAATTAAAGGCCATTTAAGCATATATGGAAATATAATTCATTGGAAACTGCCCAAACTATATACATATACAAAGGTGATCTAAACGATATCACCAAATAATGAGGGAGAATCTCTACTGGCCATCTTTGGTCACCAAATGAAGTTTCAAGTGCCAGGATTTAGTTACACCTAATTGAGTTTGTTGATAAAAAGGGCCAGTAGAAACACCCTAACAAGGCAGGCTATTTCCAATATTGTAAATTACTCTCCATAAACTGACAGCAAGGCCCCATTGCCAGATACAACAGCTACACAATTAATTGAACAGGAATTATTCGAGCCTTCCCTTCTATGCTTTAGCATCTTTGGTACAGAAAGGTACTCTGCACAGTACAAAAAAAAAATGTGAACAGCAATCCGGATGCAAAACTTTTGCTTTACGATGGTATAATGTCTGCAAGATATGTTAGGGCAATTTTGGCACAAAACTTGTGGGAGTAACCAACCTATATGTGATTTGACTAAGGATGAGATGGAACACATGGTCAACACTGTCTCAGTGACCATGAACCATTGGCCAGATTGCCCAGACTCCCTGTGGAGGGAGTGGATAACCAACTCACCCACAAAAACTTCCACCCAGAATCTACCCTGCTTAAAAGATGAGCAAGGATAAAAATAAAGCTGAAATTTAGGGAATGAGCAGTCCAATTGCTAGCCCAACCTGAGAACTACCCTACAAGAGGGAACCAACCCCTGATACTATTGATGACTCTACTGTGTTTGCAGAGGAGAGCCCAACATGGCTGCCCTTCGAGAGACTACTCATCCAAGGATTGAAAGAGAAACAGACTCATATCCAAACAAACAACTGGCAGAGCGTAAGGGAGCCTTATAGAATAGTGGCAGGAAGAACAGAAAGACCCAGAGGAGACAGGATTTCCACAAGAAGACCAACAGTTCCAACTAACCTGGTTTTGCAGAGACTGAAGCACCAAGGACTGTGCTTGAACTAGACCTAGATTTTCTAGACATATATACCAAATGAGCAGCTTAGCCTCAATATTGGTTCCCTAGAAAGTGGATAGGGGCTTTTTCGGATATGGTTTTTGTTGCATGCTTTTCAATCATTTGGTGGGACACTGTGAAAGAGAAACTACAGAGACCTCATGCAAGTGGATGTGTTGGGGTGAACTTGTGGGGAGAACGCCCCCTTTTTTGAGGGACAGGGCAGGTGGTATAGGAGGAGGACAGAAGGATAGAGGGATGGAGGAGAGGGCTGGGAGGAGAAGAAGGAGGGGTCTAAGATTGAGATATAAAGAGAATAACTGAAAAAAAGAAGAAAGAAAAAAGTAGCAATAAAATGACTTCTAACGACATTCTGCTATACTCATAGATCAGTGCTTTGCTTAGCCTTGGTCAGAGAAGCTTCCTCCTGCAGCAGATGGGAACAAATACACAGTCCCACAGCTAAACATTATAAAGGTATTATCCAGAGAGTGAAAGACCTTTGAACTGTGGGCCCTAAATGGATGTCTCTATCAAATCCCTCCCCTCAAGGTTCAGAGAACACTGCAAAAGAGGAGTCAGAAAAATGCCAGAGGGAATGGAGGCCACCAAAAAGTGAAGGCACTCTATATCAATATGACCCAAACTGGTGGAGATTTAGCTGCGTATTGTCTGCATCTGAGCAGGAGCTCTAGGCCCTCTTTCATGCATGGTCCTTGGCTGGTGCCTCAGTCTCTGCAGGACCCCCATGGACACAGATTTGTTGGCTCTGTTTGGTCTTCTATTTGGAGCTCTTGTCTGCTCTGGTTCCTTCTATTTCCCCAGTCTTTCCTGAGACTCCCTGTGCTTTGGCTGTGAGTCTTAGCATCTGCTTCAATTACCTGCTGGGTACAGTCTTTCAGTTCAATGTTTTTATGCTATTTTTATGTGTGTGAAAGAGTGGGTCTCTTTCCTGTACTTTCTCTTAGCCTCTGTTTCTTCTGTTTTTCTGACTTGTCCAACGTTGACATGTTAGTTGTTGTTTATGTTATTATATTTTAATTATAATTTATTTTAGTAGTATTCCTTAGATGCCTATGTTTTTTGTTTGTTTATTTCTATTTGGAGACAGAAATGGAGTAGATCTAGAAGTAGGGGAGATTGAGAGAGACTGGGAGGAGTAGAGGGAGGGAAAACTAATCAGGATAAATGATGTGATAAATAAATTCTATTTTCAGTAGAAGGAAAAAATGAAAAGAAGAATTAAAATCCAAACTTACTGTACTTTCTCATGTGAGAACTAATGAAGCCCTGATCCATATGCATTTCAATATAGAGAGAATTAATAAGAACAAATGGATGTGGAAAAATTATAGACATAGTCACATATGTAAATTGCATTTCCCAGAATTCATAATGAAGACTGTTCGAAGATAGTCACTCTTTAAAGAAGGGGAGAAGAGTGATACATCAAAGGAAATACTATTTGGGACTCATCCCAAAATAATTACAGTAAAAAACTGTCAGGATTATTGTGCTGATAAAGATGCATTTAGCAAGCAAGGACCCTGGGAATTTATATAAAAGTCAGTAACTATTAGATTTTATTATCAAGTGTTCAATACAATAATCTAGCCATCATGAAAATGACATCTGAATATAAGACAATTATTTTTTTATTTATTAGAATACTAACAAGTCATAAACAGCCCAAAACCTCTAAGTGCATATGGTACATATACTCCCAAAGAGTGAAAACAACCAACTTCACTACATATAAAATATTTTCCTTTCCTTAAACTAATATATTGTTATATCTTTTACAAAAATACTGGGATTATTAAATAAAACCTTATATTTTTTTACAAAAATATTCAGAAAATTTACCAGATTGGAACTTATAATAGTTTCATATTATTTTAACAAATGTACTTATTTTATTATGTTAACAGCCATGTAGACGCTAAAGGAAAAGCATATAAAATAAATGAAGATACCAGAATAGGTGGTGTCCTTGGGAAAATTAAGGGGTACAGGGGCTGTCTCTGACGTGAACTCAGTGGCTGGCTCTTTGCTCACCTCCTCCTGGGAGGTGCAGCCTTACCAGGCCACAGAGGAAGACAGTGCAGCCAGTCCTGATGAGACCTGTTTGGCTAGGGTCAGATAGAAGGTGAGGAGGTTCTCCCCTATCAGGGGACTAGGGAGAGGGCAGAGGGAGAGAAGAGGGAGATAGAGTGGGGCTGGGAGAAGAGGGAGGGAGTGTAGCAGGGTGCAGTGAATAAATTGTAATAAATAAATGTATAAATAAAATTAAATTAAAAAAAAAGAAAAAATGGGTGCTTCTAGAAATGGTTACAATCCTTTCTGGGTAAGAACTGATTAGACAATTTGAAGTTGAATTTCAGTTTTGCCTTTGCTCAAAGCTAGACCTCAAGGAGAATATTATATAAAGCATAAAGAAATGTAAATCATCTTTAAAATATTTTAAGACATAAATGTCAAATTTATGCATGGAATTAGAAGACAAGATAAAAAATGAGAGCTAGCAAGCAAGTAACACAGTGAAAACACTGTAGATTTAATTATATAAGATACAGAGAACAAACTATCAGCTTGTATATACTTATAATACATTTATGTATGAGTATGTCAGGATATGTCTCCTAATCTAAATGTCTACTCTCTTGAGTCTTCATTTATAAATTCAGAGACTGAATAAATCCCTTGTTACCTGAACAGTTACTGTCACTATCAGAAACTCATGAACCAAAGTGATGTCATAACAGTACCCCATGATCCCTTTGAGGGTAATCTGAACCACGTAAGTATGGAGAGATGAAGAGAGTGATTTGACAAGTAGCTTAAACACATTTATTTGTTGGTGTTTGCTCTTGATTGTGTGTGTGTGACTAGCTTCTTAAATTGGTGCTGCCATGACCAGTCAGAGTGATGAGCATTAATTATGAACTGAAATAAGCCTTCTCTCCCTTACACTGCTTTTCTGTGGGAATTATGTCACAGCAACAGAAAAGAAACTTAGATGGCTCACCTTACTTTTGTATGGCAACCCTTCTAGCCATGATACCATTTCTCTACTTCAGTGGTTCTCAACCTTCCTCTCTAACACAGCTCTTCATGTCGTGGTGACCCCTCAGTCATAAAATTCTTTTTGTTGCTACTTCATCACTGTGGTTTTGCTGCTGTTATGAACAATAATGTAAACACCTGGTATGCACTATATCTGATACACAACCCCAATGAGCAGGTCATTGGACCCCTGAAAGGGGTTGTGACAAACGAGGTGGGAACAGCTGTTCTAGCTAAAGTCTGTTACTTTCCACGTTTCTAGTCATCACTCCTGCAACAGCATATAAACTACTTTGTGAAAACTAAGCTACTGTAAGGAAGCAATACAAAGTCGTTTGTACTAGACAGAATTTACTGCCTTTTACAAAGGTATGGAAATATTCTGTGTTACTGTAAAAAAATCATCAAATAAATAATTTTGTAAATATATTTTGACAAAATATTTTGTTAGAAATTCTTACTAATACTTAGTATTAACATTAGCCTCTCAGATGTCAAATTATCAAAAATGCATGAAGATATGCTTTTTTATTTTATTATGTTCACTACCAGTAAAACAAATGTCAGCAGAATATATTTCTGGGCAGGGTGTGCACCTGTAAGTGAACATAAAATTAGATGCAAATGAGACTATTTATTTTCTAATAAAGACCAACATTTTTATTGTATGTACATGTTTTAATTATTCAAGTTTATTAATACAATAAGAATAAGTCCTAAAACTTGTAAAGAAAAAAAAACATCTTTACATCTTCTTTTTTTCTTTTTTCAATTGAAAATAGATTTTTTTTCATAGAGATATTCTAATCGTCCCTTCTCTAACTTCTCCCAGACACTCTCAACCTCCTCACCCACTGAAATTTTAATTTTTTTTTTGCTCTTCCTCATTAAAAACAAAATAAACCATAATCAGGGATTAAGAAAAAAAAGAAATAAAATAAAAACAAACTTGAAAGGGACAAAACAAAGAAATATACAGAGAAGCAAAGAAGCAAGGAAAACGTAAGAAATACATAAAGACAAGGAGACACAAATAGCAAAACCTTTAACTATAAACTATAATATATAAGCGAAAGGCCTGTAGCGTAAGAAAAGAAGGAGGGCAGACAAAGCATTATGAGACAAAAGCCCTCCCCAAATATCCCTTAATTCATTTGTGCTGGCCATCTAATGTTGGACATGGCTCTTGACCTTAGGAGTGGTTTGTGTGCTCAGTGAAACTTCAGTGAAGAAAATTCTTTTGTCATTCAAGGCAGTTATCAGTTAGAAATAGCTCCCAGGAGAACACCAGGGAAACAAGGTCTTTTAAACACAGCATGACAGAAGCACATATGAACTCACAGAAGCTGTGCCAACATACAGTAGGCCTGAACATGCCTGGGCCTGATGCCGTCTCAGCTCTTTGAATCTTAAAGCCATGACTTAAATGATTTCTTTGATCTTCACAAAGATGCTAATTCAGTGGTGCCACTAGGCATGAGTATATTGCTTAAGAGTTTGAGGGAAAATGATACATGTGTTCATCTGTGGTATTTATTTTGTTTCTAGTATTTTCAAAGCCTTAGAGGTACTTGACAGGAATTCCATTTTCAGGGCTATGCTTTACTTCTTTCAAGGACAGGTTTTCTAAATATCCACCTCATTAGCCCTTGGTGGCTTCTCTTTGGTTTGAAGAGTCAGTAGTCAGAAAATAAGCCTCTAGCAACTCATATAAATGGGCATCATTCAGCAGTACAGACAGGACATAATTGAGTTTGTGACAGGTTTAATGAAAGCAACGTGTAACAGTGTAACACAAGGGCCAGCAATGTCAGTAGTAGTGGGCCTCCAATGAGGAAGGGGCGGTGTGTTACCTCCTGATTAGCTGCAGCTAGTTCCTCTTCCAGTGCAGAGACTCTTTCTAAAGAAACCCTCAGTCGTTCCCTTACCTAGAAGAAAAATCAAAATATGTGCAGTAATGTACATCCCAAACACAGGAAACCGGTGCTGAAGCCATCATTAACATCAGAGACAAATGGTCAAATTCTTCAAGCATTTGTAGCCCTAAGGTCCCAGAATGATTTTAAACCTGGCATGACCAACATAAAAAAATTAAAAAAAAAAAAAGCTTGTCACCTCAAAGGCATCATTGTTTCAAGGGATATCCTTGTAGCAAATCCTTTTGTAGGTGAATTCATAGATCTTCCAACAGGGTCAGAAACTGACTGGCTTTGCTGCAATTTCTGATTCATAGTAAGTAGAGACATAGCTCAAAAGCATAACCATGTCACCACTGCAAATTAATGAGTGATTAAGCAACAAAATAGGCAAAATAATTCTTGAAAATAAGTGAGTTTTATTTTGGCTTCCAGTGCCTTACTTCAAATGTGATTTGTTTAAAAGCAAAGGCTCTTGGAAACTTGAAAATTGATGTGATTTTTTTTTAGGTGACTGCATAGTGTTGATGATTTTTGGAATATCCATCTTGCATGCAGGTACCAGGGGGAAAGTCATGGTATTTTGTATAACATACACTTAAACAGTTGAGTTTGAAAGCAGTGATGTCTTAAAAGTGTTTCCTGTGCAATTGAAATTCACAGAACTGTTCCTTGGATGTATGCTTTCTGACAACTTCCAAAATTGAAACCATGTGTGGTGCGTGTGCCAGTCAAACTCTAACACTTGGAAGACTAAGAAGGAAGAGTGTGAGTCAAAGGCCACACTGGGATGTAAGCAAGTTACAGACCAGCTCAGTTGACTTCACGAGATCCTGTCTCAAAAGAAAGCAAAATAAATAAATAAATAATAAAAATAAAAAACCCAAACCAAATCAAAATAAAAAATAATGAAAGTCACAAATCATTGTATGTTTCACAGATACATAAACTTTATATTACATTTACCAAAAGGAAACTACTCTGTGTAAATATTTACTAAATGATTGTAGTAGTTTAATTTGCCTCAAAAGTCAACAAACCATAGATATGAGACACAATTCATCACAAGTTTTTATTACATATAAAAATGTATTTTCTATTTAAATGTTACGGAATTTTTCAATAAATATGAGTTTTAATGCTATAGTTATGTTTCTGTGCACTGATTTTTATGTAATTGTGAATTTTATCATTTGCTATTTTCTTACATTGTAAGTTTTAAGTAGGAATATAAATTAAATATAGAAAATATATGAATTTTATTAAATTTTACAGTTGAAATAATCACCTTAATTGTTAATTATGTAAGAAAAAGAGCAAGTAATGTTTCTTTAACTTTAAGGCCAAATGCAAATTTTAATGGTATTAGTCATTAATTTTAATATTATATTAGTGTGTACAATTAGGTAACTGTGTGTACCTAACTGTTGAGGCATCCAAGCATAGTATTACATTCTAATTTTTGTTGTAGCATCAGTGCAAAATAAAACCATATTTAGCATTTAAAACTTCTTCACAGAATCTCTATTTAGCTATATCATATTGGTTACCATGCCCTGGCTTTAGACAAATATTAAATCACTCATAAGAGCAGCACAGAATTAACTCTGATTAATAAGTGGACAATGCTCAGATGGAAGCCTTGGCTGATTTGACTTGGAAGACTGTAATATGTGGTGGGTCTTTATAAAGGGGTCTGGCAATCCTGGGTGATGAGAACAACCACGAGACGTCTGAGTATACTCAGTGATTTCCTGTGCACAAAACTGATCAGGTCACACTTAGAGGGCCACAGAGGGGATAAAGTGCCACACTTTAGTTGAAATGCTGCTACATTACAACTTTCCTAATTTAGTGTTGGATTTGAGTAAAGATCTTCTGGATGCAAGCTGTACTGTAGGTTAAAATATCTCATTAATTATTTCTGTTAGCTTGACAATCTTAGCTACTGATTTATTTTACCATAAGTTAAGCACTTCAAGAAATAAAAGTTGTGAGGCCTATCAAGAAATATGAATAAAGAATTATCTCTCCATAAATTTGCAGGAGTTTTGGCCAATAAGAATATGTTATTCACAAGTTAATGAATCTAAACCATCTTTATATGAAAATAAACAATTTTAAATCTAGTTTTAAGTAATAATAAGAATGCAAAAATTTTGTCTGCCACTATCAATAAAGAATGCATCAAAATTACTAACTTTGTGTTTCCATTTTAGACATAATTTCAGTGCATGAAACATCCACTTTATTTATCAAACTTTGTAAGAAAAAGAAAAGAAGGCAAAAATGTAATCTTTCCAGGGATAAGAATTTGATCATTTTTTTCTTATCTGGTTGGTTATAATCATATCACAGGAAAAATCAATGTGTATCACAAATGTTTTCACTCCCTGATCTGTCATGACCATTGTACCAGCAGAATGCTTTTTTTAAAGAATCCTATTTCTTATTGAATTATGTGCTCCTATGTGTGTAGGTAGATTTGATATGTCATGAACAATGATAACTGTTTACTTTTAGTCTAAAGAACATGTACACAATTGTAGTTTTCAGTTGTCCCTAACCTTAATCTTTCTCTTTTTACTGGCTTAAAGTGGTCCCTTACCTGTATTGCTTTTTATATAGGTACATGGTAACTGCCAATCATAGCATTTGATTTTTCGGAAGTTTTTTTTTTTTTAATTTTTCACTACTTCTGTTTTCTTTAAAATGGGAGAAAATTGTTTTTCTTTCAAAATTTGCTTCAAGGAGGTGGTAATTTTATCACAAAAGATTAAAAGAAAACAAAGTCCCTAATTATAACAAATCTATCACCCAATGAAGAGACTGATGGAAAAAGTGAATATTCCAAACCGAAATTGAGGCATTGCAGGGTTTCACTGTAGCAATTGCTGATTACAAAATTAAAAAAAAAAGTAAATGTGAGGAAAGCTTCTTTCAAAGTTCAAGTCCAGTTTGACTCTATGGTATTTACCCATGAAAATATCATTGAGAGACATGCATATACATATTTGATATGTTTTGAGATACATTTGTCATACTGCAGAAGCAACGGAGGCTAATACCAGAATTACTCTTGGCTTTAGTTAAACTTCAAGAGTCTACTTACTTTAGTGATTATATAAATGGACATGAATATAAGCTGCCACTGCTAGCCATTATGACTGTCGAGACCCATGTTCAATCTTTCATAGTTTTTATGTTAAAGTCTGAAGTCTATTAGCTCGAGGCAAAGCCAATTACTCTTATCTTTTTCTCTTTGCTTTTATGGCCATTGCACTTAAGTTAAAATGCTAATTGGTTATTTATACACCTGTGGATTCACTCCCCATTTTCATAAGAAGCTGGGAGTTACTGCCAGGGAGATCGTTTACGAAGACACTCTTGTACAAATTAGGACCTCAATAAACAAAATAAATGTCATTTAAAATAAGTACCTGTGCCAAGAGGGAGCTCAACTTCATAGTTTCAAACTTTGAACAAATGTTGACATTTTCTGATGCTAATAGGTATGTTAATTAACATTGACTGACAATTGTCCTTATATGGAGACGTGGTTCAAAGCTTTTCATGTTAAATCATAGATGACCCAGGAGTTCAAGGAAGATACAATTATCTTTGTCTCAAAGGAGTAGATATATAGTAAAGTTAAACCACTTGAACAGATCTGTGAACTCCACAGGGGAACCTCAGCATGTTATATGGATAAATCCATATATATCAGTTCAGTTGCTCATAAAATTACCAATATCTATGGCACTTGTGTCAAGTTTATAAATATTGTAATTGTTCATAGGGCTGTATTAAATACTTCCTTTAGTTATAGTAAGCTGATAGAACTTCTGTATGATAACTGTTTTATATTCTTCCAAATGTACTCAAACAAGCAAGTTATTGTCTTAAAAGTATTTGTTAATTTCTACCCTGGTCAATACACACTCACTCTATTAAGTGATGTCAGAGTTCTTATAGGAGACATAAAAAATAATCATATATTCTCAGAGACATTTATTTAAATTATTCAATATAGTTGTTTTTTTTTTCTGGCAAGGCCATGCTCTTCTTGGTGATCCAGATCATTGTAGGTGTTGGTGCTACATATTATGCTGTCTCTGGCTTAAAAACTCATATTTTTATTCATTCTTTAGTATTTAGGTAAATTATGATTCATGTATAACTTCTTTGCAAGGCAAATAAAACCAGACAGTACTTTTGTGACAGCAAGGAGCATTGTTGATTGTTGACTTGTATTTGGGACTGCTTGTCATTGATGTGTAAATGTCTGGGACTCTGAATCCTTTAGTCATAAAGAGAATGTCTTTGTATGACAAATGACTTTGTATTACAAATCTGTCAAGGATTTTGACATAAAGCAAATATTCTATAAATTCTTGCAGAATTTCATTATTGTATGTTTATGATAAAAGGAAATATAATAGAAACTAAATATGTGTAATTATTTGATAGTATACCTAACATGGTTATTTGTAGAGCATGTATTTTTGTCTTAAAATTTTTATGATTTTTTGCTTCTCATAGCCAAAATGAAAATAACATGCAAATTCTTCTTAATAATCTAGAAGAAAGAATTCTTGTTCTTGTGTAGACATTTCACATAATCCTCTGTCCTAAGAACTATCTGAAAGACTAATGATAATAATATGTAAGCATATAAATATTAAATGAAAC
Source organism: Pachyuromys duprasi (assembly GCA_028658305.1). Taxonomy (NCBI): domain Eukaryota; kingdom Metazoa; phylum Chordata; class Mammalia; order Rodentia; family Muridae; genus Pachyuromys; species Pachyuromys duprasi. Next base: position 65,503,059 of record CM053766.1, read on the forward strand.
AAAATTGTGCATGCTCAAAACCTAGAAATAAACTGGCTATAATTCCTAGCTTGAATTTTAATGCTCAGAACTTGTCATATAGATCATTATGAAGTGCTCCAGTTCTAGCTATGCTAAATCCTAACACTTTTCAATTTTTAAAATCACTTCTTTGAACTTTTATAAAACTGAAATTGTGTTATAAACCTTAACTAATCTCTAAAGGATATTCTCTCCAGATTGCCTTCTATTTGCCAGTAGAGCTTATTTGAATAGCAGCTAAGAGAAGCTATAGCTTATAGCTATGCTTGCAAAGATTGAAAAATGAGTTTTCCTTCTAATACGTTATGTTGTTACAGGCAGAAACTGTCAACATGTGTATTGGAAATGAAGACATTAGCAGCACTGCCACATGGAATATAGATGTCTAGAACTTAAAGCATGCCCAAATTGCACTTCGAAATACATGTGATTTTCGGTTACTAGTCCGCAGTTTTGGAATCTAGGGCATCTATTGACATGACTTTCAGAGAGAGGGAGATGGGGAAATGGCAGAGACAGAGAGTGAATACTACTACGTAATGATAGATTTCAAATGTCCCTCTGGTCCAGGGGTGTAAAGATATAATAGGATCTAAATCTGAGAAGCTGTGTGTTCAGTGATATAAATAAAAGAGTGTGGTCACGAATACTGTCAATCCACAAGCAGTCACTGAATTAAACTTTTTTTCATAGCTCAAAAGTGTTCTTTTTGATCTAATTTACTTATTCATTTGTGTGAAAATAAGGAGCTCCCAGCTAATAACAGAAGCATAGTTCAGCCTGAAATCTCATATCTGTACTATACCTTTTCATCCAAGGCCTTGTGGTGCTCAAACAAAGATTTCAGTGCCTTGAGAACCTCCACTTCACTGGACACTCCAGAGGGAGACTGAGCTTGCCGCTTCACCACAGTCATTCTTAGTGACCTTTCATGTCGGGACACAAGGCACTCCAAGTGCTCCAGTAGCAGCTGTTGGATCAACAGAAGATGTAGTTGTCATATGAATAAATCTGACCAGCATTTTTTTTTTTGAAATCTAGCTTAAAGTATGACAAGTTTTTACAGCACCCAGAACTACCCTAGAAAATACGACAGGGAACAGGAAAGAATCACCATGTAGTGAGATCGATGTTTGTAAAACACATTAAAGTGAAACTGCCCTCAATCATGTTGCAAATCACTGAATAAGAAGCCATATCGTATGTTCTTTTAACACAGTGGTTCTCTGTGTTTGTGTGTTTGTTTTCTCTTTTTCTTTCTTTTTTTTAAATTAATTACAATTTATTTACTTTGTATCCCAGCTGTAGCCTCCTCCCTTGTCCCTTCTCAATCCCACCCTCCCACTTCTCCTCCCTTGCTCCTCCCCCAGTCCACTGATAAGGGAGGTCCTCCCCCCGCCCCCCCCCTTCCATCTGACCCTAGCCTATCAGGTCTCATCAGGACTGGCTGCATTGTCTTCCTCTGTGGCCTGATAAGGCTGCTTCCTCCCTTAGGAGGAAGTGATCAAACAGCCGGCCACTGAGTTCATGTCCCTGTTCCTATCACTAGGGAACCCTCTTGGAGACTGAGCAGCCATGGGCCACATCTGTGCAGGTTTTCTCCATACCTGGCTCTTGGTTAGAGTATCAGCCTAAGGAAAGACCCCTGTGCTCAGATGTTTTGGTTCTGTTGCTCTTCTTGTGGAGCTCCTGTCCCCCCCATCTCTCCCTTCTTTCATAAGATTCCCTGTTTCATAAGATTCAAAGTTTGGGCACAGCGGTTCTCAACCTTCTGAATGTTGCAACCCTTTAATACAATTTCTCTTGTGTAGTTACCCCCAACCATAAAATCCTTTTTTATTGCTATTTCATAACTGTAATTTTGCTACTGTCATGAATCATAATGCAAATATCGATATTTTCCAATGGTTTTAGGTGATACCTGTGAAAGGATCATTTTGACCCCTAAAAAGGTCACACCCCTCATGTTGAAATCAGTGGAAATCAAAGACTTGACAAAATGTGTATGGTCTGAGAGGTTAGCTATTAGATAGCATTTATCCCTTAAATAAATACAAGTACAAAATAATTTACTATCATATAATTTTATTAATTCTTTTGAGAATTGTCAGACCATGTCAGGATGTTTACTTTTTTCAAATAGTAGTGTTATATTTGCTTGTTGTAGTGTAAACTGTGTAAGAGCAAGAGCCTGTTATGTATTTAGGTACCAGCCTTTTGTTCCTTTGTGTATTTGGATAGCAGCTCAGCTACCAACACAAACATCAGGGAATACACTTTGAATTCCTAAGATGTGAAAAAGTGAAGTCAGTTTCCCTGTGTATGTACTCACCAATGTCAAAGTTCAGCACAGACTGTGGGTACTTTGAGTTAATTCTTAAAGGCTTAGGCTAATTAATGTGGTTATATCCATATGAATGAATGATTCAGCTAAATGATGTTCACAAACATTACAGTTCAATTTTCCCAAAATATAAAGGGAGGTGTGTAGATTCAATTAATATTTTTGTACCTTCCATCTCCTGGTGCCAGTATAGGATGAGAAGCATATGGTATAGTGTAAACTTGATGGAACATAATGAAATATTATTCTACCACCACAGACAGCTGTCTCTGAAGGCCTCCTAAATCTTATCATCACCCTGCTCTCTTTAGGAAAGTTCTTCACACTGCAAATTCTACTTTCCTAACATAGAACACGAAGAAGCTACAATTTTCTGTATTTTTTTAACCACACAGCATTTTACTAATTATACATCTTTGCAAGTTAGAAGCCTTCTGATGGTGTGTGTTAAAGCATTCATTTTGATCCATGGGCACTGCAAAGGAATTCTGATTCAGCAGTGAACTGGGGAAACAGTCAACTTTTTCTTCAGCTTTTGCAATGAGTTTCTGGACTTTGGTGTTGAAAACAGACTATATACATTACTTTTTGAAGAAATTCTACCAAAACAACAACAGCAACAACAACAACAACAATCTAAGAATCCTTACTACCTGTAAAAAGTAACCATTTAATCTGAGTGCAGTGAATTCTCTTTTCTACAACTAAGTTATTTCTACAACTTAAGTTATTAGGTTCTATCTGCTGTTAAACTTTACTATAATTATCATCTGCCATGGCCCATGAATGCTTATTAAATATGTTAGCTTCCTGGTCATTTTTATTTCTTCCCAAGATTACTCTATTCAGAACTCTTGATGATCTTTATTTTTCATTTAGATGATTTTCCTAACATTTACCCTCTAAATTTCTATATTTTATGTATTCTAACAATCTAAATTTCTATCCTATCTAATTTCACTAACTTACATCCAGTTGTTTCGCTGTAGACCCTGCCATTATCAGTAAGCAAAACTCTTCCATAATTGTAGTTCTTTCCTTTAAGCTACAGATGACTACATTTCTAGCCTGCCTATTTATATGCTCAAAAAAAATCTTTCTGTGTTTGGTCAAATTCCAGAATTCAGCTACTTTCCTGTACATCCACTGATGCTACATGGTTTCCGCATTCATTATCTTCTCTTGAATTAGCTCACTAACAGTTTATTTAATGGAACTGAAATTTCCACCCTTTCATTCATCAGGTTATTACTCCAAATTCTTACATTTAAAATAAAATCTAGGCTCTTTGTGCTTTTGCTCAAGTCCCTAATGTCTTTTCATTTGGCCAAAAGTCAGAGTCCTTACATGCGTGTCCTAAGTGGAACACAAATAACATGAAGTCACTTCTTTTTCTTTTTTTCCACAATTTATTTTTATTTTTATTAATTACAGTTTATTCACTTGGTCTCCCACCTGTGGCTCCCCCCTCTTCCCCTCCCAATCCCCCCCTCCCACCCTTTTCTCCACCCATGCCCCTCCCCCAGTCCACCTCTTACTTTTGATCCTAGTCTATCAGACCAAGTGGCTGCTTTGTCTGGGGGTTGCAGCCTTACCAGGCCACAGAGGAAGACAATGCACTCACTTCTTTTTCTTACTCATCGTCCACATTAGCTTTGTTGCAACATTTGTGCCTGGAGTTTTGCTTAGCTTTGTAAAATAGTAGATCTCTGTGATACTACATAATGTTTTTTTTTAAACTAAGCTCTTTATTATTTTTAACTTAAAACACTCCGTTCAGTTACCACCAAGGCCTTATCAGTCCACAATCTCTTACTTAATGTTCATCAAGTATCACTTCTCAATATGACTCTGTAAGTCCTAATGTTGTTGCTTTCTTTCCCCACTTTGCATTTGTTCCTAACTAACATTTCTATCCAGGTTTACTGTATTTGAATAAGGAAAGGGTGGTTTTTCTCTACTTTGTGCAGTTCTGAGTCATCAATGCTCACAAGATTCTATACAATTCATTATCATTCCTATTTGTTGGATGAATTATTAAAGTAGCAATTTTTATATTTCTGAGATCTCTCCCTCATTTTTTAATTTTATTTTTTCTTTTTGATACAGGGTTTCTCTGTGTAGCCTGGGATGTCTTGAACTTGCTTTGTAGGTCAGGTTGGCCTCGGACTCACAGAGATCTGCCTGCCTTTGCCTGTGTCACTGCTGTGAGTACAGGTGTGCTACAACATCCAGCTACGACTGTCTCTTGAGAGAACTGGTTGTTTGGGGTATGTGCTCTGGATAGGTTTTTCTAAAGTAAATAACTGATTGATGTCATAATAAAATAAAATATCTTCTATGGCATATGGTGGAGAAAGAGTTATGTAAACAATCGATTGCCCATGATTTCTTTAAGTGGTGGGCTGTGAACAAAAGTTTTTATGGCTTGAGTCATTGCTGCTATAGAATATTTTGAAAAGCGTGAGAGATCTAAGCATGAGGAAGTAAGCTTAATGCTTTGAATTACAATGAAGAAAAAAAAAATAAAGAAGGAAATGATCAGCAGGAGAGTGGCTCCAAGAGCTAAAAATCAGGAGCCCCAGAACTAACTACACCTTTTAACCTCTCTTTGAAACCTGAATGCCCACAAATTTAGTGTGAAAAACTGATAGCAGTGATAGTTCCTTTCATCTGAAATTGCTGTTGTTAAAACTTCTTTTTCTACCTCACTTTTCCTACTTCAACACTGCCATCATCTGGCTGTCCTGTTTCTTGCCCTTGATCTCTGAAGCAAGGGCATTGGCTGCTGATTTCATCATTTAACTCAAAGGCATACTCACCCTGTTCATCTTCCACTCTCTCATGATCCTACTGTTTCTCATTAACTCCCTTCCTGCTGTTTTTAGCATTCCTTTCCCTTAGCCAGAATGTTAGATCCAACCATACCAGGGGTCACTACCAATATATATGTATTTTTCCTACCCTCTTTCCTCATTGCCTCCTTGCCCCTCTCTAATTCCACTGATAGAAGAGGTCCTTCTCCCCTTCCATCTGACTACTTTATCAGGTCTCCTCAGGATTGGCTGCAATGTCCTCCTTCCTCTTTGGCTTAGCAAGGCTGCTCTTCCCTCGGGGTGGGGGGACATCAAAGAGCCAGCCACTGAGTTCATATCAGAGACAGCCCCTGTTCCCCTTACTAGGGTACCCACTTGGATTCTGAGATGACATGGGCTACTTATGAGCAGGGGTTCTAAGTTATATCCATGCATGGTCCTTGGTTGGAGATTCAGTCTCAGAAAAAGTTCCTGTGCCTAGATATATTTGGTCCTTGTGGAGCTCCTGTTCTCTCCAGGTCTTACTAACACCCCCTTCTTTCATATGATTTCCCGCACTCTGCCCAAGTTTTGGTTATGAGTCTCAGCATATGCTTTGCTAAACTTCTAGGTAGACTCTTTTAGAGGCCCTCTATGGTAGGCTCCTGTCCTGCTTCTTGTTTGCTCCTACTTCCAATGTCCATCCCATTTGTCTTTCTAAGTGAGGAATGATCATCTTACCCTGGGATCTCCTTGCTTAGCTTTTTTAGGTGTAAGGATTTTAATATGTTTATCCTATCTTATAGGTCTAGTACTTACTTATAAGTGAGTATATACCATGTGTGTCTTTCTGCTTCTGGGATACCTCACTCAGAATGATCTTTTCTAGATCCCACCATTTGTCTTCAAATTTCATGATTTCCTTGATTTTAATTGCTGAGTAGTATTTCATTGTGTAAATATACCACAATTTCTGTGTCCATTCCTCTGTTGAGAGGCAACTGCATTATTATCAGGTTCTGGTTATTACAAGTAAGGCTGCTACAAACATGGTTGAGCAAATGTCCCTGTTGTGTACTTGAGCATATTTTGGATATATGCCTAGGAGTGGTATAGCTGGATCTTGAGGAAGCACTATTCCTAATTGTCTGAGAAAACGCCAGATTGATTTCTAAAGTGCTTGTACAAGTTTACATTACCATCAGCAATGGAGGAGGGTTCCCCCACAACCTCTCCAGGATGTGTTGTCATTTGAGTTTTTGATGTTAGCCATTACGATGTGTGTAAGGTAAAATGTCAGGCTCATTTTGATTTGCATCTGACTGATGGCTAAGGACATTGAATATTTCTTTAAGTGTTTTTCTGCCATTCTATATTTCTCTACAGAGAATTTTCTGTTTAGCCCTGTACCCCATTTTTAATTGGATTGCTTGATTTGTTGCTTTTTAACTTCTTTAGTTTTTTATATATTCTGAATATTAGCCCTCTGTCAGATATAGGGTTGGTGAAGATCCTTTCCCAGGCTGGATGTTGTTTTGTTCTGATGACAATGTTCTTTGCTTTACAGAAGCTTTTTAGTTTCATGAGGTCCCATTTATTTATTGTTGATCTTAGAGCCCGTGCTGTTGGTGTTCTGTTTAGGAAGTTGTCTCCTATGCGAATGAGTTCTAGGCTCTTCCCCATGTTGTCTTCTAACCGATTTACTATGTCTAGTTGTATGTTGAGGTCTTTGATCCACTTGGACTTTAGTTTTGTGCAGGGTGATAAAGATGGATCTATTTTCATTTTTCTGCATGTAGACATCCAGTTGGGCCAGCACAATTTGTTGAAGATGCTGTCTTTTTTCCTTTGAATGGTTCTGGTTTCTTTGCAAAACATCAAGTATCCATAGGTGTGTAGGTTTATCCTGGGTCTTCTATTTGGTTCCACTAATCTACCATTCTGTTTCTATGCCAATACTATGACGTTTTTATAACTATTGCTCCATGGTACAGCTTCAGATCAGGGATGGATATACCCCCAGATGATCTGTTGTTGTACAGGATCGTTTGGAAATTCTGAGTTTTTTGTTTTTCCATATGAAGTTGAGAATTTTCTTTCAAGGTCTGCAAAGAATTGTATTGGTATTTTGATGGGAATTTCATTAAATCTGTAGATTGCTTTTTGCAGGATGGCCATTTTCACTATATTAATCCTGCTGATCGATGAGCATGGGAGATCTTTCCATCTTCCGATATCTTCTTCAATTTCTTTCTTCAGAGACTTGACACTTTTTTTTTATAACAGGTCTTTCACTTGATCGGTTAGAGTCACAGCAAGGTACTTTATGTTTTTAGTGGCTATTGTGAAGGGTGTTTCCCTTCACAAGGGAAACAAGGCTGTTTCAGCCCTTTTGTCTTTGGTATACAGGAGGACTTCTGATTTTTTTGAGTTGATTTTGTATCCAGCTACTTTGCTGAAGGTGTTTATCAGCTGAAGGAGTTCTCTGGTTGAAGTTTTGGGGTCACTCATGTATACTATCATATCATCTGCAAAGAGTGACATTTTGACCTCTTCCTTTCTGATTTGTATTCCCTTGGTCTCCTTTAATTGTCTTATTGCTCTAGCTAGGATTTCAAGTACAATGTTGGGGAGAAATGGAGTGGGCAGCCTTGCCTTGTCCCTGATTTCAGTGGGATTGACTTACGTTTCTCTCCATTGAGTTTGATGTTGGTCGTAGGCTTGCTGTATATTGTCTTTACTATGTTTATGTATGTGCCTTGTATCCCTGATCTCTCCAAGACTTTGAACATGAATTGGTGTTGTATTTTGTCAAATGCTTTTTCGGCCTCTAAGGAGATGATCATGTGGTTTCTCTCCTTCAGTTTGTTTATATGGTAGATTACATTGATGAATTTCCATATATTGAACCACCCCTACATGCCTGGGATGAAGCTTACTTGGTCATGGTGTATGATATCTTTTATGTGTTCTTGGATTTGGTTTGCAAGCATTTTATTGAGTATTTTTGCATCAATGTTCATAAGAGAGATAAGTCTGAAGTTCTACTTTTTGTTGGGTCTTTATGTGGTTTAGTTATCAAGGTGACTGTGGCTTCATGGAATAAATTTGGTAATGTTCCTTCTGTTTCTATTTTGTGAAATAGTTTGAATAGAATTGGAGTTATCTCTTCTCTGAAGGTGTGGTAGAATTCTGTGCTGAAAACATCTGGCCCTGGACTTTTTTTGGAAGAGAAACATTTGATGACTGCTTCTTTTTCCTTGGGGGATATAGGACTATTCAATCTTTCTATCTGATCTTGATTTAATTTTGGTAAATGGAATCTCTCAAGAAAATTGTCCATTTCATTTAGGTTTTCAAATTTTGTGGCATATAGGCTTTGGTAGTAAGACCTAATGATTGTTTGGATTTCCTCGGTGTCTGTAGTTATGTCCCCCTTTTCGTTTCTGATTTTGCTGATTTGGACAATTTCTCTCTGCCTTTTAGTTAGATTGGCTAAGGGCTTGTCTATCTTCTTGATTTTCTCAAAGAACCAGCTCTTGGTTTCATTGATTCTTTGAAATGTTTTCTTTGCTTCTAATTTATTGATTTCTGCCCTAAGCTTGAATATTTCCTGCCATCTATTCCTCTTGGGTGTGTCTGCTTCTTTTTTTTTTCTATATTTTTCAGGTGAGCTATTAAGTTGCTTGTATGAGATGTTTCAAATTTCTTCTTGAAGGCACTTAGTGCTATGAACTTTCCTCTTAGCATGGCTTTCATTGTGTCCCATAAGTTTGGGTATGTTGTATCTTCATTTTCACTGAATTCTAGGAAGTCTTTAATTTCTTTCTTTATTTCTTCCCTAACCTACATATCATTGAGTAGCGAGTTGTTCAGTTTCCATGTATGCATAGGCTTTTTGTTATTTCTGTTGTTGTTGAGGTCCAGCTTTAGACTACGGTAGTCAGATACAATACAAGGGATTATTTCAATCTCCTTGTGTCTGCTGAGGCTTGCTTTGTGACCAACTATTTGGTCTGTTTTGGAGAAGGTTCCATGATGTGCTGAAAAGAAGGTGTATTCTTTTGAATTTGGGTGAAAAGTTCTGTAGACATCTATAAGGTCCATTTGATTTGGGGCCTCTGAAAGTGCCCTTATTTCCCTATTTAGCTTCTGTCTGGATGATCTGTCCCTTGATGAGATTGGAGTGTTGAAATTTCCCACATTAAAGTGTTAGGATCAATGTGTGATGTCAGCTTTAATAATGTTTCATTTACAAATGTAAGTGGTTTTGTGTTTGGGGCATAGATGTACAAAACTGTGATGTCCTCCTGGTGGAATTTTCCTTTGAAGAGAATGAAATGCCCCCCCTTGTCTTTTTTGGTTGAAAGTCTATTTTGTTAAGCTTTAGGATAGCTACCTCAGCATGCTTTCTGGGTCCATTTGCTTGAAAAACATTTTTCCAGCCCTTTCCTTTGAAGTAGTATTTATCTTTGTTGCAGAGCTGTGTTTCTTGGTTGCAGCAGAATATTGGATCCTGTTTCTGCAACCACTCTGTTAGTGTGTATCTTTTTATTGGAGAGTTGAGTCCATTGATACTGATAGGTAATAGTGACCAATAAAAGTTGGTTCTTTTTTTGTGGAGTTGGTGGTCTCACTGTGATTCATTGCTTGTTTTCTTTTAATTTTTGTTGGGATATTATCTGTATCCTGTGTTTTCTCAGGTGTAGTTGTTTTCATTGGATTGGAGTTTTCCTTCTAGTATCTTCTGTAGGAATGGTTTGCTGTGTAGATATTGCTTAAATTTAGTTCTATCATGGAATTTTTTTTTGTTTTCTCCATCTATGTTGATTGAAAGCTTTGCTGGGTATAGTAGTCTGGCATTGGTGGACCCTTAAAGTCTGCATGACATCTGCCCAGGTCCTTCTGTCTTTCAAAGTTTCTGATGAGAAGTCTGGTGTGATTCTGATAGGTCTACCTTTATATATTACTTGGCCTTTTTCCCTTGCTGATTTTAATATCTTTTCTTTGTTCTGTAGATTTAGTGTTTTGACTGTGATGTGACATGAGGAGTTTCTTTTCTGGTCTAGTCTATTTGGTGTTCTGTATGCCTCTTTTATGTTTATGGACATCTCTTTCTTTAAGTTGGGAAAATTTTCTTCTCTGCTTTTCTTGAAAATATTTTCTGGACCTTGGAGCCTGGAATCTTCTTTTTCATCAATTCCTATTATTCTTAGATTTCACCTTTTAATGGTGCCCTTGATTTCTTGGATTTTTTTTGGGGGGGGGGCTTTTCCGATTTTACTTTTTCTTTGAGAGAAGTGTCAATTTCTGCAATTGTATCTTCAGCACCAGAGATTTTCTCTTCCATCTCTTGTATTGTATTGGTGATGCTTACCTTTGTGGTTCTTGATCTTTTCTCTAAGTTCTCCAGCTCCAGGTTATTCTCTGTTTGTGTTTTCTTTGTTGCTTCTAAATCTGTTTTCAAGCCTTGCACCATTTCCTTCATATGTTTGAATGTGGATTCTTTTCTTTCTATGATGACTTCTATTTTTTTTTTTGTTTGTTTCCTCTCTATATGTCACTATTTGTTCCTTTAATTATTTGGCTGTATTTGCCTGTGTTACTTTGAGAGCTTTGTTCATTTTCTCTTTATTTGCCTCCACTTCTGTGGTTAATTCTTTGAAAGATTTGTTCATTTCCTCTTTAAATGCTTCTATTTGTGTAGTTATTTCTCTGAGAGATTTGTTTGTTTCTTCTTTAAATGCCTCTAATAAATGGATAAACATAGCTTTAAAGTAATTTTCCTGTGTTTCTGATGAATTGGAGTATCCATTGATTTTGGGGGTTGCTGGTGAAGCCATGATGTCCTGATTTTTGCTGGATGTTTTCTTTTGCCAACCTCTGCCCATTTCACTGTTTGTTTCTGGATTCTGCAGTTCAGACTGGTACCGACTTTCTCTGGTGTCTGGAGAATTATTCAGGAACATGAGAGAGGTCCAGCAGTTTCAGTGTGTGCATTAGTGTTTCAATGGTACTGGTGGGAGGAAAGTCTGTGGGTGCAGAAGGACAAATGTGGGCAAACATGTGCTTGTGTGTGGTAGTATGCCTTGAAGGAAAGGGTGGTAGAGAATGTAGAAGCCTTGAGTGTGAGGGAGGGGTGCCTTGCAGCCACGGAAGGGGTTGCAGGCACTGAGCACTGGTGATGATTGTGGGCACAATTTGCTTGTGCAAATTCCTTGGATACTTCAGTGGCCTACAGGCTACTGGTATTCTACTGTGGCTGAGTTCCAGGAGTTATTTGCCTGAACTCCACTGCTCTGGGTAGACCCCCAGAGCATTCTTCAATGTCTCAAGAAACCCTCTGTTTCCCACAGTGTATATGTAGATGGAAGGGGTTTGATGTCTGGCTGCTAGCTTAGAAGCACCCTGGATCTGGGTGGGGCTCTGTAGGCACTTGAGGGTGCACTCACTCTCTAGCAGGTCAAATCAGAAAGCACAGGGGTTTCCCCTGTTCTCTACTCTCAGGTTTGGACCTGCTGAGTCAATTGCGGGTGCATGTACTCTGTCAGTTCAGTGATGCTGCAGTCACCGAAATAGGGAGTCCAGCTGCAGCTGCAGAACTGGAAGGCCAGTCCAGATGGCTGATGGGAAGTCCTGGGGAGCCAGAAAAGTGGTCTACAGACCTAGGTGGCCTGGTGCCTAGTGTACCTGGATGGTTTGGCAGGTCTGCTGGACTTTGGTGGCTGTACAGCCAGCTGTCCACCGCGGAGGGTATGGGCAGCCCATAAAGTCACTGGTTGGGAAGTCCTGTGGATTCTCTACAGCTGCTCACAGACCCAGGACCTAGAAAGATGCTTCCACTGTTCTGGGACTCGGAAGGCTGGAACAGCTGGCGGCCACGGCTTAGGAGCTAGGAGCCCCACCTCTGCTGTCTCAGTCCCCAGACAGTGAGTTCTGTGCTAAAAGTCTCTGGCACCAGGCTTCGCCAAGGAGAAGGGAGGCCCGAAAGAGGGAAGTGCAAGAAATTCGAATGTTTGCTATTCTCTGTCCCCAGAGAAGTCAGTGAGTGACCTGAATCTAAATGGTCTCAGCTGATGTGATGTCCCGTCTTGTTCAGGAAGCCTCAATGTTGATTTTCTGGCTTCAGCTGTCCCTCCATTCACCAATTTCAGAGTTTCAGATAATCTGTCTTTCAGATACTGTGCCCACTGGCTGCCGCCATCTTGGATGCTTCCCCCCACTAACAATATTTTAATTGGCATGGCCTACTCTTTTAGAATTTCAGGTTCTGAGTACACTCTGGGTGATAAAATGGTCCTTTTGAACATTGTGGCAACTATCTTTTTGTTGTTGTTGTCATAGTTGAGTTTCTTTGCTATACTTGTAGGTTTTTGCCTTCATTCTGAAGGTGACCCTATTATTATGTCTTGGTACACCTAGATTATGTAGGCTCTGAAAAGGCCTAGTGAAAAGCTCTGAGACTCACCACTTTAAGCCTTTGCTATTGAAATAAAACTGAAGAAATTAAAGAAAAACACAGATTAAGTGATTTTTGAGCACATATTAGGGCAAGCCTCTACTTACAAAGTCACTTGGAATATATTACTGTAAGTGTCTACAGGTGCCACAAAGATCAAATTAGCCAGCAAGCTGGAAGATAGAAAGTTTGCTTATACTGAACCTAAGACAAGAGTGGATGTAAGAACCAACTTTTGATAAGAAGCAGGAATAGACCTACAGGCAGTCTACCTCCCCAGAGAAAATGATCAAAGTCAAGACTACAGATTTCAAGAAAGAAAAGTACTTGAAGAGATGAATCACACACTCTGGTTTTAGGCATCCCCTCCTACAGAGCTAAAGAAGAAACTCTTTAGTAAGTGCCTGGGGAAGCAGTCTCTATCAAAATGCCCTATGACCAAAATGAAAAAAAAGGATATGCGTTTATAGAAATTTCTTGGAAGATGACAAAGGGATTTTAGATTCTCTTAATAAACACTAGGTTGGGGACAGAAAAGTCAGAAGGTGGTTGTCTGATGCTGCAAGAGAAGCAGAAAGCCATCAAAAAGTCTGCCAAAGATCTGTGTAAGAACATCATTGAGAAACTGTTAAAGGAATCCTTTGATACCCCTGTTCACCTAAGGATAGTCACTGAGCAGGGAAACCAGATCTCTCAAAGGGTTTGGTTTTGTACAGTTCAATAAAGGAAGATGTTGAAGCTTCCCAGGAGACTAGATTGGTGGCAAAAGTAATGAGAACAAAGGTACCTTGGACTGGGCAAAACCTAATGGAGGACAGTGGCTTAACGGTTATGGTGGCTACAAAAATGGATCTGTAAAATAAGCTGGTGGCACAGGAAATGAGCACAGATGTCAAGGCACAGCTTTGGGAAGCCACGGAGAGTTAGGAAGTTTCTCAGTAAAAGGGAGGGAAGATCACAGGGCACAAGAGCCATACATGGAGATAACCTAAAACCCCTGCACAGATGTAGCCCATGGCAGCTCAGACTCCAAGTAGGTTCGCTAGTAATGGGAACAGGGACAGTCTCTGTCATTAACTCAGTGGCTGGCTCTTTGATCACCTCTCCCTGATGGGGAAGCAGCCTTACCAGGCCACAGAGGCAGACAATGCAGCCAGTCCTGATGAGACCTGGTAGGCTAGGGTCAGAGGGAGGGGGAGGAGGATCTCCCCTATCAGTGGACTTGGTTAGGGACATGAGAGGAGATGAAGGCAAGAGGGTGGGATTGGGAGAGGATGAGAGAGAGGGATACAAAGTGAATAATTTATTAAAAATAAATTAAAAAAACAAAAGAAAGAAAGTTTTTATAGTTTCTTTTGTGCATAGGTTGTTCTCTTCCATCTGAAAGATATAATTCAGTTTCTTTGTTGTTTGTCTTTTGTCTGCTGAAGTTTTAGTTGGAGCAATAATAAGACAACAGTAGGTCAAGGGAATACAACTTTGAAAGGAAGAAATCAGAGCATCAATATTTGCAGATGATGTGATAATGTATATAAGTTACCCTAACAATCTCACCAGGGAATTCCAACAGCTGATATTTTCAACAATGTGGCTGAATACATGATTAACTAAAAAAAAATGTAGCCCTCCTATATACAAATGACAAACAAAATGAGAATGAAAAAAGGAAAGCAAAAACCTTCCACAATAGTTCCTAAAATACATAAAATAACTCGGGATAACTATAACCAAGCAAGTAAAAAAAACTTGGAAGATTTAAAACTTAAAGTCTTTGAAGAAAGAAAAGAAAATTGAAGAAGACATAAAATGGAGATGGTATCAGAAGATAGAAAGATCTCCCATAGAAAAACCTGGAACTGGAGAACTTAGAGAAAAGATCAGGAACCACAAAGGTAAGCATCACCAATAGAATACAAGAGATGGAAGAGAAAATCTCGGGAGCTGAGGATACGCTGGCTGAAATGGACTCCTCACTCAAGGAAAATAAAAAATCAGAAAAATCCCAAGCACAAAACATCCAAGAAATTAAGGATGCCATCAAAAGACGAAACCTAAGAATAATTGGAATAGATGAAAAAGAAGACTCCAGGCTACCAGACCTTCAAAGAAGTCCTAACACCAATTCTCTATAAAG
>CM053766.1:65518311-65572024 GCA_028658305.1 Pachyuromys duprasi
TTCCTCAACTGAGGGACATTTGGGTTGTTTCCAGGTTCTGGCTATTACAAATAAAGCAGCTACGAACATAGTTGAGCAAATACAAGGCACATACCTAAACATAGTAAAGACAATATACAGCAAGCCTATAGCTAACATCAAACTCAATGGAGAGAAACTAAAATCAACCCCACTGAAATCAGGGACTAGGCAAGGCTGCCCATTGTCTCCATATCTCTTCAACATAGTACTTGACATCATAGCTAGAGCAATAAGACAACTAAAGGAGATCAAGGGGATACAAATTGGAAAGGAAGAAGTCAAAGTATCACTATTTGCAGATGATATGATAATATGAGTGACCCCAAAACTTCAACCAAAGAACTCCTTCAACTGATAAACACCTTCAGTAAAGTGGCTGGATACAAAATCAAGTCAAAAAAATCAGAAGCCCTCCTGTACACCAAAGACAGAAGGGCTGAAAAGGAAATTAGGGAAACAACACCCTTCACAATAGCCACTAATAACATAAAGTAACTTGGGGTGACTCTAACCAAGCAAGTGAAAGACCTATATGAAAAAATTTCAAATCTCTGAAGAAGGAAATTGAAGAAGATATTAGAAGTTTGTATATTTCTATAAATGTATATTATAAGTCTTTATATTTGTATCAGTATATAATCATACATACTATTGCTTTACTTGGATAACTCCATATAATTACTTGAAAAGCAGATGGCTTTAAGAACAAGTTGAACTTTGAATTCTTCCTTCACTCAATTCTCAGCTGTGGAGTGGGCATGCCTTCAGTGACAAAGATTATTCATGACCGAAATTTTCATCTCTGACTGAATAAATGCACTATTTCCTGCACAGCTAATAAAATTCATTAGAAATGAATTATAAAATTTGAAACAGACTCTGTTATCAAATATTAATTGAAGTCACCTAGAAACCATGGTTACTAAAAGCAGACTACATCTACATTAATTTGCTCAGTAATTACGTGGTATTTAGAGATGGTAAACTTGTGGTGACACTGTGCTGGGCTAAACATGTAAACCTTTAGAAGAACTATCAGCCCTCAATCAATGCTAAATATTATATTTGCTTATTATAAATTTGCATTTTAAACTTCATTCCTCTGTCACAGAAATTGTGATAACTGCTTTCTGATTTGTTGTTTGTGATGATAGTACAAGTTCACAAGATCCATCATATCTAACAGTTCACTTTGTGTATTGCCTTTTTGTTACTTATTTCAATTCATATGTAGATGCTAACTCACTAATATGTAAAGATTCAAAGGTTTACCAGAATCCTAAGAATTAGAACATTTTTCCAGCAAAACTCAAAAACTATATAACCAGGTACTTCGTGGTTGTGAGAAGGAAGTTTGAATGTTGTCTTACCACTCTCTTTCCAGTAGCAATGCCTAGGTGTTTACGGCAAAACATAACACAACATGTAGCAAAGATACGGTTATATAAACCTATCTGAAAGATGGTCCTATATAGCTATATCACTGTATGTTTGATATGGCATTTTAGAGGAAGAGAAGATATGCTTGAATCTTAGACCTGCAGTTTTATTTTTGTCTTTGATTGTTTTTGATAAAATCATGAAGATCAGAAGCAGTCATGTAACCTAAGCAGTCATTTTATTATCAAGATGTTATATTCCATAGAATTCAGGAATCTGATTAGATTTAAACAAAAGCAGAGAATCTTCATATTACTTTTTTTAAAGGAATATAGAAAAATTTGTTCACATTTACTAATATTAGTTAGTAGCTACCAATCTTGCTTTTAATTAAAAGCTTATTTTTCCCTTAAGGAAAGCCTATATTTTTTTCTCTGGTCCTTGTAGATATTTCAGGCTAGCTCACCATATTCTTGCGATACTTTGCAAGTAGCTAAATATTCTAGTTAGACTCTGGGGTTTAATGTGATGAAAATCACGTGCCTACTGAAACAAATCTCAGCCATAAATCAGTGACAGTTTAGAAAAATGACATATGCCACCCAGCAGGTTTCTTCTAAGCCAAGATGAATCCTTGAGATCCTGAGTGGGATAATATGGACAGCTCTCCCAGTGGCCTCATGGATCTGCGCCAGTAGCACAAGCTATGCAAACATTGTGTGGCCTTTCTAATCTCTGCTCTTTTACTCTGTGTGACCTTCAATACATTTGACTTTGCTTTGTCTGTAAAGTGGGGATAAAGATACTATCTTCTTCATGTGAATGTACAAAGCAATAAGTGACTATAAAATGAAAAGACATAGATTTAAGAAGTAAAGATGTAACTAACAAATTGATGCATTTTTCATGTGATGTTTCCTTGAAAATAAAGCCACAGCTACATGTTTTCTTAATTTTCACTCTTCTTCTCCTACTTTCACATTTGTCTGTGCTCTGAACAATTAGGGAATGCAGATTAAAGCATTAATATTCAAAATAACAGGACAGGACTGAACAAATGGTGTGGCTGAAATAGGTAAATTTGCATGGAAATGAAGCACTAGTTTAAAAATCAAGAGGAAAAAAAAAACTATTCGCAGGGAGAGAAGCCAAAAACTACATCATGTGATTTAAACTACCCTTGTGATACCCTATTAGAGGCAATCTATGTGTCTGGCTCATCAAAGCCTTGATGAAAACCAATTCACATGCACAATGCAAGTGTGAGAATTCCTTTTACAGTACAATCAGATCCTGATGAATAAAGACAGAAATGAGTTTGCAGGTATAACCCTCATGCCTGCAAGTCTTGTCACCGAGGCATGAGCGCTGTCAATGGAGGTGCATTTGTATGACACTGAAAAGCCAAGCAGAAAATATGTTGGCTACTAGTCACACTAAGTATGCAGAGGAGCAACCCAGGAAGACTATGAGACAATACAGCTTCATGTTTCTTAATAGCAACATTGCATTTATGACCACTCCTTTTGTTTATCAATGAGATTGCATTAATATTTGAACAACATGATTAGTTATATGTCCTATGAAATTTAATAACATTGTATTCTGGTCTATAAAATATATTATCTTTTATCTAATTCTGAACTTTGTACATGGAATATCATCTGACTGACAGTATACAGGAACACCCAAGAGCTGAATGTATAAAGCATATGTTTTATCATTCTAAAGAATGCCTGTTAGAACTATCAGCCTCCTCTCATCTAATGAAATAAATGTGCTAAGCCTCATTTAATTGGTAACGGTTGTTCCAATAGTTTTCAAGCTTGAACTCTTTTCGTTTATTTCTTAAGGTTTTTTTTTTGTTTTTTGTTTTTTGTTTTTTTTTTTTTTTTGCTAGAATGATTAAAAGCAGACAACTGCAACACACTAGCCCATCTCTTGAGCTCTTTTTAAAGGACAGTGAAGTAAAGACCAGGAAAAATAGGGACATTTTGCAGGGCAACATAGCAACATAGTGATTTAGCAAAGACTATAATTTTGGTTTCTTTTCTTTTTATTTTGGGTATTATACCATGTTTCCCTCTTTTCAAAGTAACTGACTGTGAATTGGAATCTTCTCAAAGAATTCAGAGTTTTTGGAAGAGTTTAGATGTACGGATACATGACAATAGACTATACGTAGATTCCAAGAAATGGCTTAATACTGACTCTTGTGTTGTTTCTTTCAGCTTTCAGCTCTGATATCTCTTCTTCCTTTTCTAGAAGTTGTTCCCGACAAGCATTCAGTTCTTTAGTCAGTGCAGCAAATTCCTAGAAGGGAAATAAATATGTTTGAAAATGTATACTTGAAATATAGAAAATAAAAACCTCAAGTAGGAACAAAATAATATGAGGCATATACTTTGATAAAAAAAATTGAGAGCACTTATATAGTTGGCTGGTTAAAGCAGACTACTATCATGTAAGCACCTTGATTCATGGTTCAAACAAATACCAATCAAGGACATTTATAATTGCATAATATGTTGCTTATATATGTTGATCAAATGTATTTTTAAAATATCACATTGCATTGAGCTTAATGTTAGTGTAATGAATGCTAGAATACGTTGTTTGACTAGATTTGGGTTCAAGTTCTAAAATCTTACAGTTTGATTGATTTATAATTAGTTTCTCCTGGAATAAAGCAAATCACCATCACAAAACACGACTCTGATTAATGTGCTGTTATTTAGAGCTGTAACACAAGCAGATATCACGCAGGTTAATTAACCACCAAACCCTTTTATACATTTCTTCCAACATTTACCTGCACCTGCTGTTCCATTTTTACTGTTGTTGTGAAATGAGAAACATTGTTTTATAGAAATAACTATCACATCACGTCAATCAATGTTACAATTACTAAATTCTTACAAATGGAAGAAATACAATCAATTTATACTTTATTATCTCAGTAGTTTTCATGTCCTAATTAATACTGTCAAGTTAATGGGCTAGAATCACCTAAAGAATGACTTTTGATTAATAAGCAATTGTCTTTAACAGGTTTGTCTATGGACATGTCCGTGTGGGACTGTCTAAATTGTCTTAACAGATAAGGAGGGACCAGTCCCCTGTGGGTGGTGTCATTCCCTGGCAGATCCTGAGCTGTATATGCAACATAGAGTGATCCAGAAAGTGAGCCAACAAGCAGTTCTCCTCCAAGGTTCATCCTTTGACTTTCTCCCTTGACTTCCTTCAGGGAAGGCTAGGTGACAAGAGCTGTAACTTAAGATAAGCCCTTTCTCCCTTACCTTGCTTTTGGTCATGGTGTTTACCGCAGCAACAGAAAGGGACGCAAATAAACCTCAAATGTGGTATCAAAATCTCACTGAGACCTAAAGAAGTTAGACTATTTTCAAGAAGTGTACACTGAATCATTGCTGGACCTGGCTACACACGTTGATCATTTATCTGACAGAAGACAATTTCATTCTGTGCATTTGTTTTCTTCTGACATAAGCTTCCCCTTATTTCCTTCTCCCAGTCTTTGTGAAATTTACATATTTCTCAAATTTGCAAAAATTTGAGAGATTTCTACTACCAAAAATTGCAACCATTAGGGATTTTAAGTTTTAAATTTTAAAGCATACAAAATGTGAGAACCTTTCAAAGTTGTACTTGTTACGAATAGACATTATAATTGCCATTTTAAGTAGTAGGCCCTTAGTTTTGTTTAGTGTGCATTTCTGTGCTTGGAGTTAGACACTGGATGTACAATTAACTATTTGAGTATATAGGTGGAAAAGCTTGACACTGATAAATAACCTGGTTAACTGTACAAAATACAATATATAATATCTTATATATAATCCCACAGCTCTGATTTCTATCTAAAGATAAAAATTATGGTGTGAAAATTGTTTACTCAGTCTTACTGAATATATCATCTCTTCAAGCATAGATAATCCTTTTATCCATCCATCCATCCATCCATCCATTCATCCACCTGTATATATCAATTCATACATCCAAGCATCCAATATTTATTCAATACTTCCTGTAGGCTACGGCCTATATTGTATACTGAAGTAGTAAAAGTAACGAGAAACAGTCATATCCCTTTGTTTAACACAGTGCCCCAATTTCATGTTTGAGTGATGTCCATCATTCTCAAAATCAGTACCTATTGCCCAAGTGTTATGCCTATAATAACATTATTTAATACCTCTCGGTATACAGTAGAGGTACAGCTGATACCCCTCCCTGAAGACTACACTTCAGAAGACTTATAGTTTGTGCTTACTAGAATATTTTCTACATTTATTTCTAACTATCCACTTTCTTATCTCTGTTTATTTCCAACACTATCCTTTCATGAATTTCTTCATGTTTAGATGTCACCTTGCCTTGTCAATGTTCTGTAATACTTCACAGTATTTTATATATTTTATAATACTTCATAGTATTTTATAGTATTTTATAATAACTTAATATGGCCATCTTAGGTAAGGTAGTTTTTATAACCTTTGAATTTAGCATAATTTCTAGACTATTGAACAAATAGTAAGCAAGCAATAAAACTTGTTTAAAATAAAGTAATGATTAATTTTTCTTATAAAATTGACTTTAGCAATGAATAATATTTAAAACTTTAATTATCGATCCTTAGTTTTCTAAGAATATTATAATTCCCTTAATATAAAAGGAATGATGATAATTTGTCTCTTTTACTGTATATATTTTTGTTGTTTTCTGATATTTACCCTATACAGGAGTGATATTATTGTCTACTATATATTATTTCATGTGTGCAAATGGTTGCATGGAAATTTCAAGATTTCAAGAACGTATTCAAGGAATCTTCTGTTTTCCTGATAGATTCTATACGTAGGTATGTAGAGTACTTAAAAGTTATTAATCAGCCTGCTATAGTACTAAAGCTCTTTCTCATTAAAATATGGTATCATGTTTGTGCCAAAAATGGAGAACTTTAACTTATATGAGAACCTGTGTATTGGAGTGTGAACAAGAAAGAAGTAATAATAAAAATATTTTATATTATTTAACACTGTGAGGCTACTGTTCTGGATAATTCATTCTTTTAAATTTATCATTTGTTAACTGGTAACACCACATTAGTGTTACTGAACAAGCATAGATAGAAGCAATATTTTATTTCTCTTCCCTAGTGTACCTCAATATATTTTCTTTATACATATTTATTATCTGGTGATATATTGAGGTCTATGATCTACTTGGATTTGAGTTTGGGCAGGGAGAGAAATATGGATCTATTTGCATTTTCTACATGTAGACATCCAGTTAAACTAGCACCATTTGTTAAAGATGCTGTCTTTTCCCCCTATTGTATGGTTTTGGATCCTTCGTAAAAAAAAAAAATCAAGTGACCATAGGTATGTGAGTTTATTTTCTGTATCTTCAATTCAATTCCACTGGTTAACCAGTCTATTTTCATGACAGTACCATGCAGTTTTTATTGTTATTGTTCTGTAGTATTGCTTGGAGTCAGGGATGGAGATAACTCTAGCTAGAAGTTATTTATTGTATAGGACTGTTTTAGTAATTCTGTTTGTTTGTTGTTCCATATGAAGTTTAGAATTGTTCCTTCAAAGTCTTTAAAGAACAGTGTTGATATTTTAATGGGATTGCAGCAAATCTGTAGATTGTTTTTGGTAAGAAAGCCATTGTTACTATATTAATCCTACCAATGCATGAGCATAGGACATCTTTCCATTTTCTGATATCTTCTTCAATTTCCTTTTTCAGAGTCTCAAAGTTCTTTTTACAGGCCTTTTACTTGCTTGGTTAGAGTTATACCAAGATACTTTATATTATTTGTGGCTATTGTGAAGAGTGTAGTTTCCCTAATTTCTATCTCTTCCTGTTTGGTATATGTGTACAGGAGGCTACTGATTATTTTTAATTAATCTTGAATCCAGTCATTTTGCTGAAGTTGTTTATCAGCTGTATAGTTCTCTGCTGGAATTTTGGGTTCACTTATATACACTATCGTATCCTCTGCAAATAGCGATACTTTGACTTCTTCCCTCCTGATTTGTATGATCTCCTTTAGTTGTCTTATTGCTATATCAAGAACTTCAAGTACTGTATTGAGAGAGTGGGCAGCCACATCTTTTCCTTGATTTTGGTAAAATTGCTTTGAGTTTCTCTCCATTTAATTTGATGTTAGCAATCGGCCTGATGTATACAGCCTTTAATATGTTCAGATATGGGCTTTGTATATTTGATCTCTCCAAGACTTTCATCAGGAAGGGATGTTGGATTTTGTCAAAGGCTTTTTCTGCATCTAATGAGATAATTATATAATTTTGGGGGGAGTTTGTTTATATGGTGGATTACGTTGATGGATTTTCACATGTTGAACCATCCCTGCATCGCTGGGATGAAGCCAACTTGTTCATTGAGGATGATTTATTTAATGTGTTCATGGATTTGGTTTGTGAGTATTTTATTCAGTATATTTGCATCAATGTTCATGCTTAAAATTTGTCTGAAATTCTCTTTCTCTGTTGAGTCTTTGTGTGATTTAGGTATCTGGGTGACTGTGTCATAGAATAAATTTGGCAATGTTCTTTCAGTTTATTTTTTGTGGAATAGTTTGAGAAGCATTGGTATTATCTGTTTGAATGTCTGGTCAAATTCTGCACCAAAAGTATCTGGACTTGGGCTTTTTTGGATGGGAGATGTTTGATGACTGCTTCTATTTTCTCAGGAGTTAGAGGGCTTATTTAACTGGTTACCCGATCTTGATTTAGCTTTGGTAGGTGTAGGTGGGGGAGAATTAATGTGGAGACTCCTAGTAGTAGAGACCACAGAGACTGAAGAGGACATACTCTAAGGAGAATAGTCTAGTAAAGGGTGGGGAACATCAACTCACCCACAAAAACTTTGACCCAAATTTAACCTACCTACAAGATGTGCAGGGATAAAGATAGAGCAGATAGTGCAAAGATTGAGAGAATGCCAACAGATGCCTTGCCAATCAAAGATCTACCCTATTGGAGAGTGGCAACCCCTGACACTATGAATGATACTTTGCTAAGCTTGCATAGAGGAACCTGTCAGAGTTATCTTCTGAGAGGCTCTACCTAATAGTGCCTCAAGACATATGCTGAGACTCACAGTCAAATATTGGTTGATGCATAAAGAATTTTGAGGAATAGTGGGAAGTAAGAGAAAATGACCAGGAAGTGACAGGTGCTCCACAAGAAAAACAACAGAGCCAACTAACCAGGACAAAGAGGGTTTGCCGAGACTGAAGCATAAACCAGAAACAATGCATGAACTGGACTTAGGTCACCCTTACAAAGATACAGCAGATGGGCAGCTTAGGCTTCAAGTGGATACTCTAGTAAAGGAAGTGGGGACTGCTTCAGACACGCCCTCACTTGTTAGCTTTTAGAAAACTTACCCCTGGTGGGACTACCTTGCCAAGCCACAGGGGAAGAGAACCTGATGCAAATGTATGAGCTGGGGTAGATGGAAAAGGGAGTTCCCTTCTTCTGAGGAAAATGGGAGGAAAGAGGCTAAGAGGGGTATAAAGTAAGTAAAATAAATAGATGAAGAAAACATATTTATTAAAAATTGCAGGAAGAAAATCCATAGCCAGATGCATTAGAGGAATAATATATGCTATAAGATTTACCATCAGAAGGTTATAAATATCAGTGAGAATGTAAACGATTGTGAGCCAAACCCTTGTGATCAAGAACTGGCAACAGTCCATAGTCATAGCCATAGGAAATTCATAAACTAATATAGTAACTGTACATGTTGGCATCTCATGCAAGGAGCATAATGCATAGGACACATGTCCACTTAGAACAAAGAAAGTTAAAAAATAACATATTACAGGGCACTATAAGAAAGCGAATTTAATGAAGGATAAGTGCTAAAACTTGGTCCATATTTTGGAAAATCCATTTAAAGCTGCCTGTAGGAGAAACTGTGCTTTCTCTAAGGCCCTGAGATACAAGGAGTAGCCTTCTTACCAGTTAAAAAAAAAAAAAAAAACCTCTGTTCTCTAGACTACTCATTTTGTTCCTCAACCATAATTTGGCAATTCCTTACTTTTCCAATAAACAGAATTATTTTTGTACAGTCTATGTTTTTCTTGGAATTTTAAAGAGTAGTCAGAATCTACTAAACACAAGGCCATAAAATACTCTCAGACTGAAAGTAGCCGTGGCCTTCCTTTCGTGGCATCACTCAAGCATCACACACATGCCTTTGAACATTCAGTGTGCACTCTACTGTTTTAAGTGCTAAAAAACATTAAGGAAAATGTTTCTACAGTTGATATGTTTATATACATTCATCATTTACCACTCATGTACTATTTTGGGTCTGAAGGCAGCTTTTCTTGCCACATTTATATTCTTTCTCACACAAAGTTAAGTCATGATATAGACTGTCAGTTCCTATAAAAACAAAAATAACTTATTTTCCATAAATGTCTCAAAAAAACTGAGGGTGACATTAATGATATACAAATAAAATTTTTATCATTTCTGTATTCCCACTTTTAAGACACAAGTCTATGGTATCATACAAAATATAAAGTGCCTCCACTTCAGTTAAATTTCCCTACTTTGCCATCTCTCTGCCAATCTCTACCCCTCTCTTAAGCTATTGCTGTATGATAACTTTGTTTTTAAACTAGAATAATGCTTTAAATCTTTATATCTATTACATTATTAATCATGGTAGCCTCGTTTGTGTTTTTTTTTTTTTGAGAACAAAAACCTTGTACAAATAGATTGAAAATAAGTACACTAGCCAGACCCATTCTATTACGTGGCAGTGGCAGTAAGTATCAGCAAGAGCATCAATCTCCCCAGGTCTGTCACATGCCAGAGAAAAGGTCACCTGCCCTGGATAATAACTATCATGTTGAGTATTTGCATCTAAATTAAGGTGATCCTGGATCATTCATAATTTAGTCTTAGCACTCATATCTCAAATGATAACCTTTAGTCCAATGAGTTGTATTCATTTAGGTTCTAACTTGTCTGCTCTCTTGATTTATTTTGTTTTTGTTACTGTTAAGACAGATTTTGAAATGTAAGTCAGAATGACCTCAAAAGCATATTTTTCTTCCTTATCTTCTGGAGTTTTGAGATCATAGACATGCACCACATTTCCCAGCTCCATAATCATTTTAGTACATTGCACTGGTTTTGTTTTGGCTCCTTCATACCTTGAAAAGTAGACCTTCTCTCAGTGTTTGTGCCTATATACAGCTGCTAACACTAACTGGGGAAAAGACTGAAGAATGTGTGGACTGGGAACCCTGTAGTCCTTTCTTCTCTTCATCTCAGGCTTCTTTTCATCCTGCCCACCACCAGCAGCTGTCAGAATTCCTCCAACAGAGGCAGCAATTCTACCTTCACATACGTTCACCTTAAATCTTATTTTGATATCCAGTTTTAAATGTAGATGACTGACTGTCCCATCTTCCTCACTCATTACATATTGTCTAGTTACTGGAGATATAATTGTGGAAAATGAGATTTTACACATACAAACACACACATTCTCATTTACTAAAAGTTTTTTTTCTTTTTTAAATTTTATTTTTATTATTAGTTACATTTTATTAACTCTGTATCCCAGGTGAATCCCGCTCCCTCATTCCCTCCCAATCACACCCTCCCTCATCTCCTCCTTGCTCCTTTCCAAGTCCACTGATAGGGGAGGACCTCCTCCCCTTTCATCTGACCCTAATCAGGTCTCTTCAGGACTGGCTGCAAAGTCCTCCTCTGTGGCCTAGGATGGCTACTCTCCCTTGCAGGGTGTAGAGGTCTAAAAACCCACCATTGAGTTCATGTCAGAAATAGTCCCTATTTCCCTTACTAGGGTACCCATTTGAATATTGAGCTACCATGGGCTACAGGCAAGCAGAGGTTCTAGGTTATATCCATATATGGTCCTTGGTTGGAAAAACAGTCTCATAAAAGACCCCTGTGCCCAGATATATTTGGTCCTTGTGGAGCTCCTGTCCTCTCCAGGTCATACTAACTCCCCCTTCTTTCATAAGATTCCCTGTACTCTGCTGAAGGTTTGGTTATGAGTCTCAGTTTCTGCTTTGATACACTGCTAGGTATAGTCTTTCAGAGGCCCTCTGCAGTAGGCTTTTGTCCTGTTACTTGTTTTCTCCTACATCTCATTTGTCTTTCCAAGTGAGGATTGACCATCTTACCCCGGGCCCTCTTTTTTGTTTATCTTCTTTAGGTGTATAGATTTCAGTATGATTATCATATATATATATATATATATATATATATATATATATATATATGTCTAAATAAGTGAGTATATACCATATGTGTCTTTCTTCCGGGATACCTCACTCAGAATGATATTTTCTAGATCCCAATATTTGCCTGCAAATTTCATGATTTCCTAGTTTTAAAGCATTTTTTTTTAAGTAGGCAAGTCCTTGCTTTAAGAAAACAAGCCAGAAATTCATGCCCAGAAGAGAATTTAACCTTTCTGTTTTCAGTCCATGATACCAAGCAGAGCCTAAAGAAATTTCTGGAACTATACTCACTCATCTTGATGACAGGTTTTACACTATACATTTCAATTAAACCTGCATTCTCTCTTTATGTGAGTCACTTAATTAACAAGAAGCATATTGGTCTTATTTGAACCCCTACATATCTGAATAAATACCAGGTTAAAGATTCATGAGTGCCTATCTGATCAGAACAAACAGAAAAATAAAGGGTGCATTAAGAATCAGGTTCACTGAACACTGTCAACACCCTCTCCTACGGGAAATAAGCATGTTTGCTTTAATCACCAACTATTGGTACCAATCAAAAACTAGGTCTTCGGAAAGAGTTTATAGCACAGATGCATACTGATATGACTACCCAGTGGTATATGAGAAACATCAACACCTTTCAAACTAAATAAGTCCTATTAATTTTTTGAGATAATATGATATCATTTTCCCCCTTCACACGGCTTCTTCCTTCCATACTCCCTCACATATCTTTGTTCCTTTTTTCAAATTCATATCCTTTTCTTAATTGCTGTTACATATGTATAGGCATGTGTGTGTATGTGTATGTGTGTATGTTTATA
Organism: Pachyuromys duprasi; assembly: GCA_028658305.1. Taxonomy (NCBI): domain Eukaryota; kingdom Metazoa; phylum Chordata; class Mammalia; order Rodentia; family Muridae; genus Pachyuromys; species Pachyuromys duprasi. The sequence goes on from CM053766.1 coordinate 65,530,837, forward strand.
TGTATGTGTATATTTAGCTGTGGAGCCAACGCCGATACATTAATCAACAATAGCAGTACAACAGCTACAGTTCAGGGATCATGGCAGAAAAGAAGACAGAGAGATTGTAAGAGCTTGAGGGAGAGTGCATTTCCAAGGAAGGTGAAAAGCTACACACCAATGACTGTGCCATTCCAATGTACTATATTTTTTTGTTTCTTTTTTCTAAGTTTGGCTCCTCAAGTGATTGGTTTTGTCTAGTATAACAAGCGGAAAATGTTCACTTTTAATCTGTGTTTCTTGGATATAATTCCACGTGAATTTACATGTATAAAGGTAAGTATATCCTTCTATAAACTAGAAGATACGTTTTCTAGAATTGTTTGACAATAGAAGCATTCTATTAGAGACATGAGATCAATGCAACAGGATGACTACGTCCTTAAAACCATTAGAAATTGAAAATTGACTGTGAGTCTTAACATCTGCTTTGATACCTGACCCTTTACAGTAAGCTCCCATTCTGTTTCCTCTTTTCCACTGCTTCTGGAGTCTATCCTGTTTTCCATTCTGAATGAAATTAAAGTATCCTCCCTAGGGTCCTCCCTAGTGTTTAGCTTCTTTTAAGTCTGTAAATTTTAGTATTGCTATCCTATAGTACACTGCTAATATTCTCTTAGAAGGGGGTGTATAGCATGAGTGTCTTTCTGTTTCTGGGTTCCCCCACTCAGGATGATCTTTCTAGTTCCATCCATTTACCTGCAAATTTCATGATTTCTTTGTAATAGCTGAATAGTATTTCATAGTGTAAATGTACCACAATTTCTGTATTCATTCCTCCATTGAGGGACATATAGGTTGTTTTCAGGTTCTAGGATTTACAAATAAAGCTGCTATGAACATAAATGAGCAAATATCCTTGTTGAATGGTAGGGTATCTTTTGGGTATATGCCCAGGAGTGGTATAGCTGGAACTTGAAGTAGTGCTAGTCCCAATTTTCTGAGAAAGCACCAGATTTATTTCCAAAGTGGTTGTACAAGTTTAGATTCCCACCAGAAATTCAGGAGGGTTCCTCTTTCTCCACATCCTCTCCAGCATGTCTGTCACTTGAGTTTTATATCTTAGACATTCTGATTGCTGTAAGATGGACTCTTGGAGTTGTTTTCATTTGCATTTCCCTGATGGCTAAGGATGTTGAACATTTCTTTGTTTCTCTGTCTTTAAATATTCCTCTATTGAGAATTCTCTGCTCTGTACCCCAATTTTAATTGGATTATGTGCTTTGTTGGGGTCTAATTTCTTGAGTTCTGGATATTAGTTCTCTATCGGATCTAGGGTTGGTGAAGATCTTCTCCCAGTCTATAGGCTGTCATTTTGTTCTGTTGTCAGTGTCCTTTGCTTTACAAAAGCTTTTCAGTTTCAGGAGGTTCCATTTATTAATTATGGATGATTGAAGTGGCTTCAAACATTTAGTTTAGAAATATTTTATGGCAACAATGCATTTGCCTTATTAATGCTCCAATACTTTACCATAATATGCAATACATATATATATATAGAGAGAGAGATAGATAGATATAGATATAGATATAGGTATAGATATAGATATAGATATAGATATAGATATAGATATAGATATAGATATATAGATTATGGATGTTTACATTAATGTTATGTAAATTATAGTACAGATGACCTCTGCTTCTATAATTGTCTCCTAGCCTCAGATAAGTCCAGAGAAAACTGTCATCCACAATTACTCTGTAAGCAGCTATGTATCATGGTCAGCTCGAGGCAACATAGCTAGAAGAAAAAATACCACTTGCGTGAATAATGCAAGTTGACAGGCACAGCCAGACTCAGGATTTTAACCAAACTCTACAAACAAGGCTGCCCAAATTAAAACGAAAGATAGTTCAACTATGCAAATTGTATTTTGTGCCTTTTTGATTATTTTTACATATCCTAACTACAGAAGTTTTCGCCTTCTCCATAAAATTGCATAATGGATTATTCAAAATAGCACAGTGATCTGGGGATTGGAACAGAAGCCTGCATGTAACATAACAGGCTGCAAGATCCCCCCCCACACTCTTTTTTAAATGACAGATATGCGTATGAGTACTTGCTAAACTTCTGTTTTCAAAACCTTCCAATCAAGGCAGCTACACTCTTCTAAAATATGTACATTTGTTGAAATCAAGCACTGGCGCTGTCAGGCATCTCCAGGCTGTTTAATCATCCAGCCATGTTTCTAGCGTGAGTATTCGATGTCTGCCCACTGAAATGTGTCGTGTATCTTACTTGAGCTTAGCTCTATAAGCTAAAATTTGTCAATCAGTAGCCCTTATCTGTAGACACATAAGCAGACACCTCAGGTGGCTAATGCTCTGTAACTTGGTGAATCCTGAAGCACAGAGGGGAGACAGACAATTAATGCAGATTAGTTGGAAACAAGACTTATAGGAATTTTTTTTTTAATTTTGTAAATCAAACCATGTCCTTTGCTGACACTTTATTATGTTTTCTGTGGGTTTGCCTTCATGAGTTTGTTTGGAATTATTCTGCATCTGTGGACCATGGCATTTTCACAAGACTTGAGTATTTCTGGAGTAATTGCTATTTTTCATGGAGACAGAAATTGATGTGAAGTTGTTGGGGAAGAAAAGGTATCAACGGTATTATGTGGTTCAGGATCTTGCATGCTACAACACAGAACTACTAGCTAAGATGTACCTACTAGCTCAGTAGTGGCATGGTTGTTATGGGGTGGGAAAGCTAATGCATTCTGATTGAATTTGAGGCTTGCTTCTGAGGAGAGAACCTTGTACTTAAGCCTATAATTTTGGTTAAAAGCTTATAGTTGAGGATACCATAGGGCCTTTTGTAGTTCTACTTTGCTAGCTGGTGATGTTGTCAAATAACCATTTAAATATTTATGTTTCTATTCATAGACCTGGGATGCTCCCAGCATTGGTCACTGGGAAGTGGTTAGAGATTCATAAATGTCAAAATACTAAGACTAGGAGATGAGATCTCAGCCCCAAATAGATTGCATTTCTTCTTTTTTTATTACAGTTTATTCACTTTGCATCCCATCTGTAGCCCCGTCCTTGGTCCCTTCCCAATCTCACTCTTCCTCCTTCCTCTCCTCCCATGCCCCTCTCCAAGTCACTGATAGGGAAGGTTCTCCTCCCCTTCCATCTGACCCTAGCCTGTCAGGTCTCATCAGGAGAGGCAGGATTGTCTTTTTCTGTGGCCTGGCATGGCTGTTCAACCTCAAGGGAAGGTGATCAAAGAGCCAGCCACTGAGTTCATGTCAGATACAGTCCCTGTTCCCCTTACTAGGGCCCACTTACAGACTGAGCTTCCATGGGCTACATCTGTGCAGGTGTTCTAGGTTATCTCCATGCATGGTCATGAGTTTGAGTATCAGTCTCAGAAAAGACCCCTGGGCCCAGATATATTGGTTCTGTTGCTCTCCTTGTGGAGCTCCAGTTCCCTTCCCTTAGGTCTTTCTATCTCCCCTTTCATAAGATTCCCTGCTGGTTCTTTGATTACCTCCCCCTGAGGCAGTGGGGGCATGCAGCCTTACCAGGCCACAGAGGAAGACAATAGAGCCAGTCCTGATGAGACCTGATAGGCTAAGGTCAGATGGAAGGGGAGGAGGACCTCCCCTAACAGTGGACTGGGGGAGGGGCATGTGAGGAGAAGAGGGAGGGTGGGATTCGTAGGGGCCCAAGGAAGGGGGCTACAGCTGGGATACAAAATGAATAAATTGTAATACATTTAAAAAAAACTAAAAAAGTAAAAACTAAGCTACTTTTTTACCCATACATAGCTATTATACATACATTTATTTAATTTCTTTCAGAGCCCTGTTCTGTATATTAGAAAAATATATTACTTCATTATATGCCTCAAAGTTCACAAACACTAGGGACATTTTTTTCTCCAGTTGTGGTAATTCAATACAAACCTGAGAAAAATAGTCGATTTTGATTTATACAAATCCGTGGTTACTCATTTTTCTTTCGTTTTAAGATGTCCCAATGCTGGTCCTAATTACAAAGCAATGGTAGCATGATTATCTTCAAGAGGAGAGAAAGGTGATCTACATAATTAGCTGACTACTAATAGAAATGAGACATTATCATGTCATATTTGTCTAAGAGAAATGCCTCATTGTACTTTTTTTTTGCTTGTTTTTATTTAACAATTTTGTCCTAAACAACAACAAAAAAAATCATATTATGAACTAAAGTATCAAGGAGCCCCATACAAGATTAGTGCCCCCAAACATAAAAAGTTATGAAGAAGTTGTTTGGATATCACAAAACTGCTTTTATTTTTATTGTTTCAACTTTATTATTATTATTATTATTTATTCACTTTGTATCCCAGTTGTAGCCCCCTCCCTGGTCTCCTCCCTGTCACACCCTCCCTCCCTCTTGCTTCCCTATTCCTTTCCTCTAGTCCACTGATAGCAGAAGTCCTTGTCCCTTCTTATATAACCCTAGCCTATCAGGTCCTATGAGGTATCTCTAGATACTCTTCCTCTGTAGGCTGGCTAGGTTGCCCATCAGGGAGAAGTGATCAAGGAGCAGGCAACTGAGTTGAAGCCAGAGACTGTCTCCTCTTCTCTTATTAGGGGACCTACATGAAGACTGTGCTGTCTATGGACTACATCTGAGCAGGGGGGTCTATGTCTTCTTTATGCACCGTCTTAGGCTCATGCATCTCTCTGTAGACCTCCCTGGGCCCAGCTCCTTTGGCTTTGTTGGTCTCCTTGTGGGGGATAGATTCTCACTATTTGACTCTGGCTAACATGGGCTTACTATGTAGACGAGGATGTCCTTTAACTTACAGAGATCTTGTCTCTGCATCACTAGTTCTGGGATTAAAGATGTACTTCACTACTCCCAGCACAAACCCATTTTAAAAAGCAAAACTGATCTACCACATCTCTCATATTTTCCCCATTGTGTTCCATCTGCATTTCTATCCTAGAGATCATACAAATCTTCAACTGATATCTAGTTGTTAAATGAAATAACATAAAGCATGTTTAAAGTATTCTCAGTAACCCAGGTGTTTGTTCCTACAGATATTGCTTGAGGGATACCATCTATCTACTAGTCTGGTCAAGATTCAGTGTTTTCTGACTTGAGTAAGTAGAATAAAGCCTTTTGAGGGGAATGCAGTTTTTAGTCTCTGGCTCTAACTTTCAGAGCTTCCTTTTCTCCTAACTTTGTTGTGATATATATGGAAAGACACAAGCACAGGGGCTTTGAATCATGATGGAGTTCCCTGATCCAAAATTACTGTTCATTTGATCTATTTTACCTCCCCTTCAATTTTCCTCAAATCCATCTAGGCATGTTCTGGTTGTCAAGGATATAAAAACAGAGAGGGAGAACTTCAGAGACAATTTTTCACAGAGGAACCAAAGTTTCTAGCTTTATAATGGAATTAGTGTTATCTTTTTTTGATGCTAATTCTTCTGTATGAAAAGGGAAAGAAACAAAAATTTTTCCTGTGGTGATATGTAAAAGATATATCTTTGATTATTGTATGCCTGAATTATTTGTAAATTTATTAAAATATAACCTTTTAGATGCATTAGGAAAAATATCCAGGCCCAGTAAGCACTATTACTAACCCATGTCACACCTGAACCTTAGCCAACTAAAAAGTCTTTTGGCAGGAAAAGCCACATTTCCACAGCTCTGACAGTGTGAAGCAGGAGGCATGCTTAACAAGATGTTCTGTATTAATTTGAAAGGCTTTAGCATCTGGTTAGATAATACCTGCTGTGGATGACACACAAAATAGCATTCAAGATGAATATTGAAAGTCCAAACAAAGCTCTAACTCTAATCAAAACAAAATAAACCATGCCTCTCTTGCAATCAAGAGAATTATAATTACATAACTAACAATATTTAGACTAGGACACTGTTGGCTATTCACTGAGAGAAAATGTCTCAGTGGGTCCTGTTGAAATTGTAAACCTTATGAAAACATTGTCCTGCCATGAGAATCTTATTGGTGGATTGAAAGATGCTCTATGCTTACTACTTGCTGCCCTGTACTTTCTTTGTAATAATTCATATAATTCTTCAAAGAAAAAGAGGATGTAATAGCATTGAATAATAGAGAAACAAAAGCATAGAAAAGGAAGCTGACTGGGATCTACTAATTCTTCTTTCTCTGCAACAGTATTTTAGCCCAAAGAGTGTAGCTATCTGTGGTAAGAAGTACACACAGATATATGAGCGTTATAGAATTGTTAGAACACTGCACACGCAGGTCATAAAAAACTCAAAGCAATGTGTTTTGATTGTATGTGAACCATAATCTTAAAACATTTTAACTTTCTGTGGTTTTCAAAGGATTTTTCTGTTTTCCTCCATTTCAAATAAAATATCTGCTAGACAATTTTAATTTTTTACTTTAATCTTTTTATTTTTCTATAAATTATTACAAGAATATTATCATAATAAAAAACCTATAAATTACTCTTGACAGTATAATATGTACAGTGATGAACAATTATGATAAAGAGAAATGACAGTGTCATGTGATAATTGCAGTGATAGGCCTCTATGCAAAGTTCTCCATGCACAAAGGCATTATCAAACTATGCCCTGCAGGCTGGATGTGTGTGGAATAAGCAGCTACAAAGAGAGGATGAATAGTTAGCTGAGACAAACATACCCTCAAACATAATAAAACTATAACACACCTAGGATAAAACTACTGATAGATTTTTGGATGAAGAATTATTTCGTAACATATGACATCAAAAGTACATACAACTTAAGAGAAAATAGAAAAGCTGCTCACCACCAGCAATGAACTGAACTGTATTCTCCAGTTTGATATGTTCAAACTCAAACTCTTACATGCTTAGTATTTGGAGCCAAGGCCTTTGAAAAACTGCTATGTTTTGATGAATTTCTGGAAGGTGGCTCTCTCGCGATGCAGTTAGTTTTCATATAAGAAAAGACAGCATCTCTTTTTTTGTTGTTGATGTTATGGTAGGACATGATTAAAAAAAAAGCGACCATTTGCAAACCAAAAGAAAATCTTACCAGAACCTGATAATGTAAGTACCTGATACAGGCTTCTAGACTCCAGATCCATCAGAACTAAATATGCATTTCATAAGATAACTAATTTATGACATAGTATACAATATTTTTGTCATGACAGCTCAAAATTAGGTACCATTAAAAACTTGCACTTGAAGTTAAATGTAAATGAAGACAACCATAGAATAAGCACAGGTATTTGAACAATCAAACATCTGGCAAGAAATATGTTTCTAGAAAATGCAAAGGCTCATTGCAATCTTGTAATAAAAAAAGACAAAAATAAATGATCTAATTAGACAAATGTCCAAAACCAGACGAATAAGAATTGGGGGAACATAAATGGAAGGCTCAGCAAGATAGTTTATAATCATGAGGAGGTCTACAATAACAAATTATAAATATTAAGTGTTAACAAGGTATAAAAACGTGGATTATAAGAAATGTTGACAAGGATGTAGAGAAAAATCAACTATTATTTATTGGTGAGGCTGCATCCTGGTACCTTTCCAAACAGTAAAACAAATAACTATCATGCTGAAATGATCATGCAAGTGAATGCCTTTCCATAAAATGTTGTAGCTGGCATTTGCTACTTTGTGGGTTCTTTCTTCTACTCTTCTCCACTTTTTCTTCCCCCTTTTCTTCTCCACTTATTTTTCCTCCCTTTCAACTCCCTAACAGTAGATAGGAAAAAAAAAACAAGGATAGAGGGGGAAGAAGGAGGCAGCATCTTTAGACTACTTGTTGATTAGGGGTGTTTTTGAGTTTTTTGGGGGAAGTTTGATCTTCACCATCAGGATATTTAATTTCTTCTCTTTCTAGTTTCTTTGCACAGGACTTCTTAACAAATTAACAGCAACCACCAACCGAAAACCCACCAACAATCCACCTCTTCAGGCCCTAGCATTTATAAATCCTCTGAAAAGTCCCCAGAATTCCAAATGTCACACAATTGCAAAACAATCTATAGCTGGCAAAACCACGCTTCTGCTACAGCATGAGACAAATCATTGTCTCTCACCTTCTGTGAAGCAGCCCCATATCCCCATACCTGGGGTTAAAATAAAAACATATTCTAATAATAGTTCTGTGTTTTTTAAAGAAACGAAAGCTCCCACTACAATGATTTTGGTTTAAATCATTTAAATTTCTTACCAGAAATTGGGATTGCTGAATATTGTGGCAATTCTACTTTAAAATATTTTTAATTAAATTCCTTATTAATTACACTTTATTCACCTTATATACCCCTTAGTTCCCTCCTCCTGTCCCAATCCCTCCCTTCCTCCCTTCTCTGCACCTGTGTCCCTTCCCAAGACCACCTATAGGGGAAGTCCTCCTTTCCTTCCCTCAGATCCCAGTCCATCAGGTCTCATCAGGACTGGCTGCAATGTCTTCCTCTGTGGCCAGGCAAGGCTGCTTCCCCTCAGGGGGATCAAAAAGCAGGCCAATCAGTTCATGTCAGAGACAGTCCCTGTTCCCATTACTATGGAACCCACTTGGACACTGAACTGCCATGGGCCAGCAATTCTACTTTTAACATTTTAGGTATCCTCAAACTATTTTTCATAACATTTGCAACACTTGACATTCCCAGCAATCTTGTCTCAGCACTCAATGTTTTTAAATATATGTTATTGTGTTTGCATTATTGTTGTAGTTGTTATAAATGTGTGTGTGTGAGAAAGGAAGTTGTTATTCTTTAATGTGCGTATGTGTGAGAGAACTAGAGAAAGAAAAAGACAGAGAGAGAGAGTATACAAGCACCATGGTGTGCATGTAGAAGTTAAATGACATGAGTTCTACAAAAAGATGTTTTTCCTGAATCATGCTATGCATATAATAATAATGTTTAACTGCACTGAAAATACAATTTATTTTTTTTTATTGTCATAGAATAACTCATTGTTTCTGGTCTAAAACTGAACTGAATCAATATTAAAACTACAGAATCTATGAGAAGTCTACAAATTCCACTAACGATAGCTTCTTCCGGAAGAATGTACTTTAAGGACTGTCTCTTTATGGGGCAGTAGTGGACATGCCTTTAATCTCAAAGCTCAGGAGGAAGAGGTCGTCATGAGATTAAGGCCAGCCTCGTCTACAGAGTTCCAGGACAGCCAAGCCATACAGAGACACCCTGTCTCAAACCCAGAAACCCCCAAAACTTATTTATTTATTTAACCAGGGTATGTAAATCAAACACTACTTTAATTTTATACTTCTAATATACCTTTAGACACCAGCTGCATCGTGGTCTTCGTTTTGTTTTTTTTTTTTTTTTTTTGTTGTTGTTTTGTTTTTGTCTGGGTTTTTTTTTTTTCCCTAAGAACTTTCCTTACTTAGGCTTGCATTTTTGGTCTCCCAAATGTGTTTCTGATAACCGAATTCCTTCATTGTTGACATTGAACTACAATAGTGGTTCTAAAATTTTAATTCCTTCTTAGCTTGAAGGTCTGGGCTCCTCCCCTTCTGCTCTTGTTGATGAATGACTTAAAAACCCAACTCTCTATTTTATAAAATCAGCAAATATCTCAAAGTTGTCCTAACGTTAAGAATACACTGTGCTTTTATGTCATGGCTTATTATATCTTGTTTTGCTTTCAATTTTCATTTTTTGTGATGAACAGTTTTATGTATTTAAAAGCAATAACAATACATTTTATTTAAGTTTTTGTAGTAGAAAAAAATTATTAGATATTTATATTTGCCACACAAAAAAACCCAGAAGGGAGCATGAAATATTTATAAATGTTTAATTTTCACATTGAATTAGCATTAAATGTGATCCATGTCATTGGAGAATTATTTCTAGAACTTTTTTTTCTCTTCAGGTTATATATTTGGTGAGACACATTAAACATGACATAAAATATCAATGAAATCAGATAGGAAAAACACAAATTCTAGGCTTATGCCACATACATAAAATAAAGATACATTTAAACACAGAATAATGTTTCAGTTAAGAAGGTTGGTCTAAATTAAGGCAAAAATTCAGTATTGGGTAGTGTAACGAAGTAAAGCTGCCTCCCACCATTTGAAAGTCTTTTGTCTGGAAGCTTGAAAAAGTTGTGTTATAGTCAGAAAGAACGTCATGACAAAAAAGATGTGAAAATATACACTTACGATTGCACCCATGTCACTTTTTACTTTTTTTGCAAGTGACTTTCATTTGTCAAAAATTGTTGAGATCTTAAACATGATTTTAGTGAGTCCAACTTTGAAAACTCTGCTTAGAATTTAAGAAAAAAGTCATGTTCCATGTATACAATGGCCAAGATTTTATTTTATGAACATGTAAGACTAATATACAAATGGATAGAAAATAGAATAATTCCACAAATGAGCTGAACATTTAAAATGATGTATAGAACTTGCATTCATGATTGCTGGTAGAATTGGAAAATAGTTCAGTTACTTTTAGTAACTGAGGTTCGAATTTACATTAAAGTTTGAAACTGTTCAAAAAATCAAATATTGGGCAATAGCACAACCCAGAAATTCATCTTCCAACACAAATGAGAATACATGTCCAAATTTGTGTGCAGTTCGATATAAATGTTTATATCACCATTTTAATAATAGTAAATAAACTGATACTGTCCAGAAAATACAGCAATTGATAATATGTAGATTAAAATTGGTATATCCATACAATAGAATATAATTTGATAAGAATAAAATGACATATTTATACTGCTCTAGGGATGAACCTTGAAATAGATGCTAAGTGACAGAGCTAGTCACAAATGAAAACATACTGTATGATTCAATTATATGACATGTTTAAAGCAGGCACTCATGTAGAATAAGAAATTATATTAATAGGTTGAAGAAAGGGTTCGGTGGTTAAAAGCAACATGCTGCTCTTCCAGAGGACACAAGTTCAGTTCCCAGTACCTATGGAAGGCAGCTCACGACTGCTTATAATTCCAGCTTGAGAGTGATCTACTGCCTCTTGCCTCTGTGTGGGTGTCTGCCTTCATTACATAAACCCACGTGCAGACATATAATTAAAATAATAAAAAATTTAGAGAGTAAATTAATGCTGCTGTGTATCAACAATTGGATAATGAAGACAATTTACAATGATATGGATTATTTTGTGGTAGAGAGTAGGGTACTGAAATATTCTAAAATTAATGAAAACTATAATCTCTGAAAAATTGGGTTAATAGTATGACTATGAAAAAAAGAGCACAATCAACACACAATTTTAAATATCAATAGACTCACGTTTCAATCAAAAGACACAGATTAAGTTAATGGATTAAGAAACAAAATTCATTTGCGAACACTGATCACTCTCCCTGCAGATATTAATTGCAGGTAGCTTCCTAGTTAGGGACAGGACTTGGTATCCACTTCCCATTCTCATGCTGTGCATTTTGTCTAGTTTGAGACTATGTGGGTCTTTTGTGTCACAGAAACTCAGAGTTCATGTATGTTTCAGTCCTGTTGTGTCTGGAGGATGCTGGGTTTTTGTTGTTTTTGTTTGGTTGGTTTTTGTTTCTTGGAGTCATCTGTCACCTTTAGTTTTTACACTCTTTCTGCCTGCTTTTTTGTATCTGTATAGATCCTTGAGCCTTAAGGAAAATGTCATTTTGTCAGTTTTTGGGTTTGTTTCTGTTGCTTTGAGAAGAGGTGGGGGAGGGAGAGAGGAAGGAAAAGGGAAAGGGAGCCTGAAATTATGAAATTGAGTAGGTAGAGAGGTAGGGAAGAACTGGGAGGAACTTGGGGAGTGAAAACACGATCACAATATAGTAAAAATTAAATAAAAATAAAAAGCATCTTTATATTGTCTATTAAAAAACTCATTTTATCTTTGCAGATAGAAATGACCTTAAAATGAAAGGATGGGGGAAAAAAAACCATTCTAGAACGAGAACACAAGCAGGTACTCTCTCCCAATATCTGACAACATATGCTTCAAAGGAAAACAAATCAGGAGAGATAATTAAGGAAATTTCTTAATAATTAAGGAAACAATTAGCTCAGAAGGCATTGCAATCTTAAACAAATATTCATCAAACTCTGGCACACCTAATTTCATAAAACTCTTACTTTGATTTAGAGAAAGATGAGCTCCAATTCAGCCATGGTTAGTGATTTCAATACCCTACTCTTTCCAAATAACTTTGTGTATCTGAGTGAACACAGTACTCTCAAGTTAAAATCACCAGCAAAGACAGGTGGTGGTGGCATATGCCTTTAATCGAAGCAATAGTGAGGTCGAAACAGGCGGATCTCCAAGAGTATGAGGTCAGACTGGTCTATAGAATGAGTTCTAGGACAGCCAAGGATGTACAGAGAAACACTGTCTCAAAAAAAAAATATCACCAGCAAATGGATCTCTAGGAAATATCCTAAAATTAAATAGTGGCAGTAGAGAGCTCTAACAGCATGGTAAAAATACTGGCATACATTTGAAAATGCATATTATACAGTATGTAAATTACATTTCAGAGCAATTTACAAACATTCAAAAACTATACAAAGAATATTAAGTTGTAACAAAACATTTAGAGAGAAAAGTTCTGTTCCATTCTTGAAGTCTAGTAATTCTGATTAAATGATTATTTAAATTTAATTAAGCTCCTGTTGCATTCTTGGGAACCTTCAGCAACATGAGTGTCATCATTTCTAATCTTTCCAGAATAAGCTTTCCCACCAGTCCCCTCCCCCGTTTTTTGATTTAGTGAACTTACAAAAGTAAATTAGTTCATGCTGATATGTGTGAATTTGAAGTATTTCCAAGAGCTCGAAATTATTTAAAAATTACCCCACAGTACTATATTCATCTCACTGTACTGTATTTTGAAAGGACACTGAAAAAAAAAAGTCTGTGGTATTGTGTTGGTGAAGGTCATTTCCTTAGTAATAGCTCCAGGACATGCTTATAATTTTAGAGTTTCATTTTGCTGTCATAAGGCCAGGCAAAAAGCCAAAAATATCACAAGAGTGAAAGTATAAAGCTCTTTCAGGTAAAAAAAAAAAAATAGAAACCTTTAAAAACGGTTCACACTCTTTGAAGCCCAAAACTGCTGGACATTTTGAAATTAGCTGTAATTCAATGACACTTCTGCTATTGCCTAGTGATCCCAATAAATTTTAAAGCAAGAGATATACAGTTACTTGGACCTGACATGCAGAAGCAACCAAACTCATAGTCCAAGAAAATAAAATCTGATTTACTGTTTTAAAAGTAAAATTCCTATAATATCACCTACTCATTCTATGTGCTTTCAAAACATGTCTTAAAAGATTTAGAATTTTATATATGCATATCATGTATTTGATCGTATTAACTCCTCTTTCTCCCTCTAACTCTCCAAAGACATACTCATTGACTTGAAAAAAGATAATAGGGGCCATGATATGACTCAGTAGGTAGATAACTGTACATAGAGCTGATGACCTGATTTCTACCCCTGGATCCTAAAAAAAGGGCAAGAATACCAAATTTTGACAGCTGTCTTTTGACTGCCACAGGTGTGTGGTTACAGATACAACTTCAGCCTTCAATACACACATCAACCTTCATACACAGGTCTACCCATACAAACACACACATACATCCACCAACCACACACAGATACCGGAAGTAAATCAATGAATAATATTTTGAATGATAATTTGCTATACTTTATTTATATCAAATACAGTGATTTTTATAATATGTTTTATCTGAATATTTCTTAGTCCTGCTTATTTTTCTGTTAGGTTTTTGCTTTGTTTGCTGTTTCTTTGTTTTTTTCCTGTTGCAGTTTCCCTGAGACATTTATATTTCTGGATTCAATATACATTTAAAAAAAGCAATCCTGTATTCATTGACTATAGTTTCAGTTCACTCTTGAAGGCCCCCAAAAAGGCATATGAAACAAGAGGATAACCTAAGACAGTATTTCTTTTTTTATTTCTTTTTTATTATTCTCTAAATTTTATTTATTTTTTATTAAATTTTTTATTAATTACACTTTATTCACCTTATATACCCCTGTAGTTCCCTCCCTTCTCCTGTTCCAATCCCTCCCTTCCTCCCCCCTCTGCACCCGTGTCCCTCCCCAAGACCAGCGATAGGGGAGGTCTTCCTTTCATTCCCTCTGATCCCAGTCCATCAGTTCTCATCAGGACTGGCTGCATTGTCTTCCTCTGTGACCAGACAAGGCCGCTTCCCCTTCAGGGTGAGGTGATCAAAAAGCAGGCCAATCAGTTCATGTCAGAGACAGTCCCTGTTCCCATTACTATGGAACCCACTTGGACACTGAACTGCCATGGGCCACACCTGTGCAGGGATCCTAGGCTATCTCCATGCATGGTACCTGTTTGGACCATCAGTCTCAGGAAGGACCCCTGTGCTCAGACCACTTGGTTCTGTTGTTCTCCTTGTGGAGTTCCTATCCTCTCCAGATCCCACTATTTCCCACTCCCCTTGTAAGATTCCCTGCACTCTGCCCAAGTGTTGGCCATAAGTCTCAGCATCTGCTTCGATAGTCTGCAGGGCCAAGCCCTTCTGAGGCCCTCCGTGGCAGGCTCCTGACCTGTTCCCTGCCCTCTCCTTCTTCCGATGTCCATCCCCTTTGCCCTTCTGGATAGGGATTGGGAATTTTAGCCAGAGTCCTCCCTCTTGATTAGTTTCTTTACGTGTACAGATTAAGACAGTATTTCTTAACCTGTGCTTTGCAACCCCTTTGAAGGTCAAATGACTCTTTTAACAGGGGTCACATATCAGATATCCTGCATCTCAGCTATTTATAAAATCCAAATTACAGTTATGAAGTAGCAAGAAAATAATTGTATGGTTGAGTAACTGTGTTAAATGGTTGCAGCATTAGGAAGATTAAGAACCACTGATATAAGGGGAGGAGAAACACTCTATCCTGGGAGGAAGCTTTTTAAAACAAAACATTAATAACTCAAAATCACTTTAGGAAGTTCCTGAAACTTAGCAGATTCATTATAGACCTCCTTCCCCAAGAGGATAAAAATGGAAAAGATTGCTGAGAGTCAACTTAGACAAGCCCAGGTACCTGGAAGAAACAGGTATCAGTCAAACTGCCACAAAGAATTAAAGACCTGCCCAAGCTGTCTACAAGAAGGGCAGACCAACTGAACCACCAGGAATGTACACCATATACCCTGTTGAACCGATGGCAGGTTGTGTAATGAACTGTAGGTTTTGACCTTTTGTGAGCTGTCATACATGTTTGGGTTAGGTTTGGTAATGCAGCTGTTCATGAAGTCATTTCTGCTTCTGTAACTAAGTCCTCACCCATATGCCTGTAAGTTATCCCAACAAAACTAATTGGCTCAACAAGCTGGACTTTGGTTGGTATCTACACTTTGGTGGTATGCTTATCTCTTCATGTATCCTTTCTCCAAAGCTAAAATACAAAAGAAGAGCTTACTCAAAATTTAAATATACATTATTAAGTGTATCTTGACACCTGTTTTGAAAATTAAATATATTTGTTTTAATTTTTGGTTTGATAAGCTAAGATCAGATGGAAGGGGAGGAGGACCTCTCCCATCAGTGGACTTAGAGAGGGGCAGGAAGGAGTTGAGGGAGGGAGGGTAGGATTGGGAGGGAATGAGGGAAGGGGCTACAGCTAGGATACAAAGTGTAATTAATATAAAAATAATAAAGAAAGAAAAGAAAAATATTTTGGTTTGAAAACTTTGAATAGATCTAAGTGATTCTTTTTTATTATTATTTTATTATTATTTATCAGTGGGCACCAGATATCATTATAGATGGTTGTGAGTCATCATGTGGTTGTTGGGAATTGAACTCAGGACCTCGGGAAGAATAGAAATTGATTCTTTAAAAAAATAAATTATAATGCTAAATTAAAGGAAGGTATTTCAACTTTTGTGTCATGATTTGAAACACAAATCAAAAAGTATTATACATGTCAATACAAACAATGACACCATGATTTCACAGATTAAAGATTTTATACATATACAAAAAAACATCTCATAAACTTAATCCAAGTAACACTAGTCATCATACATAAATTTTAGAAGCTATCATGTATATTTGGGGCTAAATGATTTGCTAACTTTAAATAAAACAGCAAATTCTAATTTATAATTATATATATATTAAATTACAGTATAAACAGTTGCATATTTTAGGACATTTCAGAAGAACAGTGATATGAAATAGAATTTAACTTATTTTCAGATGCAATATAAGAGACAAAATCCATTTCAGTATAGTTCAGTATTCTACTATGCATTTTGTTTGCACTAACATTAAATATTCACAATAACCATGTTATTGCTCTAATGGTCATCTCATGTGGGTAAAAACAAAGAGCTGAATTTGCCTGATATTCTTTGAATATAGTGCTTTGCATGACAAATATAGTCCTTGAACCACATCATCTACTGCTGAAATTTCAGTTTGAGTAATAAGAGTATAACCCAAACTACCATACATGTTGGTTTTTTTCATTTTTATTTTATATTAATCACAGGTTATGTACTTTGTATCTCAGCCATAGCCCCCTCCCGCATTCCCTCCCTATCCGCCCCCTTCCCACCCTCATCTCCTCCCTGTACCTTTCCAAGTCCACTGATAGGGGAGGGCCTCCTCCCCTTCCATCTGACCCTAGTTTATCAGGTCTCTTAGAACAGGACATTGCACCCATACATATTTTGATCATGACAGTATAAACAGATTTGCAAAGCAGGAGAATTTAAGCACACAAGCTTATTAAAAAGATAAATGAAGTCGTATGATAAAAGTATGGTTCACAGTGTTTTCTAAACAAAGCTGCAACACGGTAAAATCTATTTACTATAAGCATATGTAGTATTCTACAGTGTAAATACTTCGTGGTAATTACATTAAAAATATTGTAGTATTATTTTCAACTTTACATGCTGGGTTCCTCTTATACACCTTTCTCTGCTTTATTTCAAATTCATTGTTTTTATTTAACACTAACTGTAAAATTAGATAGACAGATAGATAGACAGACAGACAGACAGACAGACAGACAGACAGATAGATAGATGCAAATATATCCTGTTTAGTCCGTATAATGATGCCTGTATGTATGTTTCAGGGCTGGCCGTTTGGCATTGGATAACCTTTTTGTGTGCTCTTCCCTGGGGAAGACCAAGTCTCCTGCTCTCAGCTTTCCTCAGTTGTCTATAGTTCTGTGTGTAGGAGTGAATCCTCCTGGGCTTTACCCATGAGGGGAATAGCCACTTTAGCATGACCAAGAGTTTTTATTTTTAATTATATCTGAAAGCACATGCCAGAAAGTTCTCTGTCAAATACTGACCCATGTAAAACACTGCTTCTAAATTATTTAAAAATATTACATATTAATAAGCTCCTGTGTTTATTCAATGTATATTTTTCTTTCATAAAGCCTGGTGTCATCACTGATTTGGGGGAATCTTCTTAGAAAACAAAATAAAAATGCAAATAAAGCAGTCTGTTAAGTTTTGGAGTCTCTGAACTCTCAACCGGACATGGCTGGGAAGTCCTGTAATGCCCACTGTTTGTCGTTAGGCTATTTACATGAACAGTTAAGGTGACTTTTGGAAATCGTAGAGATTTGAATGAGAATGGCTTCCATGCGCTTATATATTTGAATACATGATCCTCATTTTTCTTCTTCCCAAACTGCCCATAGAGACCCATCCCTCACACATCTGTTTGGGAAGGATTAGGAAAAGTGTTCCTGCTGGAGGAAGTGTGGCCCTATTAGAGGAGGTGTGGCCCTGTGGGAGGAAGTGTGGCCCTGTTAGAGGAGGTGTGGCCCTGTTAGAGGAGGTATGTCACTAAGGGAAGTTTGAAGTTTCAAGAGCCCCCCATCATCCTCGTTATCTACTCTGGCTGCTTCCAGAATTCTCAGGTGTTCCTGCCATCACGGATTTTTGGTCAGGGTGCTTTATCTCAGCAATAGGAACATTAATTACTGAATTAATGAAAAGGCCAAAGTAGCAAACTGGTTAAAACCTTCAGCTCTGATGGCAACTGCTCCATATAACTCCATGCTTCTTTCTTCGTAGATGTGAGTCCTTGAGGAATTTGCTTTGCTTTTATGTCTGACTTTATTCATTGGTTAGAAAAGAGCAAGTACTTTTAAAGAATACGTATTTGGATTATTATCAAAATGAAACGCAAGCACAAAAAGCTCACCAAAGATGAGAATGCCTTCTTTATTCTGTTGATACCGACTCTGACACATGAGCATTCAGCTTCCATGGCTGATACCTCCCATGTCTGTTCCTAAGTTCATTCTCTCAATTCTAACACAATGGATTATTTATGCTATGGTCTTATGTTTGGCTCAATATCATGATGATGATTTATGAAAAATGTACATTCTGATGTTCAAAGAAGCTTGTGCAACTAGATAGATTAATTAATGTGAAGTCCAGAGAAGATGGCTAATCAAAATATATTACAATCAAGATTTTATATGTGTATGTATGTGTGCATATGAGGAAAAGATTACTATAACCTAATTTTAGGATTAACACGTGTATTTACATTTGCTTTTATTCACTACATTTAAACTTACATCTCATTGCCTTTTCCTACAATTTAAATATTAAAACTTTTATACATTTTAGTTTAGGTTCTAGGATCAGAAACATGAAAAGTGGGTCACATAGAGGGCTCATGCTGTTATGTTATATAAATTACACAAAAAGGATAGTACAAGAATCCTGTTTTGAGGAACAAAAGTAAATCTGAAGGTGGACATCTCAGGTTGCATACTACTTATTGTTAGTGTCCTTTATGATGACATGCCACAGAAAAAGATAAAGCATGGAATATGTTAGAATGGTTTTTGAGTGACTGAAGTTCTATGTATCTAGAACATCTCTTACATAATTTTATTAAGTCAATTATCAGTAATAAACATTTGCATTGTTAAAAGTCAGAAAGGTCAAATGCATGTCCTGGCCCATGCTTGCTTTCTCATGCATGCAAGCAGCTTGGCAGCATTCCCAGCTCCCCCTAGAGACAACCAAATGCTTTATTCACCAGTGACAGTCAATACTACGAAAACAATTCTTTCACACAGAGTTCTATTTGATAAATGAAATTCAGAACAGAAGCAATTACATTATGGTCTTCTTTTTAAGGAAATTCATTACTGTTTTTAATGTAACAATACTGAAAATTAAAGACTAACTGAAAACTTTGAATTTATAAATAAAGCTGGATATTTCATTTTTTTCTTCTCACGTTTTATTAGTTTTAACTGCACCAGGACACAGATTTTCTTGAACACTGTTGGAATATCAGTTTCATATGAAAAACCAACACAGATGAACTATTATTTAAAAAGCTGAGCGTATCCCTTGTGTTTGTCCTCTATCTAAATAGGTTCCTATAATTCTTTTAAATACTCTAGAAAACAACTTAAAATTTTAATTGCAGAGTTTTTTCACCTTTTAGTACAAGGCTGACTTTCTTTTTCCATATAATTTTCTTTCTCAGGCTTTTCATCCAATTGTTTTTAAAGAAAGCAACATGTACACACACAGAATTCAGAATCACAGTGCTTAAAAATAAATCCTGTATGGCTGCTATTTACACAAATTTATGGAATTGCTATGTTTCAAGAGATCAAATAGCCTAGAGATTTTTTTCCTTAAAGATAATCTGAAATAATTTCAGGTTTGTAAAGGTCTTACAGAATACTACTTTTAATATCCCTATCAGCCAACTGCAGCTAGTGTTAGCGTGGTACATGATCATGGCACATACATTAAAGAAAGCAATATGTATGATAACACACCGTCTTCAGGCTTTCTCAAATTTTCTATTACTCTAAGAAAAAGAAAAATTACTTGCACATATGAAAATGAGGTCTTGAACAGTTAGGTAAGCTGTTTGAGGTCATAAAAGAAGCATATAACGTAGATAGTGTTCTAGTCTCTGTTCCAAAATAGGTTTCATGGCCACCCAACAGCACATCATGACTAGTCTCATTAGCCTACGAACCTCTGCACCACACTGGCTCCCAGTCTCCGTGGGAAATAACTTGCATGAAACATAAGAATATCAGTGTATCAAATTAAATAATTAATGTGAACATATGCAAATTTTCTGTGTACTGTACTCTCCAAAATCTAAACCATTCAGTTTAGACAATGCCTAGAACAAAGAGTACATATTCCATGCACAATACTGTTTTAGGTACACAATCTCCAACATCTTGTCAATCTAACAATGTGTTCCACTGATTTGCAATACAGTTAGAAGCTCCTGTTTTTAAAGACACATAGAATTATTTCTCAAGTATAATTTAAATGAATACAATTAAGGTTTTGCTTCAGGTTATTGTTTCACATGGAAAATGTGTTAAATGACGATGCTAGCATTTATCTCAGACAAAAGTTTTTGGTACCAAACCCATTGATTTATTTATATTAATCATGTACTTATCTCCCATTGCCCTGTAAATTGTGTATCTGAGCAGTGATTTCTCTGAAACTTCCATGTTATGTCGATGCTTATTTCTGAACTGTTAGTTCTGTTTATAAACTGACCTGGCAGTTTCGCTTTATACTGTTGCTCTTCATAATCAGATTAATTCAGACAAAGCTGCTTCAGAGAAGCAGTCAAAACCACTGCCAGTAATAGTCATTGCCCTACTTTCCCTATCCTCCAAACAGTAACTAGTGGATCCCGTTCCCTCAATAGTCAGATTAGCCTCACTGCTGTTCCTGCTCACAATGCAGTCATGACTCCAAATACTGTGACACCTGACACGGTTTGTGGGAAACGCCAAGAAAAGTGCAAGTGCCAACAATGTATTAAGATGTTTTTATTGCTCATTATTTTCATTTCAGCCTGTTCAAACATAGCAGACATGTTTCCATCTCAAGATGTTTCTACCTGCTTTTTACTTTACTTTCTCGCGGATAGTTTATCCTTCACATCAGTCAAGTCTCTATACAAACCCTGCCACCAAGGTTATCTCTGATCTTATTACTTCAATTTCCAGCAGCTCATCTTGGCTTTATCTTTAGCCAGGGTATTTATACACATGTCTATTAGTTTAATTGTGGGTCTTCTCTCTGGATACTGACTAAGTCTTCTGATCTCTGCTGTGTTTGTTCTTATTCAGCCACTATTATAATATAGACCACGAAAGGGCTTGGCATCTTATGAGTTTTCAAAACACATTTATCAAAACTTTCGACAAGTAAACAGAAAATATACCTTTGCTGATGTTTACAAACATTTGAGATATGGATTATTGTCACTAACCAGCACTAGCTAGCCTGTAATGTTAATATTACATTGTCCTATTCATTATGTTTTTGTTAAAAAGGGATCACTAGCTTCTTTCTAGTTTAAGGGGAATTTTTACCTATGTGATACGTGTGTGCGTGTGCATTGAGTCTAAGGGCAGGGGAGGTGGCCCCTGTACTAGTTTGGAGGCCAGAGCCTGTCAATTGGTGTCTTTCTCCAGGGTACCCCACCTTATTGCTTGAGACATGGTTTCTCGTGGAATCTGGAGTTCACTGTTTCTGTTTGATTGGCTCCAGCAAACCCCTAACATCTGCCTGCCTTTGATCCCTTCCCAGCACAGGAAGTGATTGAGGAAGCTGAGAAAGTTGGAAGAATTTGAGAACACTCTTTAGGATTACAGGCGCAGTATTAGGTGTTGGGGAAGAGGATTCATGCTCTGGGGGAGCTGTCTGAAGGCTGTGTAAGGAGCTCCAGAAAGGTAGTTGTCAATGAGTCCTTATCTTTCCTGAGCTGGGTAACACAGCTGTTCTAGGGTTACCCACGCACTTCTTAAGTAAACCCCTTACCTGTGCTCTGAAAGAACCCCATTAGTTCAGTGAGCAAGCCCCGGGTTATACCATTCCATTGGTCTGTCTCCATTGCCCTATCTGGAAGGAACAGATATGTGTTCACCTCTGCAGGCCTAATGACAAAGAGTACTTCCCCGTATTACTAGGAGAATGGCAGTGTGTATATGTGTTTGTTTGTTTTGGGAGAAACCTAGTTTTGACCTGCTTTATAATTTCATGGAAATATGTTATGTAATCTTATTATGAGACCAAACCTTTGCAACCACATGCAATTTAAACACAAAGAATAGACTGACTGTACTTATTGCCCTATGGTTACTATGCAGGGAATTTACCCACAGTTGTGGCTTAAAAAATGATACGGTGCTGCTGACTTTCTCTTTTTGAATGAAAAAACATGTTCCCTAGAATAAATGAGATAAAATAATAATTGGAATATGTTAGTCAGGAAAGCACTGGTGCAAAGGAAAAATGGTCTTATCTGTTTTGGCTATACATTACTGTGTCTTCAGTGTTCCTGAAAACGTTTCTGGCATATTAAGTTCATGCTTCTTTCCCAATCACAGAAATGTGTCATATAGGTCTCCAGCAGGTCTAAAGCAGGTATCCTTTTGATAGTTTTCCAAACAACTTCACGTACAAGTCATTTCCTGGAAAATATATGGTTGGAGAACAGTGCCCCCAGGCCTTTCTGTCTGATGTTTTTCATTGAATCATCTGCACTGAGTTACACCAAGGGTTTACTATCCATTAGGAACAAGCCCATGCATTTCCTACATTAGTTGATAAAAAATTTATCAGAAACGCAGAAAACATTACTGAAAAAATATATGCTACTGCTCTAGCATCCCCCCCAAAAGTAATACTGGTCATTTATTTTAATCCATACTCTTGAAATTTTTGAAATCAAGTTAATAGTATGCTTCATTCTTTATTTAAGGCATATATTAGACATGATAAAAATGGGTCAGTACTTGTAACCCATCAAAGGAGACATGGCAGCCAAGCTTTCTCCACACTGTGAGCCTAGTGCATCAAAAACCCCATGTCCTTGACTTCAGTGGCTGACTCTTTGACCACCTCCCCGCTAGGGGGGAGCAGCCTTGCCAGGCCACAGAGGAAGACTACCAGCCAGTCCTGATGAGACCTGACAGGCCAGGGTCAGGTGGAAGGGGAGGAGGATCTTCCCTATCAGTGGACTTAGAGAGGGCCATGGGAGGAGATGACAGAGGGAGAGTGGGATAGGGAGGGAATGAGGGTATAAAAATTAAAAAACAACAACCTGTGTCCTGTGCCCAAAGGAATATTTTTAACATTTATTTATTTTTATATTAATTACAGTTTACTTACTTTGTATCTCAGCTGTAGTCTCCTCCCTTGTCCCCTAATCCTAGGGTTGGTATAGTTGTATCTTGAGGTAGCGCTATTCCTAATAGTCTGAGAAAGGCTAGGTTGATTTCCAAAGTGGTTGTACAAGTTTACATTCCCACCAGCAATGGAGGAGTGCTCTCCTTTCTCCACATCATCTCCAGCATGTGTTATCCCTTGAGTTTTTGATCTTAGCCATTCTGATGGGTATAAAGTAAAATGTTAGGGTGACTTTGATTTGCATTTCCTGATGACTAAGGATACTGAGCATTTTTTTAAGTGTTTCTCAGCCATTCAATATTCCTCTAATGAGAATTTAAGAGAAAGAGAGAGATTTCATTTTTGGACCAAGCAAAGGCTCATCAGCGGTTTTGAAATTTTGTGTGTACTGTAGGATTTAAGCATAAACATTACCATAATCAACAGTTCTCCCAGTTTAGTCCTTTGTTTTTCTTTCTGTCCTCTCTATGCTGTTGCTCTGGTTCAGACATATTCATAGGTTAACAGCCACCTAAGCCTTATTCTTTCTTTCAGAAGAGTCACCTTCCAAACAGAACTTTAGACTTAACAGGAAATATCTCTGAGTTCTAGATGTGTTCATTGTCAAAGTCATCCCAAAAAGAAAAGAGGTAAAAAAAAAATTAGAAGAAAAGGATCATACCCACTACTAGTGTTTACATAATAACCAAGTGATTAATCCTGGTGCACACAGTTTTCTACAATCTGGTCCAGTAAAGATGAATAGAACTACAAATCTCTCTCTCTCAGTCCCTCCCTCCTCACTCTCTCCTGCTATCTGTTTCCCTGTCTGTTGGTCCCTGTCTACCTCCCTCTCTCACCTCTCTTTCTCTCACACTTAGTGGAAATATTAGGATTAGCTCCATGTGCCTATAGACTTTATACAAGCAATCCACGACTCAACCATGTGCTCTGGCCCTCTCTGTTGTCTTTGAAACACAAATGAGTTTTATTGAACAAAAAAGACACAAATAATGGAGACATTTCAGCCATTTATGTAGATTTCATGACATTAGAACTAAAATATAAATTTAAACTCACAGTCTTTGTATAGTATTTACATTTTCTTATTTCCTGAACAAATTATGTAAATGGGTAATTACTTCCCTGCTTGCAATCCTCACTTCTTTTAAATTGACCCCATAGCTTAAATAATTATGAAAATTCCCATGCATAAACAAGAATGCATTATTTAATGCAGAATCTGTAATGCATGGAAATCAAGGTCACAGTAGAAAGTAATGCTTAGTCTCCTAACTCATTAATACAGAAATAGTTTAGGTTGCTTAAATTTGTAAAAAAAGAAATGAATGTATCTGAATAAACAATATGAAGATGATTAAAATTTGCAGCAGTAACTAAAAATAATTATTTTTGTTGTGGGGCACAGTTGTATGTGGTTAATAAGAAATAATTTAATTGTAAGTTAATTATAAATAAATCAGTTCCAGGTATTTAAAAGTACTATCAATGCATAATTCTCTTTTTCATAAATTATTACAATTCCCACACCTGCAAAATGTAAAAACAAAGGGAAGGGAAGAAAGAGACAAACTACTCAAATTAGGGATCAAATAACTGACTGTGTTGAGAGATTTAGAATAACTGCTTTGCTTAACCTTTTTAAAGAGTAAATAACTTTGGCAGAAGCCAAAACCTGGCATTCTTTTCCTTTCACTGAAGTATTCACCCACAGTAATTTTTGTCAATGTCTTTTCAGAGCTTTTGCTCCTGAACAAGTGGATTCAAATACATTCAGCTCAACAGGGGTTCAGTGCTTGGGATTATTTTCTATTTGTCTACCCAAAGTATTTAGACAGTCAACAACAGAAACACAAATGGAGTTCAATAATGTCTACCTTTCTCTCCATTGCAGTCAACTTTGTTGCACTTAGTGAGGGACCTCAGATACATATGTGCTCCTGATGACTCATAAGCATAAAGCCTCCACTTTCAAGCATCCTTCTTTCTGCTCTGTGATCCTAATGATGCACATGACAAAGGCAAAGTTTGAAGATAAAAGAGGAGGTCCAATTAACCTTGTAAGCAGGTTTAAAACAATAGGACAGGATTATGGGGTTCCTAGTTTGCAGAATTGGTCTTCAGTGAGTAACAGGATGTGCTTCATAACCTCAGGAACATTTACTCTCATGTGGAGAAGAAGGGTCAAAGAAAGACCACAAGAAAACATGGCTTGCCAACATACAGAAGCCAAAACAAGGCTGCCTTGGATTTTTAGGTCCCGGATGAAAACTGAGGGCATATTACTAGTATGAGAAGGTAGTTGCTGTTACCTTATTATTATTATCATTATCATCATCATCATCATTTATTAAAATTTATCCAATTTGTATCCCGGCTGTGGCCCCCGTCCCTTGTCTCCTCCCATACCGACCCTCTTTTCCTCTTCTCCCACTATGCCTCTCCCCTAGTCCACAGATAAGGGAGGTCCTTCTCCCCTTCTATTTGACCATAGTTCTCATCAAGACTTCATTGTGTTCCTCTGTGGACTGGCAAGGCTGCACCGCCCCCCAGCCCCCATGGAGAGGTGACCAGAGAGCCACTGAGATCCTTAATTGTAACTGTGTTTCAGGAGGAAAAGGAATCCAGAATCATATGGGTTATAAGATACATTCAAACTAACTTTTCAACTGACTATCTTTTTTTTTCTCCTCCAGTCATGTCCATTCCTCATTAGAAAACATTCTTCTTTCTTGTATGAAAATGTCCCAAAGTTTTCTTAAAAATCCAAGTGAACTGCAGATATTAAATCTTCTCTAAGAGCAGAATTATGTTTAGATACCACTTTTGTATCAGTATAATGTAAAGTTCCCATATAAAATAACATAATATGCAGTTTATTACATAATAACTTTTTTTGAGACAGGGTTTCTCTGTGTAACAGAACCTTAGATGTCCCGGACTAGTTTCAAACACCAGGCTGGCCTCAAATTCACAGAGATCTACCTGCCTCTGCCTCCCACACACTGGGATTAAAGGCATGGGTTACCACTCTAGGCTACACTATATCTTTATTTTTGGTAACATTTTTATTTTATATTAATCACAGGTTATATACTCTGTATCCCAGCCGTTGCTCCCTCCCACATTCCCTACCTACCCCCCCCCCCATTCTTCCCTCATCTCTTCCCTGCCCCTTTCCAAGTCCACTGATAGGGGAGGACCTCTTCCCCTTCCATCTAACTCTAGTTTATCAGTTCTCTTCAGGACTGGCTGCAATGTCCTCTTCTGTGGCCTAGCAAGGCTGCTTTTCCCTGGGGGGGGGGGTGTCGAAGAGCCAGCCATTGAGTTCATGTCCAAAATAGTTCCTGTTCTCCTTACTAGGATATTGAGCTACCATTTGCTACATTCAAGCAGGGGTTCTAGGTTATATCCATACATGGTCCTTGGTTGGAGAAACAGTCTCATAAAAGACGCCTGTGCCCTGATACATTTGGTCCTTGCAGTGTTCCTGTCCTTTCCAAGTCATACTAACTTCCCCTTCTTTCATATGATTCTCTGCACTCTGGCAAAGAGTTGGTTATGTTTCTTAATATTTGCTTTGATACACTGCTGAGTCTTTCTGAGGCTCTCTATGGTAGGCTCTTGTCTTGCTACTTGTTTTCTCCTACACCCAAGATCAAAAACTCAAGTGACAACATATGCTGGAGAGGATGTGGAGAAAGAGGAAGCCTCCTCCATTGCTGGTGGGAATGTAAACTTGTACAACCACTCTGGAAATCAACTTGGCACTTTCTGAGACAATTAAGAATAGTGATTCCTCAAGATTCAGCTATACCACTCCTAAGCATATATCCAAAATTTGCTCAAGTACACAACAAGGACATTTGCTCAACTACGTTCGTAGCTGCTTTATTCGTAATAGCCAGAACCTGGAAACAAGCCAGATGTCCCTTCAGTTGAGGAATTGATACAGAAATTGTGGTACTTTTACACAATGGAATACTACTCAGCAATTAAAAATGAGGAAATCATGAAATTTGCAGGCAAATGGTGGGACCTGGAAATGATTATCCTGAGTGAGGGATCCCCAAAACAGAAAGACACACATGGTATATACTCACTTACATAGCCCTATAAGATAAGATAAACATACTGAAATCTATACACCTAAAGAAGATAAACAAGAAAGAGGACCTGGGGTAAGAGGATTAATCCTCACTTAGACAAATGGGATGGACAATGGATGTAGGAGAAAACAGTATATCTTTATTAAACTTTTGGAACATAGTTCATTAATTTTTTTGCCTCAAACCAAGAACAGCACTTGTTGTATACAAAGGACAGAACTAATTACTGATAAATTGGAAACACATAGTGATTTTTTTCACACTACTGCACTATTCTGTTCATTTTTTTAAAAGCTTGTTTATCAACTTCTTTAAGGGAAACATGACATATTTATTATAAGTGTTGCATTATCAATGGCCTACAGACTATAAGATGGCCATCCTGACACAGATCATTACTTCACTATGTGAAATTTTTATGGAATGGAGCTTTAGAAGATAATACACAGCTTTTGCCATGCAATCTTATTCCCACAACAAAACATTTCTGATGTGCCACAAAAGCAGTCTAGGTAATG
The DNA here is from genome assembly GCA_028658305.1 of Pachyuromys duprasi. Classification (NCBI taxonomy): domain Eukaryota; kingdom Metazoa; phylum Chordata; class Mammalia; order Rodentia; family Muridae; genus Pachyuromys; species Pachyuromys duprasi. Next base: position 65,558,729 of record CM053766.1, read on the forward strand.
TGCAAACAGATGTGTGCGGCCATGTCCTAATACAACTTCACTTATGAGAACAGATTGCAGGACAGATGTAGCCCATATCTATACTAGCTTTTCTTAAACATAGTTAAAAGGGATAATGAATGCAATGCCTAAAGGTACCCATTTATGTATTTGATGGCTTTCTATGTTACACATCTAGAGTAATGAAGGCTATTGTTCTCTTTAAGGAGATCTGAGAAAACAGCTACTATTTTTTTTTGTATGTTTCAGATGACCATCCCTGAGTAAACAAAAGACATATGTGGAGATAAAACTCCATTTGTGGATGAGCCAAGGCCCATATTACATTTTATCATATGTTATCATTTTTTATATTAATTTTGTTTTAAGCAATTCTCCTTAGCTCTTTCTTTGTCATTTAAATTATTTTATTGTATATAACTTGAAATCCCATGTTTACCACTAGCAATTATGTTTTACATGTATTATCAAGAACAATTTTCAGTTTGGTGTACAAATGATTCAAAATAATATATTTTTGTAACCTTTAGTTATGAACTTGAAACTTACTACAAACAGCTCTTCCTCATTAATTGAAACGGGAAAAGAAAAGAAACGTTCTTGTTAATTTTTATGTCTGGGAGAAATCTTTAACTAGAATTTTGCAGGTGACTCATATGTAACTTTCTAGTATGCAGTACTTAAACCAAATTCTTCAGATATTACTCTCTCAGTTTATTTGTCCTGCTAGAAATTATGTTTCTCCATTCAAAAGAAAATATCTAGAAGATAACTGCTTTTGATACTTTTTCAGTAACCAAGTTGGTTCAAACCATGCTCTTTTTTGTGTGTTATACCAGTAAATTTTGAATTAATTTTAGCTTCTTTTCTCTTTTTAAATTCACACTCAATGACCTAGAGAACTCTACTTAAAACATAAAACTGTGGGGCTGGAAAGATGGCCTAGGGGCAAAAGTACTCTGTGAAAACATGAAGCCCTGAGTTCAGTCTCCCTACATCTATATTGAAAAGAATGGTGAGGGAGGGGCCACAGCCAGTATGCAAAGTGAATCAATTGTAATGAATAATAATTAACATTTAAAAATAAAGAAAAAGAATGGGAAAAAGTAAGATTAAAACATATTATATGCATATATAAAATCTCAAGCATATCCTTATATATACATATGTGCATGTGTGCAGTGAGAGAGAGAGAGAGAGAGAGAGAGAGAGAGAGAGAGAGAGAGAGGGAGAGAGAGTGTCACAGATGTTTTTCACTGTTTTAAGCCCATAGTGTAAATACCTCCAGAGGACTGAAGTTGGGGAGGGGATCTAGGCTCACACAGATTGTGGCCAGTCTGTTCTCATCTGGGGACTGAACACAGAACATCTGGCAGTGAAGCTGTGATCCTATCACATGATCTGAGTTTTTAAATTTAGACTCATGTGCTGTTTGTTTTAGTGGTTGTGAATTTCAAAATCTCACAATATCAAATTGCCTCTATCCAAATTCTGACATGAATTAGATTTAAGATTTGTACATCTATTTTCTAGTAGTCATATTTAGCTTTATGAAATGGCATTCACTTGTATTTACATACAAATATATATTTACATATCTATATATTCAGTCTTTCATCTCTGAAAGGAAGTTCATGTTATAAACCCCATGTCTCTCATGTCTTATTTAAAAGAACCAAATGATCAACTACTTAAGACAACAATTTGTGTCTTTGAAAATTTCAAACACATACACAATGTAACTGTCATATTCATCTCTTGCCTTCTCACTCCAGATCTCCTAGATCCCTCCCAACTTCATATCTTATCTTTAAAAAAACATTAGCACTCAGTCCAGTTAATGCTGCTTATACGTGTATGAGTATTGAGTCACCTACTGGGGCGTGGGCAAGCCTACCAAGAACTACTCCTCCAGAGAAAAACAACTCTCCCTTCCTGTGCATCCATCAACTGCCATTAGCTCCACACCTGGGCAGAAGAGGGATACAGGAGCTCCTTTCCATCCATATTGAAATTTTTCATTGGCTTGATGTTCTGTATGTAGCCACAGATTCTGTATACTTGTGTGTTTAACAGTCAGGCCATGTTCAGGGACCAGAAATTCATACCAGTCCCCTATCATATTACACAGATACTTGAACATCCATGTTCACTGAAGACTTATTCACAATATCTAGGAAATGGAACCAGACAAAATATTATCAAATTAGAGATGGATAGTGAAAATAAGGTCCATATAGAGAATAGAATACTACTCAGCAGTAAAGAAAACAGAAACTATGAAATTTGTGTGTAAATAGATGAAACTAGAATCAGTTGTACAAAGCAATGTCATCAAAACACAAAGAGAAAACTATGGTATTTTCTACTTTTTATATGAGGGCTAGTTTTAAATTGCTGTATTGTATGCTTAGCTTTGGTACATATAGAAGCTGTACAACTGAAAATAAACCAGTGTACTGCTATGCAGAGGGAGGACAGTATTGAATACTGGGAGCGAAAAGATACAGCAGGTAATGGAGTTATAGTTATGGAGAAACAAAGTGATGGAGAAGAGCTAACCAAAATGAAGCATATTATTTACAAAGCTACATTGGAACCTATGATCTTGTAACCTAAATACAAATACTGAAAGGTAATAGTAGAATATACATGATATAAAAAGATGGGGGCAGGGAGCATTGGGAACAAAATGTTTAAGTGGGGTGGATACTAGATCATGAGGAAAAGGATGGGGTCTGTTGTGCTAATTAAAACTTAGGCTGCATGAAGAAGCCTTTGAAACCCCTCGAGTTTATAAACACACACACACACAAATTTTAAAGGAGTTTGAGAAGATATATTCCACATGGTTGAACAGTGCTGTTCTCAGAACACATGGGTTATTAAAAGAAAATCTCAACACATAAGAGCATACTTTCAAAAATGAGAAATGGGCGTGTTATTAGGGTTGAGTACAAAGAAGAACCTCTGTGCATTACTTATCAATAAAATATTTGGGTGCATCCATGATGCATAGCTGGTGTAAACCTGGCTTATGGGCTTCAGATTTCAGGATATCACACAGGAATTTTACAACTGTAAGTGTCGTGGTTAGTCTCTACTTTCAATGTGATGAGACATAAAACCACACAGGAGATGGGCTTGTATGCATGTACGCAAGGTCTTATATTGAGTAGGCTTAATATAAGGTAGGGGGATCCACACATGGAGGATGGAATTATTGCGTCTGGTGGGATCCTGAACTGGAGAAAAGAATAAAGGTGGCCTGAGCACAAGCATTCATTACTCTCTGCTTATCAACTGTGGAAGCAACCAGACCAATTGTCTCTAGCTCCTTCTGCTATGATCTGCTTTCCATGGTAGACTATAACCTCACACTGTGAGGTAAAATAAATTCGTCCTTAGGTTGCTTTGCTAATGCATTTTTTATTATCAGAAATTGAGAAATTAATTAGGACAGAAAAGGAAAGGCTTTGTGTTCTGCTCGTCCAGATAAGGGGACACTATTGGAGAAAGTTTGTGCTATGTTTTTCTCCTCCATCCTATTCTAAGAGTCTAGGAACATATCGCAAGTATCTGTGTTAGGAATAGGATGCAAATGAGTGTTATATTTTGGTTACCTATCTGGCTTAGTTAAAAATTACCTTCTATGCACATTCTATATATCATTTATATTTTAGAATCTTATTAATTTAAATACATTCAAACTCCTATGTTCCCTTAACAGACTGGCAATGAACACACACAGTAGATACATATAAAAATGTGCATGTATATATGTGTGATCTGTCAGTGCGTGCTCCAATTACAGTTCCTACAAAAAAAATCTATTCATCTTCTTCATGGGATCTTGGTACTTTTAACCCTACCCAACTTATCCATATGTTACATTTGTAGTGATCTTGTATAACTGACTTTATTGTTATTAGTTTTGTACATGTACTGCATTCACACTGATCATTCTTACTCCCTACCTCCTTACACTTTCCACAATCCACCCTCTCCATAGGTCTCACTCACAGATGCATGGCCTAGTTTGTTTTGTTTTGCTTTGTTCCTTGACCCATTGCAATTAACAGGCATTAGTCCGACCATAGTTTTTGAACTTTTTGTTGGAGTCTGGTAAGTACAGAGGTTACACCACTAAAAATAATGACTTTCTTTCTCCAAGACATTGTGACTACCCTATAGTTCAGAGATAAAGGATTGAGCCCCAAAGCCCACACCTCTCTTATTTGATTGTAAACAAGGACTCTTCTCTTGTGGGCCTACTGTACAGTTGAGAGCTAGTGATTGCAAAGGCTGGATCAACTCTAGATATCGGCATTTCAAAGCCCTGTCTGGCTCTTATTTACTTTCTAACCTTTATTTGGTAGTATTCCCTGAGCTGTAGGGAGGGTAGTGTAAGTGGACTATTTAGATTGGTCCACAACCATCACTTACTTTCTGAATTTTTATTTTTCTGCATTATGTGTAGATAACCAATGATTGGATTCAAATGTCATTTCATTAGGGGAGATGTAATACGTGAGACTCTGAGCCTGGGTAACAAACTTGATCTGGGAAGGGAATAGGCTCACAGTGGGAACTTATTTCTAGTATGTAACTAAACTGATATAGAAGAAAAGTTACTTCTAAATAGCTGAGGTGATAAAAGTGGTTCCTAGACATAATCAGAGAGGTCTTCCCTCATAATGAACAGTGGTGAATGTGGATGCCTGGCTGTCTTGTCTAACTTTCAATGTAGCAACTCAGTAACAGTAGAATCAAGGTATGAATCATCTCACTGCTTATTATATAAACAATCTGTGCTGCCTGTTCCTTGCTTACATAATAGCTAGCTTATTTATACAATTAAGCTGATTGCTTAACAATTTCTAATATTATATTTAACATTTGTTTTCACTTTTTAGGTGTAACATACTATTCAGAAGTCTTGACAAATTTTATTCTTTTAATCCCAAAGAAAACATCATAAGTTTTATGATTACGCCAATTTTTAAAAACAAAGAGTAGTACAGAATATTATAAGTGTATGAGGCAAAGAAAAATATTTGAACACAAAAAAATATCTCAAGAACCAATACCCAGAACTATTTCTTTTTTGTTAAATCCACATTATGATGCACTAATCTTGTACAGTTGTCAGAAAGCACTTCAAAGAAAATGCTCTTCTAAACAAACTATTCATGACTAGAAAGAATCAAAAGAAGTCCAATTCTGAAAACATGTCCACCCACACAAAGCATCAAACTCAAATCCAGCCAGGGAAGTTATTGTGTTTATTAAACTAGTCTTATTATCTGTCTTTTATTATTTTTCTTGCTGCTTATCATCACCTTCTTCTTAATTTTCAGATGGCAATTTAAAAGATGGCTCTTGTCACATCTGCAACAGTGATTTACTAAGTAAAGGACAGTACATCTTCAACAATATTTTTATTTTAGAATGTATTCATTTTTTCTAAAAGCTGTGTGTGTTCAAAATGAAAAGTAATTATTCTTTTAGTAAGTTGATACACAGTTAAATATCCCAGGGCCTTGGTACAATAAAATATAATGGGTAAATCCTCTGACTACTTTTGACTCATATCTTAAGAGTTTCTAATAACACATAAAGAGATACGTCTATATTTGTAATGTGTAAAAATTGTTTACCATTGCTATCAGGTTGCTGGTTGGAGATTTAACTATCTGACATGTGGTAAAGAAAGTAGCTTCAGAAAGATAATAGAATATTTACAGTGTGCAACTGCTACTAAGAGAAGTATTGCAGCTCAGAAAAATCTTAATAGTAAATTAAATCAAAGCATAGTACTATGATTGTGAAATGTTCAGTTGGTCATTTATAATATAATATGAAAGTATTTAAAGAAATGAAACCCATTTGTAATGACTTGCGATTAGCTATAAATACGAATGATTCAGCCATCCATCATTAAAATGTTGCTTTATAATATTTATAAAACTGGCAGTGTCAGAGAAACCCAAAATCCTTACAAAATGCAGGACAAGCTAATTAGCTGAGTAGTGGTGATCACTACCAGACAGCATATATGCATTTCAATTCATTAAAGTATTTTGTTTATTTTGGCTGTGGTAAAGAGTTTTATTTTAATTGATTAAATTTATTCTTTGGTGTGCCCCTAAGAATCATAGGAGAAGTGTTACATTAAAGAGAATGCAGACTTACAATTTAAAATACAGTTCACTATTGCCTTCCAAATGTTTACACAATTCTCATGCACTTCCATATACATTTTTGTATGAGGTCATGTATAATTTTTGTTTCGAGTCTTTATATTTATTCTTAATATATAAAGATTTAATGTGTAAATATTGATGAACTGGGAGATAAATATTTACATTCTCCGTTAATTAAGGTTATGAATATATTCATTATTGTTTGACTTTTCATGCTACACCCTTTATTGTGTTTTGGTGTTTCAAAAAAATTCTATGCAAGATTCCAAAGAATGGGAGCAATTCATAGTTCCGCACAGCTGCAACACCTATGAACTGCAACAAGAACCAACATGGAAAGATACCTACAAATGTGCATCAAGTGGCAATCAGATATTGATAGTATCCACCAGCTATTTAAATGGACTTTAAAAATTCCCAACTAGAACCCCTGCACAGATGTAGCCTATAGCAGCTCAGTGTCCAATGTTTTCCCTAGCAAGGGGAACAGGGATGAACTCAGTGGCTGGCTCTTTGATCACCTCACCTTGATAGGGGAGCAGCCTTACCAGGCCACAGAGGAAGACAATGCAGACACTCCTGATGGGACCTGATAGGCTAGGGTCAGATGGAAGAGGAAAAGGACCTCCCCTATTAGTCAACTGGGGGAGGGGCATGAGATGAGAAGAGGGAAGGAGGGTGGGATTGGGAGGGGAAAAGGGAGGATGCTACAACTAGGATGAAAAATGAATAAATTGAAATTAATAAAATCAATCAATTAATTAAAAAAGAAAACATTCCTAACTAAATTCTAAATAGCATCCTTATAGTCACTAATACCTATAGCTATTACTCCTCATCAAAGAAGCTTCCCATTACCACAATTGTAGAAAATTCAAAGATCAATACATCATAGGATGTCCATTCCAGTGGCTCTAACTACATCACAGATCCTGTTTCTATGGATCAGGAAAGGGCACAGAAGAAGGAACTGAAAGACTCTAAGGACCAAAATATCAGAAAGTATATTGTGAAAAATTCTTTCATGGATGTGCCTACATAAACATGATCTGAACATGACAACATCAATAGGCATGCTAACACAAGAGGAATGAAATCCTAAGAGACCATACCCCTGAACCAAGAACTAAAGGAAACTGATGGCTACTGAGAGAAAGTTAGCATACCCCAGAGATGAAGCCCCTAAATGACTTACATATAAGGTGGTCAGTCTTGAACCACACATGCACAAACAAGAAAATGGACACATAGGGTATGTTTATATATGTGTGAGTATGATAATAATTAAAGGCTATTAATTTGAGGAGAGAGCATGGAAGGAATGGACAGATGGGACAGGTAAGGGCTGAATGGAGGAAGTTGAGGGATATAATTAAAAATGTCTAACCTTTATTGTGAAACACTTTGTGGTTTAACTCTGATGCTGTCCTTTGGGTGATCATTGCATAGAGCAATGACTAGCCAGAACAGATCAACAGTTTGATAACTAGTGATTAGATAGTGACTACTGAGTGAATGAGGAACATGTGTGTTTGATGGGAAGGTGGATGATTGTCCCCTACATGGGGCGAAGAAGGATACTCAGAACAGTGAGTTATGAATTGTTTATTTCTGTAATTCTCTATTTACTAGGTTCTGCTCATCCACAGTTGACCTTGAGTAGATGTTAGAAAGCAATAAGAGGAAATTGTTGTAAAATTACATCACCAAAAGAAGATAGTCTGTAGTTAGTAAACAGAATCCCTCAGAGACTATTGAAACATAATCGGTCATTATTTTTCTCCTGGCTTTTGATTTTTTTTCCTCAGTGTCCAGTAATGTTAACCTCTTAGCTAATAATATGTATAATACTGAGATACTGTCTTGTCATCGCTCACTCAAAATCACTTAGCTGTTCCTTGATGTCATGGAACAAAATGTAAACACTCACACAAATACAATAGCCACATGGTGGATTAGCATATTTTCTGTTCGCAGCCTAAAGTACTCTTTTAGTATCAATATATATATTGATAGTGTGTATATATATATATATATATACATATATATATATATACACACACACACACTATCTTTTGTTACTTTGCAATGTTTTAGTTTCAAGCTAATAATCTAAGAATGCAACATTCTCTTTTAAGTTCTGATGGATTTTTAAAGTTTACAGTTTCTCCCCCTGCCCCCTCCCCCGGAAACATTCTGTGTCCTTTATCTAAGTTTTAAGTTCTTTGCTACACAAAAGCTTGGTTAGTCTGAGATATTGTGGTGCTATTTCTTCATGTATCCTACTCTAGACTCACACTAGCTCAAGGACAGGTTCTGTGTTTTTGTCATCATTTTAGGTGTTCAGCAAAATGTTCAATCAAAATTAAAGATGAAATCATAACTATGAAATAAATAGATCACCTACTCACTGGCTTCTTATCAATCAATCAGACAGAGCTTTTAAAAAGCATTTTATGAAAGTGTTGTAGTCAATTAGTTAGAACTTACAGAAAATGTTAAAGTTCGTTGTTTAATTATTTAGGGCTATTTTGTCAAAGAAATCAATTAATCAATTGAGCATAAAAACACATAGAACATGATCCTGATTTTGCAAGGTACCTTACAAATTAGAAACTGACTGCTGTATATGCATAGCCATAACCAAGACTCATGTCTTCCTGATAGAGTTCTTAACTGTTATGACCATGGCTAACCCAATTTTCTGTACACTGTTAGCACTTATTGAAACCTTATGCTCTAGAAAAGCCTGTATCATAATCTGAAACACCCAAAGTCCATTTTTCAAATAAGACAAAGGACAGCAATCATAAGTATTTATAATCTAAATCTATATACAATGTTTTACTCTTTGCCAACATGTCATGGAAAATCATTGCTATTAATTTAGTTTATCTATTATTTTAGGCTTTTAAGTGTTAATAATGTTTATTTACATATACATATACTGTGACAATAAAATTACAGAAAAAACTTTAAGGAAATTTTGTTTAAACAACATAATTTTAATACAATATAATGCTTTGCTAACATACATTTCAAACTAATTTGTTCTATAAAATGATAAACGTCAAGTAATAAATAATAATAAATGATAAACATCAAGTAATAAAAATAATAAAACAAATATGCTAAATTATCCTGGACTCTTTACCATTATTCTTTTCTTTTACTCACTGTAAGTATGATAAAAATAAATTACTTGTGGTACATTTGCATAATGGAATACTCCTCAGCAATTAAAAACAAGGAAATCATGATATTTGCAGACAAGTGGACAGAACTAGAAAAGACTATCCTGAATGAAGTAACCCAGAAGCAGAAAGACACACATAGTATATACTCACTTATAAGTGGATATTAGACATGTAATATAGGATAATCACACTAAAATCTATATTCCTAAAGAAGCTAAACAAAAAGGAGGACCCTAGGGAAGATGCTTAACCCTCATTCAGAAGGGCAAACAGTGTAGACATTGGAAGTGGGAGAAGACGGAACAGGACAGGAGACTTCCACAGAGGGCCTCTGAAAGACTCTACCTTGCAGTGTATTGAAGCAGATGCTGAGACTCATAGCCAAACTTTGGGCAGAGTACAGAGAATCTTATGGAAGAAGGGGGAGATAGAAAGACCTGGAGGGGACCAGAGCTCCATACGGAGACCAACAGAGCCAAAAATTCTGGGCACAGGGGTGCCAGCAGAGACTGATGAATTAACAAAGCACCAGGCATGGAGAGGACTTAGACCCTCTGCTCAGATGTAACTCATGGACCGTGAGGGTTCCATCGTAAGGGGAGCAGGGGCAGTCTCTGGCATGAACTGCATTGCCAGCTCTTTGATTACCTCTCCCTGGTGAAGTGGCCTTACTAGGTCACACAGAAAAAAAAATCCAGACAGTCCTGATGAGACCTGATAGGCTAGGGTCAGATAGTAGGGGAGGAGGACTTCCCATAGCAAAGGACTAGGGAAGGGATGGGGGGGTGCAGAGAGGGTGGGACTAGAAGAAGATGAGGGAGGGGGCTACATCAGGGATACAAAGTGAATAAATTGTAATAAATAATGGTAATTTAAAAATATTTAAAACAGAAGAAAGAATTATACAATCTGAAGAGAATAGGGGAAGGCCATAGGGGGAGGAAGGAGGAGAGGGAGGATTGGACCAGGAGGAGATGAGGGAGGGTGCTACATCAGGGATACAAAGTGAATACATTGTAAATAATAATAATAATAATAATAATAATAATAAAAGAAAAAAGAGCATAGAAGAAACTAAAAAAATAAACAAAACACTGCACTAAGTTGATCTAGGGAACAAGGGATGTAGGGAGGGGCTGTAGGAGTGTGAAGGGAGGCAAACTGTAGTTGGGATGTAATGGCTGAGAAAAGAATAAAAGTTAAAAAAAACAAGTTTTAAAAAAGACTGTTTATTTGTGAGTACAACATCCCATGGACTGGACTACTGGACTGCATAAGAAGGGGAAAGAAATATAGGCAACTGAGTTAGCCTGTCTTTGCTTTCTGATTGTGACTGCCACTTGATCAGCTACCTCAAGGTTTTGTCAGAATTTTGCAGTAATGGTAGACTAACTATACTCTTAAATTGTGAGCTAACATAATCCCCCCTTTTTTTCTTAAGTTGTTTTTCTCAAGAACAGTGATAGGAAAAAAGGGGGTGGGGGGGGGAGGTTAGCTTATACACTGTCATATTAGGATAGAAGTAATAATTAAGCTCCCATCATGTCAAACAATTTGTTCCTTATAATTTTTATTTTTCTGTGTAAGTTGTCACAATAGAGAACATTATGTTTTTAAATTTATGATGACATATTTCCCAGCTAGAGGATAGTATAAAGGAAGAGAAAGTAATGTTGGATTGGTCTTACATAGATTGGCTTTAATACTTCAGTGCTCACAATCATTATTGTTCTCTAAGCCTGGTCCAGCGATAGAGCTACCAAGGGACACATCCTGCATAACTCTAAAAGGAGAATCATCTTTCCTAAAAGAGTTAAGCATTTGGATTAAATCAGATGCAAATTCAATGCTTTTGTGTTAGTCATTAAATTTACTATTACTGCTCACTTTATTTACTAGGTATTATAAAATAATTTGAGACTTATTTGGGGTTGGGTTGTGTCACCTAAAAGTACAATAAATCTAACCCCCCAGAACCCATGAGTGTGAGCTAGTTTCAAAACTGTCTTTCCTTCACAACCCAGATTCCTTAAAATCACTATAATGTAGGAATATTCACATTTCAAGAATTCCCTCTTCCCATGCACTTTCTAGACCACTTTCTTTGCCTTGTAATTTTTCATAACTTCCTCTAATCTATCCAATGATCATCTATCTCAGGATAATCTTTTATTAATACTGTGTTGCTCAGCTGGAGTGCTAGGTTTCTTTAGTCCCAGCACCACAATACCTCCGAGCAAGTGCATCTCTGTAATTCTGAGACCAGCCTACAGCTAGAGAGATGGACCAGTGGTTAAGAGAACTACTCTTCCTGGGAATCTGAGTTCAATTTCCAGTACCTACAAAGCAGCTGTAACTCCAATTCTAGGGCATCTACTCCTCCTCTAATCTCCATGGCACCAGGAATGCACATGGAAACACCTTTACACATAAAATTAAAAAAAAAATAAAAAAAAATTAAAAAATATCTTCTGCTTACAAGCTTAGAACAGTTTCTGTTGTGTAGTAAGAGCACAATAAATGTTTACTGAGTAAATGAATTGAATGATTATATTAATCTTAATTTAATTATAATAGTTTATTATAAACATACTATAAAATAGAAAAGTTACACAGAATAAAGAATTCTGGATTAAAGCAACTCTTAAAACTCCATTCCTGAGGATCCAAGATGGCTGCCACGAGAGAACACTGTGTCTGAGGAGTAGGAGAGCAGAAACAACGCAGCGGCCAGGAGACTGAACTCTGGGACCTAAAACGCCAGCATTGTGAGTGCCAGGTGAGCGGAACTCCTACAGTGAGAAAATCAAGTGAGAAAACCCTAGGGACACCCAGTTATTACCTGGAGAAATTTCCCGGTGACCAGCAGCGCACAGCTCTGATCTGGACGAGCGGCTGCACTGGGCGCCCGCACCCGCCATTATAGACTGGATCGCACAGTCTCGCGGGCAGTCTCGGGAGGAACCGGGAGCCGTTTTCACTGAACTGCGCCCTACGAGCGCACACTGCACCACTGCACCCGGTTTCTGCGCCGACCCACGGCTGTGCGGCGGGCACAATCCGATCATCGGAGCCACCCCAGACTGAGTGGATTGGGGGACCGTTTTGACCAGTCCGCACACTGCAGGGGCGGGAGCCAAACACTTCCGCCAGCAAAAACTCAGTCAGTGTGTGAGTCCACCGGCAGATCTGGGAGAATCCCAAGTTCTGCCTCAACCCAGGAGTATGCGGCGGGCACGAACCAATATCCAGAACCACCACAGACTGAGTGGATTGGGGGACTGTTTTGAACAGTCCGCACACTACTGGGGCGCTCGCCGAACTCTTCTGCCAGCAAAAACTCAGTCAGTGTGTAAATCTGCCTGGATGTGGGAGGAACCCGAGTTCTGTCTCAACCCACTGCTGAGAGGATCCTGGGAACATCTTGACCAGACCGCACACTGAGGGCGAAAGCTGCATGCATCCACCGGCAAAAAACCCCAGTTCAGGTGTCTGTCCACGGGCCAGACAGAGAAGGCCTCAGGCACCATTTCTGAGAGTCCTGCATATAGGGGATGCACACCAACCCAAACCCACTGTGTGTGCCCCAAATATCATCTCAGACCGTGGTGCACAGCCCCTGGCACAGAAGGAGGTGCCAAATGTCCATTCCAGGGGAGAGCCCTTAGCAGCAAGCCCAGGGCGGAGTGCACAGCCCCAGCTGACATCTCAAAACTGGACACTCAGACTCTAGCACAGAGTGAGGAGTAAAGACTCCAGACCAGAGGGGTGACCAGCCTGCAGTGCTCACAGCTTCTAGCACAGAGCACGAAGCTGGGCACACAGAGCCCACAACAGAGTTCAACTGAGACAAAACACATACCACAACCCACCAGAAATCCCTGATCTTCTTG
>CM053766.1:65572524-65591680 GCA_028658305.1 Pachyuromys duprasi
AATGGTCCCCCAATCCACTCAGTCTGGTGTGGCTCCGATGATCGGACGGAACCCGCAGCACAGCCGTGGGTCGAAGCAGAACCCGGGTGCAGTGTGCGCTCGCAGTGTGCAGTTCAGTGAAAATCGCACCTGGTTCCTCCCGAGACTGCGTGCAAGACTGTGTGATCCAGTCTATAATGGCGGCTGCGGGCGCCCAGCGCAGCTGCTAGTCCGGATCAGAGCTGTGTGCTGCTGGTCACCTGGAAATTTCTCCAGGTAATAACTGAGTGTCCCTAGGGTTTTCCCACTTGATTTTCTCACCATAGGAGTTCTGCTCACCTGGCATTCACAATGCTGGCGTTTTAGGTCCCAGAGTTCAGTCTCCTGGTCGCTGCGTTGTTTCTGCTCTCCTACTCCTCAGACACAGTGTTCTCTCGTGGCAGCCATCTTGGATCTCCCCCAGTGCAGTCCAGGCATTTTACTATCTGCCACTAACTTGTCACTCCAGTCAATTTTCCCTTCCAATCTCTCTTCTCTTCCTGTCTTGCTTATGTATCTTGCGCCAGCCACTCTCATCTTAATATTCCACACTTATGCTTATCATTTCTATTCGTTTTTTTCCTTTATTTATTTTTTATATTAATTAATGTTTATTTACTTTGTATCCCAGCTGTAGCCCCCTCCTTTATTCCCTCCCAAACAAAATGACAGCCTACAGACTGAGAAAGGATCTTCACCAACTTTATATCGGACAGATATATATTATATATTCAGAATATATAAAAAACTCAAGAAGTTAAAAAGCAACAAATCAAGAAATCCATTTTAAAAATGGGGTACAGAGCTAAACAGAATTCTCTGTAGAGGAATCCAGAATGGCAGAGAAACACTTAAAGAAATGCTCTTTGTCCTTAGCTGACAGAGAGATGCAAATCAAAATAACCCTAAGATTTCTCCTGACACCCATCAGAATGGCTAAGAACAAAAACTCAAGTGACAGCACATGCTGGAGAGGTTGTGGAAAAAGGGGAACCCTCCTCATTGCTGGTGGGAATGTAAATTTGTACAACCACTTTGGAAATCCATCTGGTGCTTTCCCAGACAATAAGAAATAGTGCTGCCTCAAGATCCAGCTATACCACTCCTAGGCATATATCCAAAAGTTGCTCAAGTACACAATAAGGGCATTTGCTCAACCATGTTTGTAGCAGCTTTATTTGTAATAGTCATTTCTATTCTTAAGAATAGCCACTATGCCTGCTCTTTGATCACCTCCTCCCGAGGGGGTTGCAGTCTTATCAGGCCACAGAGGAAGACAATGCAGCCAGTCCTGATGAGACCTGATAGCCGATAGCCTAGGGTATGATGGAAGGGGAAGAGGACCTCCCTTATTAGTGTACTGGGGAAGGGGCATAGAAGGAGAAGTGGGAATAAAGGTGGGATTGGGAGAGGAGGAGTGAGGGGGCTACAGCTCGGATACAAAGTGAATAAAACTGTAATAAATAAATTAATTAATTAAAAAGATAAAAGAAAAAATCTACTATCTTGAAGTTGGGGTTTTCAATTCTCATGCAAATCTTTGTACATTCTATGCATATACACACACTCTGGGCAACATACAGTGTAATTCTGGCTTGGAATGTATATACATTACCTCCTCCACTTATCATGGAGTATTTGAGGTTTATCAGTGCTGATACATGTTTCTAAGCAGCCTTCTGGTATAAGAATAGAATCATTTCTTTAGACTCTTACACAAAATGTTGGACTATGTCTATTTCCATTTTCTTCTATTATAAGCAGTACATTGGCAGGCACTTTCTTTTCTCTCTTTTTAAATGAGTCCTATTCAAATGAACTCAGCTGTAGGAAATTGTCCATGGCACATTCAAATTAGACAGTCCTGTCCACGAGTTCCTCCTCAACACCTGCTCATACCAATGCAAGATAAATTTCATGTAAAATTAATATTTCCATGGGAAGTTCCCATGAGAGCACCTGTCTTCTGTACTGGGGAATATAATGTCAATGAAAAGTCAAAGACGCCAAAAAGAAATACGAAAGGAAATAAATCAGTTTGGGTAGTTTCCCATGCGATGTTTACAATGCCTACAACAATGGGATAAAGACTTAGCTAAATTTTGTAGAAAACTGTAATAGAACTGCAAGCAATTTTTTTACTACTTGACAAACGTTTAACTCTTTATGTTAATCTATGATATCCTTAAAGTAATTAATAAGAAAAACTGTAATACTTTAATATTTATCACAGCTGTGATGGAAATCAAAAGATTTTCCCTTTTTGGATGAATTACTCAAGGAGTTGACATCCTTCACTAGTAAGCACAATTCTGGAGCCGCTATAGCAAGATTATGAAACTGAGTAATGGATGCTACTAGCAGCCCAGTTTTACAGCCAGTTGTTAGCTGGCAAGGTGATAATAAGAACTAGAATAGTGAATGCACTACGGCACTGAGGTAGAATGCAGTAGTGTGCATTTACATGGCTTTTGGTACTGCATGATGCTAGGGTGAGGTGATGGATGACCTCTTAAAGGCTGTGTCTGTTTTTTTTTTAATTAATTACAATTTGTTCACTTAGTATCCCTGCAGCAGCCCCCTTCTTCCTCTCCTCCCAGTCCTACCTACCCTCCTTTTTCTCCTCCTATGCCCTTTCCCTAGTCCCTTGATAAGGGTGGAAAAACAAACAAACAAACAAACAAACAAACAAACAAAAACCAAAATAGCTAAAACAATCCCATACAATAAAGATCTTCTGGAGTTATCTCCATTCCAGATCTCAAGCTATACAACAGAGAAACAGTAACTAAAACGGCATGGTACTGGCAAAGAAACAGACTGGTGGGTCATTGGAATCAAATAGAATACCCCAAAATAAGCCCACACACCTATGAAAACTTAACTTTTGACAAAGAAGCCAAAACCATACAATGGAAAACAAAAACAAAAACAGCATATTCAACAATTGGTGCTAGTCTAATTGGATGTCTACAAGTAGAAAAATGAATATAAACCCATATTTATCACCCTGTACAAAGTTAAAGTCCAAGTGGAACCAAGACCTCAACATAAAACCAGACACACTAAATCTATTAGACAAATAAGTCGGGAAGAGCTTTGACCCCATTGGCACAGGAGACAATTTCCTGAACAGAACATCATCACCACAGGTTCTAAGATCAACAATTAATAAATAGAACTTCATGAAACTGTAAAGCAAAGGGCATTCTCAACAGAACAAAAGGACAGCCTTCAGACTGGGAAAGGATCTTCACCAACCCAACATCTGACATAGGGCTAATATTCATAAGAACTGAAGGAGTTAAACACCAACAAACCAAGGAATCCAATTAAAAAATGAGACTGTGTCTGTTTTAACCCCAGAAATATCACTTTACAAAGCAACAATTAGGTAAGATTTTTTTATATTAACAATTAGGTTATAATCTTTAGTAAAGTCTTTTATACTATACATGAATAAGGCTTTACACAATTACAAGTTTCCTTTTTTTTTGTTATTAACACAGAACAGGAGTAGTGAGGCAGAAGAATAGAAAATATAAACACAGAAACAGACATGCTGTCGACAGAAGGGAAAGAAACGGCTGTAACTGCCAGAGTTTTGAGTAGGTTTATGTTACTTTCTAAGGTAGAACTTTGAAGGATAGGAGGCTCTATTAACACTTTAATATAGAATTTCTGGTCCTCTAAAACCAGAGTGTGGAAGAATGTATTTGGCTGCTTCAATTCAGGAAGTCTTCAGGAATGTCTTCAAACAGAAACACAAAACAAATACAATGATAGGCGTGTAGGTAGAAAGATGATAGACAGATGATGGATTATATACCAGTGATAAAAATAATAGATGACCATGGGAGTTAAAAATACAAATACATGTACTTGCTCTGGCGGCTGAGGAAGGTGAACAGCAAGAACCTGGGAAACTATTAAACCACAGTGGCCTTTGATCTCCTTTAAGATGATTCAGACTTTAGACTGCATTTTTTTTTTTTTGCTGACTCTAGAGAGTTTCTGATAACTTTCAGTTTTTGAAAACTTGTTATTTTCTCAGTTCCTTTGAGATAGGCTTTTTAAAAAGCCTCTGAAGAGTCTCATAACTCAGTAATATCTTTCCCGAGGACCCGAATGGCATACTTTTAAACCACAGTCTTCAGGAAAACAGAGCACCATTTCCATCCCAGGGGAATGGGAAGCCTTGTAACTTGTTCAGCACTTCATCCTAAGCTATAAACAGAACTCTTCCCAGGAACACGAGCCAACTTTTCCCCTTACATAAAGACAAGAAGCATGGTGGCCTAATATTCCCCTTACCTCACTTTTAAAAACCTCCCAGCCCTTTGTTTTAGGGAAGTTGAGCTCAGCTTGAGTTCTGGTTAGTCATCTCTACTGCAATTGTCTTCATTGTTTTTGCTTTGCCAGGTGCTGTCTGTATTTTGACACCTAGAGGCCATATTTTGCTCTCTAATATTATTATCTAACAAAAGGAATGAAGACTCTGCTAAGAAACAGCTTATTCTAGGAAAGAGGTAAAAAGTTATGTTTGTGGAAGATAAGTTTCTTGTAGAGTCAGGAAGAAGCTAAAAAAAACCCCAGGAAACAGAAGTAATAAACAAATATGCATACAAACAACACATGCACACACATACACAAACACATACACATATATCAGCTATCAGTGACCAAAATAAGAACACATGAAAAAACAAAGATAATAAGGCATTATTTGATTGTGACTCATTGTATAAAATAAATGCCAATAAATCTATACTGATGTAAATTAACAATTGTGTAAATAAATAAGGAGAACATACAAATCTCAAAATATTGTAGAATTCAAAGGAATTTGGACAGTGAGTATTACTCAAAGAGTTAAAGCCAAGCTACGTACTTCTTAAGCATAAATGATACATGCCTAGCATGGTGATATTCTTAAGAATAAATGCAGAACATGAGGGCAGATGTGAGAGGACTAGAAACAAGAAGGGAAACCTATGCGGGGACAATCTCTTTATCTAGCTAGAGGCCTGCAACAGGATAGACTCCTGGGAGGACACTGATGTGACTCTTGCTGAGACTCCTAAGGACCCCTTAGGGAAAGGGGGGGGGATGGAGGGAGAGGGGCATGAAGACTGAAGTGACCACCTCCTAGCCAGGTAGGACTAGTGAAAGGAGGGGAACAACAACTCACCATCAAAACTTGGATCCAAAAATTATCCTACAAGAAGTGCAGGGATAAAGAGGAATCAAAGATTGAAGAAAAGACCAACCAATAGTTGACCCAACCTGAGACCCACCCCACAGTACAGAGACAGCCCCTTATACTGACAATGGTACTCTTCTATGCTTGCAGACAGAAGGCTGACATGACTTTATTCTGAGAGGCTCCAGCCAGCAGTGCATCCAGACAGATGCTGGGATTTGCAGCCAAGCAGAGGGGACAGGAATCTCCTAAGAAGACTAACAGAGACAGAAGACTAACTAGCCAACCTAGTCCCATGGTGGCTTTCAGAGACTGAGACATCAACTAAGGAACATGCATGATCTGGACCTATGCCCCCTGTATACATGTAGCTGATGGGTGGCTTGGTCTTCATATGAGTTGCCTGGTGAGTGGAGAAGGTGGGGCTGTTTCTAACAGGGATCTATTGTCTGCTTTTGGATAACTCATCCCACCCCTTGCAGGGCTGCCTTGCCTGGCCTTGGGAGATAAAGATATGCTCAGTCCTGATGTGACTTGATGTGTTGGGGAAGGTTAATACAGAGGGAGGGGTCCCTCCATTTCTGGAGGGAAAGGGAGAGACAAAGGGAGTAGGGGGGACTGGGAAGATAAAAGGGAGGGGCCACCCTTGGTATATAAAATAAATTTTAAAAAAGGGAAAACAAGAATAAGTAGAAAACATAAGGACAGAAACTTGTGGAGAAATTGGACAAGCACCTGCTTCGGTCATCTAAGTGAGCACCAACAGTGAAATACAATGTACCTTTTATATGCAGTAATTTGTGCATTCCATGTTTGTTTAAACTACCCACCAGATCATTACCCAATTCAAACCATGAGAAAACAACAATAACAACAAAACAACAAGAAACACCAAATAAAAAATGGGCTTCTGAATACCCACTTAAATGTGTACACCTAAAGAAACTAATCAAGAGGGAGGACTCTTGCTAAAATGCTCAATCCTTATCCAGAAAGGCAAAAAGGATGACATCAGAACAAAGAGAAAACAGGGAACAAGTCAGGAGCCTGCCACAGAGGGTCTCAGAAATGCTCTGCTCTGCAGATATCAAAGCAGATGCTGAGACTTATGGCCAACTTTTGGGCAGAGTGCAGGGAATCTCATGAAAGAAGTGGAAAATAGTAAAATCTGGAGAGGACAGGAACTCCACAACAGAACCAAAAAATCTGAGCACAGGGGTCTTTCCTGAGACTGATACTCCAACCAAGTACCATGCATGGAGATAAACTAGGACTCCTGCAGAGATGTAGCCCATTACAGTTCAATGTCCAAGTGGGTTCTGTAGTAATGGGAACAGGGACTGCCTGTGACATGAACTGATCTGCCTGCTCTTTAATCACCTCCCCATGAGGGGAGAGCAGCCACATTACCAGGCCACAGAGGAAATAAATGCAGCCACTCCTGATGAGACCTGATAGACTAGGATCAGAAGGAAGGAAAAGAAGCCCTCCCCTATCAGTGAACTTGAGGAGGGACATGCATGCAGAAGGGAGAGGAAGGGAAGGATTGGGATGGGAGGAGGAAGGGAACTACAGGGGGGATACAAAGTGAATAAAGTGTAATTAGTAAAGAATTTAAATAAAAAAGAAAAAGGAATAATGAATCAATGATTACTTCTTATTTCTGAATAGAGTGAAGTACATGGCAATTGATTATGAATTACTTCCTTTATATCACTGCAGTGTATCACTATGACGACTGCATTATATATGTTGGCAGACTATGTTTACTTAAATTTAGCTTTAGGAAGGAAAAGGGTACTATGCTGGAAAGCACATCATTTATTGTTTCAGGATTATTGCACTGGAGGAATGCTGGTCCAGAGAGCTTCTGATTGAGTGTTTTCTCCTTTGGTGTGAAAGAGTTAGCAGGCTGTGACTTTCCATCTCCTAATCATGCCCTGTGTCTGGCAGAAAGAAATACGGCAGATGCTGGGGTGGGTGTGCTGGAAGCGAAAGCAAAATAACATGTTCCAGTACCTAGAGTTTGGTGTTGGCATGGAGATTATTTGTCCATGACAAAATGCATTTATATTTTGCAGAAATTGTGATGGAGTTGGTGCATTATTCAATTGTACTAAAGTTAACCAAGGATCGAGTCTGTACAAATTTATTTTATTTTATCACTCAAAGAGCACAATGATTAATCAATCATATACTTAAAATTTAAATATAATTTTTATCTGTATTTCAGTCTAGCATTCTACATTCTTACTGTGAGGTAAACTAATGGGCTCAAGATTTTATATATTTAGATAGACTGTATTCTGTACTTATTTTGCTTAAGAAATAAATATAGTATTGGGAGACTTTAGATTTATTATGTATTGAAGAAACAGAGACCAACAGGGAGAACAAAGAGACTTGGGAATTCGGGTTTGATTCTACTGTGATTTGCCCTAGGATTCTTAATTATTCATAAAGATTCCATGAGACTAATACTTCAATCAGAGATGGAGGAATAAAAACTATTTTTCTAATTATATCAAGGATACCTAGTAACTAGGCAGAATAGAAAATACAACAAAGCTCTTTTGTGTTTTTCTACCAAAGTAACAGAATACCATTTGCAGAGGCATGAAGACTAACAGTTAATTAAAGGGACCTCATAAAACAGAAGTTTCTGCATGACTACAGAAAGAGAGGCAGCCTACAAAGTGGAAAAGGATATTAACCAACTACACATTTGATAGAGGACTAATATTCAATATATATATATATATATATATACCTAGATATCAATAAAGCAAATAACCCAATTTAAAAATGGGTTACAGACCTAAACAGAGAATTCTCAAAAGAGGAGACTTAAATGGTTAAGAAACAATTAAAGAAAT
This sequence comes from Pachyuromys duprasi, assembly GCA_028658305.1. Taxonomy (NCBI): domain Eukaryota; kingdom Metazoa; phylum Chordata; class Mammalia; order Rodentia; family Muridae; genus Pachyuromys; species Pachyuromys duprasi. The sequence goes on from CM053766.1 coordinate 65,580,622, forward strand.
GTTCAGCATCCTCATACATCAGGGAAATGTAAATCAAAAGTACTTTGAGATTTTATCTTCTATCTGTCAGAATGACTAAAATCAATGAAACAAGCTCATGCTGACACAGATAATGGTGTACAGCCACCATGGAAATCAGTTCCTCAAGGAGATGGGAATGGATCTACCCCAAGATCCAGCATATACCCACAAAACGTGTAATCTTACCAATGAGATACTTTCTTAACATATGCATTGTTGCTCTACTTAGGATAGCCAGATTTTGTAAACAACACAGAAAACCTCAAGAGAAGAATGAATTAAGAAAGTGTGGTATATTTATACAATCATTACTATGGAGTTGAAAAAAAAATCAAGTCATGAAATCTGTGGGTAAGTGAATAGAACTAGAAAAAAAAACTAAATAAAATTGCCAAAAAATAGGAGAGACAGAATCATGACTGACTTTCTACCATCACCAGATGAACCTTTATGTACTGGGACTGGGTTAATTTTCCTCAATTGGGAAAAGGAATCCATGTCATGGGAACCCCCAAATAATCAAAGCTGCTGAAAAGATTATAGGTTTTTCTTCACAATTGAACTGATACCTACATAGAGTCTTCCATACCTACATTCTGGTGACTTTGATACAGGAAGGTACTCTGCATTTCTACCAAAAGAGAAATATAAAGACCAAACAGGACACAAACCTCTTGACTGACAGTGTGTACTGCCTCCAAGATTTGGTAGTGCAATGATGACAAAAAGCATGTGGGAGATACCAACCAATATCTGATTTGACCTAAGGATCACTCTATGAGATGGAACCAATATACAACACTGCTCAGGTGACAAAGAATCTGAGAGTAGATAACCCCTAACCAAGTGTAAAACTAAAAAAACAAAACAAAACAAAACAGCAACAACAAAACATTATTCTTCAAACCAACTTATCAATGAGTGACTCTTTTTTTTCTTTATGGTTTTTATTAACATTTTTATTTTATATTAATCACAGGTTATGTACTTAGTATCCCAGCTGTAGCCCCCTCTGCATTCCCTCCCTTTCCTCCTCATCCCTCCTTTATCTCCTCCCTGCCCCTTTCCAAGTCCACTGATAGGTGAGGACCTCCTCCCCTTCCATCTAACTCTAGCTTATCAGGTTTCTTCAGGACTGGCTGCAGTGTCCTCTTCTGTGGCCTAACAAGGCTGCTCCGTCCTCAGAGAGCGTGGGGGGGGGGATCAAAGAGCCAGCCATTGAGTTCATGTCCATAATAGTCCCTGTTCCTCTTACTAGGGTACCCACTTGGATATTGAGCCATCATTTGCTACATTCAAGCAGGGGTTCTAGGTTATATCCATATATGGTCCTTGGTTGGAGAAACAGTCTCATAAAAGACCCCTATACCCTGATATGTTTGGTCCTTGCGGAGCTCCTGTCCTCTCCAGGTCATACTAACTCCCCCTTCTTTCATATGATTCCCTGCACTCTGCCAAAGGGTTGGATATGTGTCTTAACATTTGCTTTGATACACTGCTAGGTAGAGTCTTTCCAAGGCCCTCTGTGGTAGGCTCTTGTCCTGCTACTTGTTTTCTCCTACATCCAATGTTCATCCCATTTGTCTTTCTAAGTGAGGATTAATCCTCTTACCCCAGGTACTCTTTCTTGTTTATCTTCTTTAGGTGTATAGATTTCAGCAATGGAGAGAAACTTAAATCAATCCCACTGAAATCACTGTCAAGGCAAAGCTCCCCACTCTCTCCATTTCTCTTCAACATAGTACTTGAAGTCCTAGCTAGAACAATAAGACAATTAAAGGAGATCAAGGGGATACAAATTGGAAAGAAAGAGGTCAAAGTATCCCTATTTGCAGATGATATGATAGCATACATGAGTGACCCCAAAAATTCAACCAGAGAACTCCTTCAACTGATAAACACCTTCAGCAAAGTGGCTGGATACAAAATCAACTCAAAATAATCAGAAGCCCTCCCGTACACTAAAGACGAAGGTGCTGAGAAAGAAATTAGAGAAATAACACCCTTCACAATAGCCACTAATAACATAAAGTACCTTGGGGTGACTCTAACCAAGCAAGTGAAAGATCTGTTTGAGAAAAACTTCAAGTCTCTGAAAAGAGAAATTGAAGAAAATATCAGAAGATGGAAAGATCTCCCGTGCTCATCGATTGGTAGGATTAACATAGTGAAAATGGCTATTCTTCCAAAAGTAATCTACAGATACAATGCAATTCCCATCAAAATACCAACACAATTCTTTACAGACCTTGAAAGAAAAATTCTCAACCTCATATGGAGAAACAAAAAACCCAGAATTTCCAAAACGATCCTGTACAACAATAGATCATCTGAAGGTATCTCCATCCCTGATCTCAAGCTGTACTATAGAGCAATAGTTATAAAAACTGCATGGTATTGGCAAAGAAACAGAAGGGTGGATCAATGGAAACAAATAGAAGACCCCAAAATAAACTCACACACCTATGGAAACTTAATTTTTGATAAAGAAGCCAAATCCATCCAATGGAAAAAAGACAGCACCTTCAATAAATGGTGCTGGACCAACTGGATGTGTATATGCAGAAAAATGAAACTAGATCCATATTTATCACCCTGCACAAAACTAAAGTCCAAGTGGATCAAAGATCTCAACATAACACAAGACACATTTTCTTCTTCGGTTAGAAGAAAAAGTGGGAAAGGTCCTAAAACTCATCTACACAGGAGACCAAAAGCATTGGTGTCCTAAACAGAACACCAAAAGCATTGGCTCTAAGAGCAACAATCATTAAATGGGACCTCATGAAATGTGAAAAGCTTCTGTAAAGCAAAAGACACTGTCATCAAAACAAAATGACAGCTTACAGACCAGGAAAAGATCTTCACCAACCCTATATCTGACAGAGGGCTAATATCCAGTACATATAAAGAACTCAAGAAGTTAAAAAGCAACAAATTAAGTAATCCAATTAAAAAATGGAGTATGGAGCTAAACAGAGAACTCTCTGTAGAAGACTGTAGAATGGCAGAAAAACACTTAGAGAAACGCTGAATGTCCTTAGTCATCAGAGAGATGCAAATTAAAATGACCCTGAGATTTCACCTTACACCTGTCAGAATGGCTAAGATCAAAAACTCAATTGACAGCACATACTGGAGGGGATGTGAAGAAAGAGGAGCCCTCCTCCATTGTTGGTGGGAATGTAAACTTATACAACCACTCTGGAAATCAATTTGGTGCTTTCTTAGACAATTAGGAATAGTGATTCCTCAAGACCCAGCTATACCACTCCTAGGCATCAAGTACACAATAAGGACATTTGCTCAACTATGTTCATAGCTGCTTTATTCGTAATATCCAGAACCTGAAAAAAACCCAGATGCCCCTCAGTTGAGGAATGGATACAGAAATTGTGGTACTTTTACACAATGGAATACTACTCAGCAATTAAAAAGGAGGAAATCATGAATGTTGTAGGCAAATGGTGGGACCTGGAAACGATCATCCTGAGTAAGGTATCCCAAAAGCAGAAAGGCATACATGGTATATACTGACTTACATAGACCTATAAGAAAGAATGACTCTTAATAACATTCTGCTACTTATAGATCAATGCCTTGTTCAACCATCATAGAGAAGCTTCTTCCTAGAGCAAATCGGACCAAACACCACAGCCAGAAAATGTACACAGAGTGAAAGACCTTGGAACACTAAGCCTCAAGGGAGATGTCTCCTTCAAATCCCTCCCATATGTGCTCAGGGAGCTTTGTAGAAGAAGAGGCAGAAAGAGTGTAAGAGCCAGAGGGGATAGAGAAAAGAAGACAATGCTCTCTAAATCAACATGGTCAAAACTCACATGAACTCAGAGACTGAGGCAGCTTGAGAAGGGACTATGTGGGTATGGAAAGCTCTGGCTAATGTCTCTGCAAATATGTTAAAGCTTCCAGTTTAGTATTTTTATGGGATTCTTGAATATGGGAACCAGTGGGTCTTTGATTCTTGTGCCTTGGGCTCATTTTTTGTTTGTTTGTTTATTTGTTTGCTGGTCTAGTTCATCTCCAATATTTTGTTTTATAATAGTATATATAGCATAGTATAATAAAATATAGTATATATAGTATAGAATAGAATAGTATATAGTATACTATGGTAATTATATTATATAATATTTTAATAATGTCATTTAGAAGCCTGATGGTTTTCTAATGAGAGACAGAAAAGGTATTGACCTGGATGGGAATAAAGATGGAAAGAAACTGAGTAAGATTAGAGAGGTGGAAATCCATAATCAGGACATATTATATGAAAAAAACTGCTTTTAACGAAGGGAAAATATCTAATATTTTAAAAAAAATATATAGTTTGAGGGCTGCTATAATAACGTCTCTGTAGTTAAGAATACTGGGTGTACTCCAGAAGATCCAGGTTTTATACCCAGAACCCACATTGCAGCTCACAATTTTGTGTAACTCTATTTCTGGGAATTCTGACACATTGTCTCTGTCCTATGTGAACACCAGATATGTTTGTGGTACACAGACATGCACACAGGAAAACATAAACATGTATAAAATAATAATGTGTTAAAAGGTTTTAAAGTCGTAGTTTTAAAACAAGATAAAAATTTGAAAGTGGGTTTTCCTAGTAAGAGGAACAGGGACTGTCTCTGACATGAACTCAGTGGCTAGCTCAATGAACACCCCTCCCCTCCCCCCCCCAACTCTGTGGAAGGAACAGCCTTGTTAGACCACAGATGAGACCTAATAGACTAGGGTCAGATGGAAGGGGAAGAAGACCTCCCCTGTCAGTGGACTTAGATAGAGGCAGGGAGGAGATGAGGGAGGGAGGCTGAGATTGGGAGGGAATAGGGAGGGGGCTACAGCTGGGATACAAAGTAAACAAATCATAATTAATATAAAAAACTAAAAAAAAATTCAGGCAAATGGTGGGAAATAGAAAAGATCATCTTCAGTGAGATAAACCAGAAGCAAAAAGACACACATGCTATACACTCAATCATAAGTGGATATTAGCCATACGATATAAGATAAACATAATAAAATCTATACTCCTTTTATCTTAATTTTATTTTTTATACTAATTACAGTTTATTGACTTTGTATCCCAGCTGTAGCCCCCTCCTTCATTCCCTCCCAATGCCACCTTCCCTACCTCATCTTCTTCCCCAAGTCCTCCTCTCTCTCCATTTGACCCTAGCCTATCAGGTTTCATCAGGACCTGGATGCCTTGTTTTCCTCTGTGGCCTGGTAAGTCTGCTCCCCCATGAGAGGGAGGTCATCAAAGAGTCAGCCACTAAGTCCATGTCAGAGACAGTCCCTGTTCCCCTTACTAGGATACCCACTTGAAGACTGAGCTACCATTGGCTACATCTGAGCAGGGGTTCAAGGTTATCTCCATGCATGGACCTTGCTTGGAGTATCTGTCTCAGAAAAGACTCCTGTGTCCAGATTTTTTGGTTCTGTTGCTCTCCTTGTGCAGCTCCTGTCTACTATAGGGCTTAACTATCTCTCCCTTTTTTCAAAAGATTCCCTGCACTCTGCCCAAACTTTGGCTATGAGCCTTAGCATCTGCTTTGATACACTGTTGGGTAGAGTCTTTCAGAGGCTCTCTGTGGTAGACTCCTGTCCTGTTCCTATTCTCCCTCTTCCAATGTCCATCCCATTTGCCTTTTGAGGGAGGAATGGTCATCTTACTCAGGGTCCTCCTTCTTGTTTAGCTTCTTTAGGTGTACAGATTTTAATATGTTTATTCTATATTATATGTCTAATATCCACTCATAAGTGAGTATATGCCATGTGTGTCGTTATGCTTTTGGGATACCTCACTGATGATCTTTTCTAGATCCCACCATTTGCCTGCAAATTTCATGATTTCCTTTTGTTTTTTTCTGAGTAGTATTCCGTTGTGTAAATGTACCACAATTTCTGTATCCATTTGTCCATTGTGGGGCATCTGCATTGTTACCAGGTTCTGGCTATCTCATTTTTAATTGCTGAGTAGTATTCCATTGTGTAAAAGTACCATAATTTCTGTATCCATTCCTCGACTGAGGGACATCTGGGTCGTTTCCAGGTTCTGGCTATTACGAATAAAGCTGCTACGAACATGGTTGAGCAAATGTCCCTTTTGTGTACTTGAGCATATTTTGGATATAAGCCTAGAAGTGAGATAGCTGGATCTTGAGGAAGCACTATTCCTAATTGTTTGAGAAAGTGCCAGATTGATTTCCAAAGTGTTTGTTCAAGTTCACATTCCCACTAGCAATGGGGGAGGGTTCCCCCTTTTCCACATCCTCTCCAGCATGTGCTGTCATTGAGTTTTTGATCTTGGACATTCTCATGGGTTTAAGGTGAAATCTCAGGGTTGTTTTGATTTGCATCTCCCTGATGACGAAGGACATTGCACATTTCTTTAATTGCCTTTCTGTCTTTCTGTATTCCTCTACAGAGAATTCTCTGTTTAGTTCTGCACACCATTTTTTTTAAATTTGATTCCTTGTTTTGTTGCTTTTTAACTTCTTGAGTTCTTTATATATTCTGGGTATTAGCCTACTGTCAGATATAGGGTTTGTGAAAATCCATTCCCAATTTGTAGGCTGTTGTTTTTTTCTTACAACAGTGTCCTTTCCTTTACAGAAGCTTTTCATTTTCATAAGGTCCCATTTATTATTTGTTGATCTCAGAGCCTGTGCTGTTAGTGTTCTCTTCAGGAAGTTGTTTCCTGAGCCAATGAGGTCAAGGCCCTTCTCCACTTTTTTTTAACCGATGTCTGGTTTCACATTGATATCTTTGATCTACTTGGACTCTAGTTTTTTGCAGGATCTATTTTCATTTTTATACTTGTAGACATCCAGTTAGACCAGACCATTTGTTGAAGATGCTGTGTGTTTTCTATTGTATGCTTTTGAACTCTTTGTCAAAAATCAAGTATCTGTAGGTGTGTGGGTTTATTTCTGGGTCCTCTATTCGATTCCATTGATCCACCATTCTGATTCTATGTCAGTACCATGTAGTTTTTATTACTATTGCTCTGTAGTACAGCTTGGGATCAGGGATGGAGATATATCCAGATGATCTCTTGTTTTACGGTGTCATTTTGGCAATTCTGGGTTTTTAGTTTTTCCATATGAAGCTGAGAATTGTTCTTTCAAGGTCTGTAAAGAATTGTATTGGTAATTTGATGGGAATTGCATTGAATCTGTTGATCGTTTTTGGCAGGATGGCCAGTTTTAGTATGTTAATCCTACTGACCCATGAGCATGGGAGATTTTTCCATCTTTTGATATCTTCTTCAATTTCTTTCTTCAGAGACTTGAAGTTTTTTTTTTAAACAGGTCTTTCACTTGCTTGGTTAGAGTCACCCCAAGGTACTTTATGTTATTAGTGGCTATCATGAAGGGTGTTGTTTCCTTAATTTCTTTCTCGGCCCTTTTGTCTTTGGTATACAGGAGGGCCTCTCATTTTTTTGAGTTAATTTTGTATCCTGCCACTTTGCTGAAAGTGTTTATCAGTTGAAGGAGTTCTCTGGTTGAATTTTTGAGGATGCTCATGGATACTAGCATGTCATCTGTGAACAGTTATACACTGTCCTCTTCCTTTCCCATTTGTATTCCCTTAATGTCCTTCAGTGTTCTTATTGCTCTACCTAAGACTTCAAGTACAATGTTGAAGAGAAATGGAGAGAGTGGGCAGTCTATCTTGTCCCTGATTTCAGTGGGATTGATTTAAGTTTCTCTCCATTGAGTTTGATATTGGCTATAGGCTTGGTGTATGTTTAGGTATGTGCCTTGTATCCTTGATCTCTCCAAGACTTGAAACATGAATGGGTGTTGAATTTTGTCAAATGTTTTTTTCAGCATCTAAGGAAATAATCATGTGGTTTTTCTCTTTCAGTTTTTTATACGGTGGATTACATTGATGGAAATCTATACTCCTAAGGAAGGTAAACATCAAGACTTTAGGGAAGATGTTCAATCCTCATTCAGAAGGGCAAATGTAATAGACATCAGAAGCAGGAAGAAGACAGGAGCCTACCACAGATAGCCTCAGAAAGAATCTAGTGATCGAGGTATTGAAGCAGATGCTGAGACTCGTGGCCAAACTTTGGACATAGTGCAGGGAATCTTATGAAAGAAGGTGGAGGAAGAAAGACTTGGAGGGGACAGGAGCTCTAAAAGGGGACCAACAGAGCCAAACAAACAAACAAACAAACAAACAAAACAAAAAACTGAGCCCAGGGATCCCCTGGAGAGACTGATATCCTACCCAAAGACAATGCATAGAGAGGCCCTAAAACCCAGCTTAGATGTAGCCAATAGGCTGTCTCCAAGTGAATTCCCTAGTAAATGGAACAGGGGTTTTCTCTGTCATGAATTCACTATTAAGCTCTCTGATCAACTCCCCCTGGGGTATGCAGCCTTGGCAGGCCACAGAGAAAGTCAATGCAACCAGTCCTGATGAGACCTGGTAGGCCAAGGTCAGACAGAAGGGAAGGAAAACCACACCTATCAGTGGACTATGAGAGGGGCTTAGGAAGAGAAGAGGGTTGAATTGAGATAAGATGAGGGAGGCAGCCATAGTTTGGATACAAACTGAACAAATTGTTATAAATAATAATAATATATTTTTAAAAGTTAAAAAAGAAAACAAACAAAATAACAGAAAAGAAATTAAGAAAAAGGAAAAATCAACAACATAGGGCTATGTTAGACAAAGATGAATAATGTAGGGTTTTATAGCAAAGCAAAATTTTACAATTCGAATTACTATTTCAGAGCTGGACATTTGAAACTTAGATATTTGCCTGTCTGGGGGCTTGGAAAATAGATCAGTAAGTAAAGGTGTGTTTTCCCCAGGCCTGATAACTTGAATTCAATCCCTGGAATCACAGTAAATGGGAAAACAGTAAATGAGAGAAGTCACTGAAAATGTCGTCTGACCTGCATACTATAATTGTGAGGTAGTATATCATGCCCACATAGACTTCTCTCTCTCTCTCTCTCTCTCTCTCTCTCTCTCTCTCTCTCTCTCACACACACACACACACACACACACACACACACACGGATGCACGTGTGTGTGCGCGCGCACACACACACACACACACACACACACTATAACTGATGATGCTGATATAAAGAAACTTGCCTATTTGAAATTCTGGATTTTCACATAAAATATAGGTTTTGCAAATTTGTTCAGAATCTATAGAATAAACTGTGATGCACTGATATTAGTTAGTGATTCATCAAAAGAAGTTTTTAAAGCCTTGTTGTAACATTTAAATATTTAAATTAAACATTTAAAATTTGACACATTTTCCAAATTAAATGTAATGCTTGTTGTAGGAAAAAAAACAACTAAGATTTATATGTAATAATTGAACAATTGAACTGGTTATTAAAATGTCTTTTTGCTCTACTGAATTGTTACTCTGATTTTATACACATAAACTACCAATGTATGCTATGAAACTACACTAAAAAGTTGAAAAGGGAATATTTGGATTGTTCCCAAGCTTTGGTTTGTAAGATTCCTTATAGTAGAAAGAAATAAAAATAAACAGAAACTTTTTCTTAGTTGAGCAATGATTTCTTTGAATTGAAGCTGGACTGCATGAAAGCAGTGAATATTATTCCATCTGTTTCTAACCCAAATCTAACCTTTAGAGCTATCTGTCTCTCAGGGAACAAGGTTGGCACATACATGCGTCCTTATTTCTCATCTATCTATAGTGTTAACTCTGTCTCTACCTTCCTACAACCATTTGTCTCTTTATGATGTTTAGTGTTACATGCTTTATTGGAAAGATAACTGTCACTATCATTCATAAATTAAACAGTCTTTAAACTGACTCATGGAGGAATTAATACATATTTTAAAGTTATCTAATGATACATATCACTATCTCTATACGGATTAACAAATGTATCTATAAAAATATGATCTTCACGTCAGTTGGAATCTTCTTTCTTTTGATAGCTAAATAACAGTGGATGCTGTTGCATGTTATACTCTATGGCTGCATTTCTGCTTATATCTTAAAAATATAAATTTTCATTTTGCAGTAGATCAGGCACTGTCTACTCTTTTCCCCAGTCTTTTAATGTACTTCTTTCTCTTACATTTTCCCAAGTTCTCATGCACAAATTCTCATTTAATAACAAAATACCACTTTCAAAATAAATAGTAGGGTGCATAAATAACAACCGAATGCATACTAACATCATGGCAGGTGGTGATACATTCCAATTCCAAGCTGTTTTTCTTTGTGACTAGTCATCACTGAAGGTTTCCACCTGCTTGACTATTTTTCTTCTGAGATCCCTAGTCTCTTTCTCTAGGCAGGGACACATTATACAACTAACATTTCACATGAAGCAATTTAGCAATATCTTTCAGCTTACTAAACTATTCCCGAACTGTTTCATGTTAATAAAAACTGAATTTATTAAGATATATTCCACAGCAAAGATGGTAATCTTTCAGAAAGAACTCAATGCTTTTACGAAAGATCATTTTTGTCTATAAAAGGTAATCTTTATAAACTCAAGTAAAAAAAAGGGTCAATTAGCCTATCTTAAACACTGAAAATATAAATGTCAAATTTGCTCTTCTGGATGATGAACAAGTGAAAATGATATAAAATAATCTTCTAAATATTTCCCTACAGCTATATAGAGTATTTAAGGAATGGGGTAAATCTGGAGATTAGAAACTGAGATTTGGATGCATTCACACAGAAGGGAACATGTGTTTATAGTCTTTGAAGGTTGAAGAATCTTCAAGAGGGAAGAGCATTTATAAAACATTCCACATAAATTATTTGAAAAAGAAGCAAGAATCATCAATTCAAAAGTTTGTGGTCAAGATGTTATAAAACAATTTAAGATATGATAATATACATGAGTGACCCCCAAACTTCAACCAGAGAACTCCTTCAACTGATAAACACCTTCAGTAAAGTGGCTGGATACAAAATCAACTCAAAAAAATCAGAAGCCCTCCTGTACACCAAAGATAAAAGGGCCGAAAA
>CM053766.1:65592180-65641051 GCA_028658305.1 Pachyuromys duprasi
GTCCTCCCCTGTTGGTGGACTTGGAGGGGGCAGGGAGGAGATGAGGGAGGGAGGGAGAGTGTGGGAGGGAATGAGGGAGGGGTCTATGCCTGGGATTCAAAGTACCTAACCTGTGATTGATACAAAAATAAATAAATTTTAAAAAATCATTTTTTTTCTGAACCACCTGCCACCATCTTCATTTTAACCACTCTCTCACTATTCTCCCTGACCTTTTATAGAGTGTGTTTTACTGCCTCCTTGTTCATCTACGTTGGTTACAGGGTCATAGATCATATTAGAAGATAGTATTGTTGTGGATATAAACACATTTTTGTTTTAATCCCAGGTGTGGTGTGGGGGACTGGTTCAGATAGTCCACAGTAGCAAACTATTTGTGTTTTGGGGTCTCTGAGAGGAGCTTTTTGCCAGATGCAGAAAGTTTAAATCTGAGGATTCTGGAGAGAGATTAATGACAGAGTGTGGTAGGGAGCTCCAAGCAAGAACAAGGCTGCTGCTCCTTCTGCCTGCTGCTCCTGCTTGTTGTTGATGCAGTGAGACAAGAAGCTGGAGATCTCCTGAAACTGGGATTGGACTGGCGGCAAGGCATACAACAACCCTAACCATCAGGAAACAGCTAAAAAAAAGATAACTACACCCCTTTCCCACTAACCCTTTCTCTTTCCTATCTGGTTTTGGGATGTTGGAAGGGATTGGGGTGGAGTAGGGAAAAAATTAAAATGTAAATAAGGGTTTTTAAAAAGTATGGCAATAGAGCTAAGCAGGGAATTCTCAACAGAGGAATATTAAATGTCAGAGAAAAACTGAAATAAATGTTCATCATCCTTAAGTCATCAGGGAAATGCAAATCAAAAAAGCTCTGAGATTCCATTTTATACCTATCGAATGGCTAAGAACAAAAACTCAAGTGATAACACATGATGAATAGGATGGAAAAAGGGGAACCCTCCTTCATTGCTGGGGAGAGTGAAAACTGGTACAACCACTTTGGAAATCAATCTGGTGCTTTCTCAGAAAACTGAAATAGCACTACCTCAAGGTCCAACTATACCACTCCTGAGCATATACCCAAAAGATGCCCTACCATTCAATAAGAACATTTGCTCAACTATGTTCATAGCAGCTTTATTTGTAATAGCCATAATCTGGAAACAACTTAGATGTCCCTCAGCCGAGAAATAGATTTAAAAAATTGTGGTACATCTAAAAAATGGAATACTATTCAGCTATTAAAAATAAGGAAATCATGAAATTTGAAGGCAAATGGATGGAATTAGAAGAGATCATCCTGAGAGAGGTAACCCAGAAGCAGAAAGACACATAGGTATTCACTCACTTATAAGTAGATTTTAGCCATATAATATAGGAGAGCCATCTACAGACCTAAAGAAGGTAAGCACTAAGGAGGACCCTAGGAAGAATGTTTAAATCTTATCCAGAATGGCAAACAGGATAGACACCAGAAGCAGTGGAAGAGAGGAAATAGGATGGGAGCCTACAATAGATGGCCCTCTGAAAGTCTACACCCACCAGAGGATTGATGCACATGCTGAGACTCAGGGCCAAACTTTGGGCAGAGTGCAAGGAATCTTATAGAAGAAGAGAGAAGTAAGGATAAAGAGACATGGAGGGGTCAGCAACCCCATAAGGAGACAAAGCTAAAGAATCTGAGCCCAGGGGTTCCTGTAGAGACTGATAAACCAAAGGAGGACCTAGACTGCTCAGATGTGGCCAATTGGCAGCTGTATCCATGTGGGTTCCCATGTAAGGGGAGCCTCTGTCATGAAATCAGTTGCCTGCTCTTTCATCATTCCCCCCTGAAGATGCCTTGCCAGATGTGGCCACTGAGGAGGAGAACCTAGGCAGTTCTGATGAGTCTTGGTAAGCTATGGGCAGATAACAAAGGAGGAGAACTCTCCCTTTCAGTTGACTAAGAAAAGAGGATAGGGGAAGAGGGAGGGAAGGTGGGACTGGGAGGAGTTGAGGGAGGGGACTTCAGGATATATAATGAATAAATTGTGAAGAAAAATACAAATAAATAAAAAGTATGGCAACTCTTCTCTACACTCACTTGACAATGTTACTAATTGGCTCATAGGATTGGAACCATAATGCCTGAACTGAAAGTTGTTCAGATGATGGTTTTACAGCTTTAAGTGAGTCACTCACCTGAACACAGGGTGATGACACCAATTATCAAAGGGAATTGTTATTTAAAGTTAAGCTATTTAATAGTTGTTGGTAAACTGTTCAGGAGGAAAAACACAATGTTTGCATTTATTTTATAAAAGTAACTAAAATAATAAAAAATAAACTAAGTTAATTAGTTATTTTATAATTTTTCAAAATTTATGATTATTGAGCAATTACTCATTCACTTATTCACAAATATTTACAAAGTACCACACATACTTCTCACTATTTTCTGAGCACAGAGACATTTTGTCAAGAGTGTAAGAGGACAATATTTATTAGATTAAAATGTTATAAATTGAACAGAAAAGAAATGCAATGTATCATATGGAATACGCCCTTCTAAATAATTTTATCATTTTTAATCATCATCTCTCTCTTTTTTTACCCTGCACGTTGTTTGCATTTATATTGTGGATTTTGGTTTTGTATATTTGAGGATTCCTGAATGTGTGAATGAGACTGTCTCTGTGCCTATTCATGTGCTTTTTCTTGGCTTCTTTTTCTCTTGTTTGTTTCTTTTGTCATATCCCAGTCTGCTTCCTTTTGTTTCTTATATTTTATTATTTTTCTTTATATGCCCCTTTCCTTCTAATGAGAGGCAAAAAGATGAGAGGGGAAGTGGGGAGGAATTGGATAGGGAAAACCATAATCAAGATATCTTGTAAGAAAAAAATCCTATTATCATAAAAGAGATGCATCCTCTTAAATAGGACATTATTTGATATGTTCCCTGAATGAATGGAACAAATCCAGTTCTATCGTATGCAGTCTTGATATCCAGGGACACTAACAAAAAGACCTATTCTAAGGTGTGTCCCAGACCTTGTCAGTGGTGTATGGCTGTCTAATTGCCTCTGGTCAAGCTGCCACAGCCATGCTCGACTTTCTTTGTTAGAGAACAACAAATGATATTTTGCACAGAAATTTATATCTGCTACCTCTTCATTCTGGTGTAATGTCTCCCCAGTGTCCTATGCACCGTTTGCCAACCTTATTGCTTTAAAGAGCATATCTCCATAAGCCAGCTTTTTAATCCTGCCATATCACTTCTCTGCATATGACAAGCTAAATGCCTTTCCTACTATGTTTTATTTATATACCATGGTTTATAAACTACAATATACTATAAGTAAAAATATAGCTACTTCTTCTAGGTATTTGCATCATGGGTTATTTTTTTTTGTAAGCCAACTAAATTGATCAGGCATCAATTTGGCACCACATACAATGAGCACAAAAATTTATCTGAAGCTCATCTTGCTTTCTAAATACCTTGGAAATTAAATAGAACAAAATTCCTCTGAAGAAGTGGCTGATTTTGCACAAGACAAGAAATTAAATCGGCATATACTGCTTTGTTTGATTTTACTCGGTGAAAGGAAATAACCATTAGAACCATGCTCAAATTATAATATATACTTCTAGGAAAATGTCTATAGGAAACCCAGTACCACCTGCAATGAATATACACCCATAATGATAATAAATATCAAACTATAATTTGTTTTATGTAATAAAGGGATAAAAGTTTTATATTCCTGAGAAATGAGAAGGATTTAGTGGTCATGTAGATTTTCGATCATATTCCTTCTTTATTTCTCACGCAGAGCATCTCTTATTTTACATTAAGTTGATATTTCCACCATTGCAAGAATACTCTTCTTTATAGTCTATGAAAAATTGAAAATACATTGTAAATGTATCACATTGTAACACTCAGTGGAAGAAGGAATACATTCAAGGATAACCAGCTCAGGCTATAGTCTTGGCATGCTTCCAGAAGAACACAGTAGAACATGTACACTTTGAAAGAGAATACGGAGTCTGCAGGAGACTGAATCTAATGAAGATTCAATTCTAATGGGAACAGAGACTGTCTCTGACATGATCTCAGGGGCTGGCTCTTTGATCATCTTCCCCTCATGGGGGAGCAGCCTTACCAGGCCACAGAGGAAGACGGTGCAGCTACTCCTGATGAGACCTGACAAGCTAGAGTCAGAGGGAAGGGGAGGAGGACCTCACCTATCAGTGGACTTGGGGAGGAGTATGGGAGAAGAGGAAGAGTGGTAGGGTTGGGAGGGGATAAAGGAGGAGGCTAAAGCTGGGATACAAAGTGAATAAATTGTAATTTATAAAAAAATAAATTAATAAAAATGTAAAAAGGACAGGTGTTGGGAGGAATAAGATGTCAAATCAATTAGGAATTTCTAAATGATGCAATGGCTTTATGACTGGATGTTGACATTGATAGCATGATTCCATATGTATGCTAGAATTCATAGTACTTATTCAAAAATTCCATGTGTTTTTAGAAATATAATGAAGGAAATGTTAGAAATCTAATTATAGATAAGTTGAAAATGACAGTGCTTACTTAATGAAGTTCCTTCTCTAGAAAAGTGTATTTACCGTCCAGCAACTTGGGTGTCTCATGAATATGTCAAATGTTTAAGGGGAAATCAATGAAAATTTATAGTCTAAATTTGGAAGTAATTATATAACACATAGTGAGAACAAATGTAGCTTGACTTACATCCTGAAAAAGACAATATATGCATTTAATTAGCTCATTAATTCAACACTATATGCCTAGTATAAAATGTGACTATTTAGGTATTCAAATCGCAGTATAGAATGCTTGGGGTGGGGTGGGGGAGCGAACAGCTTATTTGTGCTTGCTGCAAGCTACCAAGCTATAAGACAATGGCATTGTATCTCCAAAAAACTCTCACAGGTCTCATCCTTTTTTTATCCCTTATGGTTGTTGTTTCTTTCATTTTTTTTTCTCCTTAACCATATATACTTCAGTCTGTGAGTATACAATGCAGCTCATGTTATTTACAATGCTGAAAAAACTGCCAGATCCCGAGTGGTAACAAATAGCAGTTTTGTGAGTAGAACTTAGAGTGCATTGTAGCATGTTAAAAGCTTGGGAAGGACCATTTAATACACAATCACAGTCATACATACATTCTTCTGCTGCTTAGATCATTACTTGGCATCAGTAAAATTATGTTCTCAGAAAAGATGCTGCACAGCCAGCACCTAGGCACCATATCTCTTGTTTCGATTCTTTTTGGTAAGTGTGAATCCCCATGCTCATTTGACTTGTTTTATCTGGTGATTCCAATGCACTGTTTACTTTTAAACCACAACAATAATGAATTTGTCTCTGTTTTCCTAACCAAACACAGAGAAAGCAGCATCATTTCAATCATTGATGCCAAGCCCTAGTTTTGCCCATCAAAATGGTTGCGAATGCATGGGGTTGGCCATGACATCTGAAACCCTAGCACCTGAAAGATTAATCACCTGGGAGTGTTACAATAATGAGTTCAAAGCCAACCTAATTTGTAAAGTAAGACTTTTGATTATTTGAAAAAAATAGTAAAAAACAAAAAACAGGAATCTCCCACGAACAGACAGTTAATTACAGTTTTTAAGTAATAAAATATTGTCACAACCTTTACTGCCATTAAAAATAGTGTCAGTGACTGCCTGTTCCCATCCAGGTCAGGATTTCTTTCCAAGATAAAGATAGCTTAATAGTGTCTAAGAAAGTGTAAAAGAAATCCTATCTGTAAATGGTTCTAGGCTGGTGATGAACTGTACCATTCATACCCACTAATAGCTCTTTAGTTTATATGTCAGATCCCTGCATCTAGACAGATGGTTCACAGTTGCACATTTAATGTTACATTTTCCAATATCACAATACGAAAATAGTTATCAGCTGCATATTCCTTTTCTGTAGACACCCAAGAAAAATTAACGCTCACATTTCCTTTTATAGCATCTACTTCTGTGTAGCCAGAAGGTTGCATGCCACGCCTCACCATCTGTTGAAATATTTCTTGTTAATATATTTTTGTCATATTCAGGGAACTAGTGAAGAATTCTAGATAATATAAGAATATTGATAAGAAGAGACAATAGGCTCTTAAATAGCTATATTACACTAAGCACTAAAACGATATAAATAATATTGACTCTCATCTTGATCTTTCAGAACACCTATCAATATGTCCAAATTGCTGGAATTAAAAATTAAAACCATACAAATATTCTATTTGATAGAAAATGGCCACATTTTCTATGAAAAATCTTTGCTAGACATGAAACATTGCAGCCATTTTTAAAGATAACTAAAATCTATGCACTGCGACTTTAGAAACACAGTCCCCAGAAAAATCTGAATCTCCAATTCTTGTCAATAAAGTGTATTCTAACGAACTTTTGCCTGCAGACATCCCATTATTTTTAGAGAGGTTTTGATTTTCTTAATAAAAACCTACTCTTTTTGATGGGTGGGCGATGCTTTCAGTGAGACACTTGCCCATTTATAGAAAGAGCTTCCTAATTCAAATGATTTTATTGTAGTTCAACTGCTTTTTCAGTTGTCAAGTCTACTGGATATCACATGCTTTTATCTTAGCAGGATAAGGCAACATGGCTTGGAAATGTTTTGATGTCACTCCTTTTTTCATAGAGTTGTATTAAAATAGATTTGGATGGTAACTTGACATTTGCTTTGGTTCTGAAAACATTCTGTGAAGCAAATAAAATACATATTTAAATTATGTAGGACAATGAATAACAATCATCTGAAAGGATGTCATCTAAAATTAAAAACACAGTATTTATGAGCACAATGATTTTTAAATCACCCGAGATCATGGCATTTCCATCTTACAGCAAATTTATGAACACAGAGCTAGTCATATGTCTTCTCCCACAATAGAAATAGTTCTTGAAAGTGAGTATAAATGTAATGATGATGTTTGAAAATTATATGCAGAGAATTTCATCAATTTCAGCCAAAACAATGTTTCTCACAGTACTTATGATTAAGTAGAAAACTGAAGAAAAAAATAGCTATTCTCATTCCTGAATGAACTTCTAAAATGATCCTGGATTATTCCTTCACTCAAAAAGTTTCATAAGAAATAAAAAAAAATACCACTTAATCTTATAAATCACTACACACATACACATCCCATAATCCCTAGGGTCCAGGCATCAATGAGACATTTGCTGTATAGACAATACCATAATAGCCTCAATGATATCTGGGTGAGGCAACACACACACACATACACACACACATACACAGATCTTTCTATACAAAGGTTTCAGAAAAAATTTTAAAGAAAGTGTAAGATGACATGAACTCAGTGGCAGGCTCTTTGATCACCCTCCCCCTGGGGGGTACAGCTTTACCAGCCCACAGACAAAGACAATGCAGCCAGTCCTGATGCTACCTGATAGGCTTAGGGTAAGAGGGAAAGGGAGGAGGACCTCCCCTATCAGTGGACTGGGGGAGGGACATAGAGGAGTAAAGGGAGGAGGCGTGGGATTGGGAGGGGATGAGGGAGGGGCCACAGCTGGGATACAAAGTGAATAAATTGTAATAATTAAAAGATATATAAAGAAAGAAAAACATAGGGGAAACAATTGGGAGGGTGAGAACAAGAGGAGAAGAAGGAAGGAGATATGACCAGGATGTAAAACGAATAAATAAAATTAAAATTAAAAAAAGAAAAAAAAGTAATGTATGTGTTAGTATAAGGTCTGGTTGCATGTAAGAATATCACAAAATATCTAAGAGGATGCTGCATGTTTAAACACCATACAGAAAGATAAAGATGATTAAACCTAATCAACCTGGAAATGGAGTGTTTTCTCAAAAGCAATGATTCAGAAATTCAGAGTAAATTTGTATACTATGTTGAACACATTTTAAAACACTTACCAAGTTAGAATAAGGCCCCCAATTTTCTACTCATTGAACTTAATTTCAAAACAAAAAACATTTTGAGAGAGGTTATGAGTGAGTACTTTCCCAAGCATAAACTAGTGTTTCCAACAGTCTATTTTAAAGTCACTATTATGAGATCATAGTGACTTGTCAATTTTTGTGAAATCACATGTAAGTGTAAATAGTATGATCCAATGCTACACAGGATGGTTTCATTTGAGAAGTGTATGGTGGAAAAGCAGTAGCCACTGCACTCTCATAAGGGACATTTGCTATCACTTTTTTGCTGGAGACTGAACACATAGCAAGCATGATTTGGGGTTGGTGGATATGGGGGCACCCCTTTCTGAGGAATGGAGGAAAGGAGGGACTATCAGACTAGGAGGAGAGGAGGGAGGGGGCTACAATAGGGATGTAAAGTGAATAAATAAACTTATATATATATACACAAAAATGCGGTAGTTACAGCCTGCTAGCAGGGCCCTTCCTCTTCTCCTCCCAGTCCCACCCTCATGCCCCCCCCACCACTCTCCACTCTTCTTCTCCTCAGAGAAAGGAATGTTCCCCATGGGTACCAACCCACCATGACATATAAAGTCACAGCAGAACAGAGAGAATCCTCTTCCACTGAGGCCAGACAAGGCAGCCGAGCTATGGGCAAGGGATCCAAAGCTAGGCAACAGAGTCAGACAGCATTGAGGGAGGAGCCTAAAATCAGGCTCTAAAGTGAATAAAAAAACAAATTAATAAAATATTAATAAATAAATAAATAAGAGCAAATTCTGGTATCCAGAAAAGGAATTATTCTCTAGAATGATTTTTCAGTGTTAAATTTCATTCGGTTAAATGAATAATTAAGTGCATTTAACAGCACAGCCGTTTCACAGAGTATATTCAATTTAAAAACTTTCATGGGACTGTCAGGACGACTGAGTAAAGCAACAAGCCCAAGTACCCAAGTTTAGTTGCCAGGACCCACATAGTGGAAAGAGAGATTTGTACTCTGAGCTTCACTCACCTCTTCTCAACACCCAACCCTCCCTTCTTCCCCATCAAATAAAATATAATTTAAAAAAACCTGCTAAGTAGTGGGAGAAGATGTTTGGTCACTGAGTGCATGGATCCAAAAAGGACACTAAGAGCGAATCCTTTGGTTTCTCACTTTCTTTGCTTCTTGGTCACCATGATATGAGCAGCTTACTATACCATACATTCCCACCACAAGCCCCAAAGCAAAGAGGATAATAAACCATGATCTGAAATTTTGAAGTAAATGAAACACTCCTTTTCTTTAGAGTTGTCTCAGATTGTTACAATTAATGGAAAGCAAAACACAACATTCATTATTTTAATCCTGCTGAAATCATGAGTCTAAAAGGAAACTAGTCATACTTCTGGTAGGGGGTAAACTAACACAGCCATTCTACTTTGCCCAGTTTCTGAGTGACAGATTCATTATTCGTTAACAACAGATGAATATCATTCTTGACATGACACTCTATTGTCTCAATTTGGAAATTTCTTGGCAAACATATACCTTAAGAGAAATACAACCTAAAATTTATAATTAATGAGGGTTGACCATCGATTTAATTAGTTTATCTATTTATTTTTGAATCCTCAAAATGCATATATTAATTAAATACTAACCCAGGAGCAAAATTTCTAAATGACTTCATCACAGGAAGCCAAGGTATATTTTCTGAATTAATGTAACTATATTTGAAGGGAGGCAGTATAGCTATTGATCTTTGCAGTCATCTGTTATCTGTTATCCTTCACAAAAAGGACATCCTTTATAGTGCTATAAACATTGCATGTGATATCCAGTGTTTTTCCATTTGTGGCATTTCTTCATATGCATCATGTGCACCTGATACGTACTTCAAAAATTCAGATTCCGTGGTCCCTACATATTTTTGGATCATCTGTGGAGGTGGTATTTGGTAGCTTGCATTTCTTAGAGACGATTTTGCACTCTAAATGTTGAGAGTTCAAATAATTCTTACAACGATCTTTTACTTCTGTCCCCTGCAGGTCTCTCTATCTCCCCCTTCTTCCACAAGACTCCCTGCACTCTGCCCAAAGTTTGCCTATGAGTCTCAGCATCTGTTTCAATACCCTGCTGGGTAGAGACTTTCAGAGGCCCTCTGTGGTAGGCTCCTGTCCTGTTCCCTGTCTTCATATGGACATCCAGTTACACCAGCACCATTTGTGGTTTCTGTTCTCTCATGGTCTCCACCCCCATCCCCACTCCTGATCCCCAACCCCAGTTGCCCTCCCAGCCCGTCTCCCTCCCTCCATCTACTTCAGATGTTTGTTTTATTTCTTCTCCTGAGTGAGATTCAAGCATCCTCCCTTTGGTGTTACATGGCCTCTTTTGGTTTGTGGGTTTTATACATCAGCCTCACTTCAGGTTTCCTACATCAGCCCCACTTCTTGTTTCCATCCTTCTTCCTATGTAGATTAGCGTGACCACACAGCCTTCTGTTCCTTTACTGTCTGCTGCCAGGTCTTCCTTGCCATAAAACTGCATCCCCATGCAAACAACATAACTACTTTCACCCTTAAGGTGCTTTTGCCAGGGTATTAATGGCTGCTAAGGCAAACCAGTCTTTTCTATATCTAGAGGATCAGGAACAGAGTGTGTATCAAGCCTCCAGTGCGAGAAGAATCATATGAATGGATGTCGTGATCTTTATAACTGACAGATTATATAGAGTGTGTAGACATATGTATGACCAAGCATGGGGACAATATTAAGGGACCATAGCATATGTTGAAACTAAAGAAGAAAAGGACAGGCTAAATCTAGAGGAACTCGAACAGACTAG
Organism: Pachyuromys duprasi; assembly: GCA_028658305.1. Lineage (NCBI taxonomy): Eukaryota > Metazoa > Chordata > Mammalia > Rodentia > Muridae > Pachyuromys > Pachyuromys duprasi. Next base: position 65,602,969 of record CM053766.1, read on the forward strand.
AAGGACTTCTTAGATTGGTAGCTAGATCAGCCAGACAGCGTGAAACAAGTACATAGTTCAAAATATCTTCTATTTACGTGTGAGTTATTTTGAAATTAATTAATGAATAAAAATCTAACATTCTCCCCGAAAGTACTAAAACTGAAAATGTGTAATTCATTCTTTTGGCACAATGCCATTTCACTTCAGTCTGACCATGATGGTCATAAACTCAACCTCTCAACCAGTAAGCGATAAACTATTTCTTCTATAAGTTGCCTTGATCATGGTGTCTTCTCAGAGCAAAAAGAGTAGCGAAAGTCATGTACACAATGACATTATCAAAATACTTTCTATTACACTAATTTGTTTCAAAGTAAACAATTAAATTATAAGGTTGCTATCTATGAATATTTTCTTCAACAGCATGATAAACTTGCAAATGCTCAACCCCAGAATTAACTAATGTTTATTGCTTATTAGTGAATTGTCTAGTTTTCCATTTAATTTTACCAACTGTTGCTTTACAATGAAATTTAAATTATGAATTAAGATGTTTTTAAGCACCAATAATAACATTGTCTCCTGATACTCATTAATACCAAATTTCTCAAAACATTTACCATTGTGTTCTTCTAATTTGTAAAAATCCTAAACTACTCAATGTCACAAATTGATGACATTAACTTGAATTTAATATAAAACTTTCAAATAATGCAAAATAATGAGAACACACAATGAGAAACTGTGTAATTAATTTAAAAAACTAACTTAAAGGAGCCCATGAATTTGAAAGAGAGAATGGAGAGATGTGTGGAAGGGTCGGAGGGAAAGAAGAGGTAGTCAGGTATGTCCAATTGTTAATAAACCGTGGACTTAGTGAAATTTTAGCCCTTTACAATATTTACATTAGTAAATTCATTCATTTACACAAAAAGTAATGGCATCTTCTCTCGAAATGCATTAGACTTTGTGTCAGTAAACAAATAAATAAGACTAGGTAAAACTATATGCTAGTCAAGAGAAGTGAATGAAAGAACGAATATAAGCCAGGCACAGTAATATTAGCACACTCTTCATGTGTGTCTGAGATAAGACAAGTATATACAAGAAAGCCCTTCAATATTTAGGAGCATGTAACAGGAGAAACAGCATAATATTCAGGGAGATGGGATAGAAGAGTGAGGAGAAACATAAAAGCAAACAAACACACAGCCTTACACTGTCATAATCCCCCATGAATGTTTCAAAGGGTCTCTCTCATCTCACCCACTTCCACCCTACAAGTGTACGCTACTTAGACAGAACCCTTTCTTGAGAATCAAAGTAGTGTTTCCATTTTTCACTCAGTCAACAACTGAACTTAATATATTGTTTTCTAAACCTATTGCTCCAAATCCCTCTTTATCACTAGGAACATGGAATCAACAATGCTGCATTGTATCCTCACGTCTCCTGTATTGAGAAATATATAAAAATTGTTAGATGTATTTCTAAGTCACTTTCCCTTGTTAATATCCTTACAACCTCTGCTAGGGTCTAAAAACTATGTATCTGGCTTTGCTGCAATGCTGTCTACATCATAATTCTGATTATTTCCTCTCTAAGACTATACAAAACATAAAAGGGATTTTTGCTAAGTAGAATTATGTTTTTCAAGCCTGTATATCTTAGAATAGTTTGTTTTTATGGAGAAGGTACAGTGATCAGGTAGGTCTTCAGTGAATATATAACAAAGAATAAAAATTCTTCTTGTCTGTTTGTAATCAAGTTGAAGCCTACCTACTTATCTTAGCTCTAAGCTGGGCATACGAACCACATATGAGTGCCTTCCAAACTATGAAGCACATGGTTCCTGGTGCAGCAGACACTTCACATTTATATTTAGCAGAAACTTCCGCAAATGAAAGAGTTGTGATTGATTTCCTATTTGGAGCTCCAGAGATTAGTTTCTGTGTTTTGTCTCAGTGACATAAAGCATAAATACTGAGGATGTTTTTCATATGTCTTTCGGTATAATTCTAAGATATAAATATATTGGAAATTTGGTAATGAGGAAAAAAGACAAACAAAAACATTTCCAACTAGTAAAAAAATGTCAGTAAACATTAAATGAGGGGTTGCAATGTAACTAAAAGAAAAGATTTCAGATTAAAAATCTAATGTGGGATGTACTACTCTACCGGGAAACATAATATAAAAATTGGAACTACTGTAATCACTCCAGTCAGGGAAGCAGGTACCTAACTGCAAATCTTCACCTCTCTGTCCACCTCTCCAAATTTAATTCTTCAGATTTATTTGTATTTATGCAGTAGAACACCTGCTAATTCCTCTACCCCATCCCTGGCCCTTCTCCAGTAATTCACACAGATTGGTCCTCTCCCAACTCCCTTCTGCCCTCTTCCTTGATTTATGCTAGCCCCCAACTCCCTCAAGCATGTTCTGAGAGCCTGCAGGCCGCTCCTGCCAGCAAAACACATAGGCTACCTGCATATCTTCACTTCTTCCCTGTCCCCACAGATTCATGCCTAGCTCTGCCTCAGATCAGCTGCTTCAGCATCTCTTCACTTTCTGTCTTGATTCCCAGGGGACTAAACAGACTCTGATGGATCAGCCTGCTTTTCTCCCTCCTATGGGAACCCTAAGCTCCACTTCCCATAACCCATCTCCAGTCCTATCAGTTCCTGGTATCTAAAACTACATTTTTCCTGAAACCCACCTGTGACCAGAACTGTTAAGATCGCAGAAGGATTTTCTACCTGGCAACAAACAGCCACCACATTCTCCAAAGAACTAGAGAGGGCAACAGAAACAAAAGAACATAGTCCCCACCTAATGAAGATAAGACAGACACACAAACACACACAAACATTAAAATTACTCCAAGAATTACAATCTTTTCAAGTCCAGATACCTAGATGCCAGTGTACAAACACCATAACAGCCAGGACAATATGTCTACTGGAACACAGTAACCCTACTACGGCAGGATCTGCGTATTAAAGTAGCTGAAGCACAAGTGGAAAACCTTAAAAGAGCCTTTATAAATATGAGAGAAACTCAAAGCAAGCCCAAAACACAAACAACATAGGAAATAAATGAATAAAATAGTTCAAGACCTAAAACTGTAAATAGAATAACTGAAAAATATTCAAAATGAGGGAAATCTGAGAATAAAAAAAATTAAGAAACTTAAACAGGCACCTCAACGGCAAGCGTCACTAACAAAAAAGAAGAGGTGGGAGAAAGAATCCCAGGCACTGATGGCATAATACAATAACGGAATACACTGGTCAAAGAAAATGTGAAATCTAAAATACTTCCTAGGCAACAGAGAAAGAGGATCCAGACAGTCCTTATCAGACCTGATAGGCTAGGGTAGGATAGTAGGAGAGGAGGAACCCCCTTATCAATGGACTAGGGGAGGGACATAGGGGGACAAAAGGGAGGGAGAGAAGGGCGAGGAGGAGAAGAGGGAGGGGGGCACAGCCAGGATACACAGTGAATAAACTGTAATTAATAATAATAATAAAGAAAAATAAAAAATTATGGCACAAAATGCCCAGAAATTCTGGGACACTGTGATAGGACAAAATCTAAAGGTAACAGGAATATAGGAAGGGGAAGAAAGCCAGACTGAAGGCTCAAAACATATTTTCAACAAAATCTCAGAAGAAAATGTCCCTAACATTTAGGACTATAGATTTTAGTATTGTTATCCTATGTTATATGTCTAATACCCACTTATAAGTGAATACATACTATGTGTGTCTTTCTGCTCCTGGGTTACTCCACTGAGGATGATCTTTTCTACTTCCCACCATTTGCCTGCAAATTTCATGATTTCCTTGTTTTTAATTGCTGAGTAGTATTCCGTTGTGTAAATGTACCACAATTTCTGTACCCATTCCTTGGTTGAGGGATATATTAGTTGTTTCCAGATTCTGGCTATTACAAATAAAGCTGCTATGAACATAGTTGAGCAAATGTCCTGATTAAATGGTGGGGCAAATTTCAGATATATGCCCAGGAGTGGTATAGCTGTATCTTGAGGAAGCACTATTCCTAATTTTCTGAGAAAGAGGCAGAGTGATTTCCAAAGTGGTTGTACAAGGTTACAGTCACACCAGCAATGGAGGAGGGTTCTCCTTTCTCCACAAATCTCCAGCATGTGTCATCCTTTGAGTTTTTAACCTTAGTCATTCTGACAGGCGTGAGGTGGAATCTCAGGGTCATTTTGATTTGCATTCCCTGATTACTAAGGATGTTGAACATTTTTTTAAGTGTTTCTCTACCTTTTGATATCTCTTTGTTGAGAGTTCTCTGTTTAAGTTCTGTACCCCATTTTTAATTGGATTGCTTGGTTTGTTGATTTTTAACTTCTTGAATTCTTTATTTATTCTGGATATTAGTCCTCTGTCAGATGTAGGGTTGGTGGTGATCTTTTCCTAGTCTATGGGCTGTCGTTTTGTTCTGTTGAGTTTCTTTTGCTTTACAGAAGCTTTTCAGTTTCAAAAGTTCCCATTTGGACTCTAGGGAAGATGCCTAATCCTCATTCAGAATGATAAATAGGATAGACATAGGAAGTAGGGGAAGACAGGGTACAGGACTGGAGCACTCCACAGAGAGCCTGTGAAAGACTCTACCCAGCAGTATTGAAGTAGATGCTGAGCCTCATAGCAAAACTTTGGGCAGAGTACAGGGAGTCTTATGGAATAAGGGAGACATAAAAAGACCTGGAGGGGACAGGAGAGCCACAAGGAGACCAACAGAACCAAAAAATCTGAATCCAGTTGGACCTGCAGAGACTGATGAATCAACCAATGCATGGAGAGGAGCTAGTCCCCTGCTCAGATGCAGCCCAAGGGCAGCTCAGTCTCTATGTGGATTCCGTAATAAGGGAAGCCAGGGCAGTCACTGGCATGAACTTCCTTGCCTTCTCTTTTATCACCTCTCCCTGGCTAGGTGGCCTTACAAGGCCAAAGAGAAAGAGGATCCAGACAGTCCTAATATGACCTAATAGACTAGGTTGAGATAGTAGGGGAGAAGGTGGACTAGGGGAGGGACAAAAGGGGGGAAGACGGAGGGAGGTGGGACAAAGAGGAGATGAAGAAGGGGCTACAACCAGGATAATGGACAAAAAGAAAACACCTCTAACTTAAAGGAGATTTTTATCAAGGCAAAAGGAGCATAAATAACACCAAATAGGATGGACCAGAACCGAAAGTTCTCTTGGAAAGCACTAATCAAAACCAATCACAATAGGTGAAGAAAATAAGACATTTCATGATAAAACCAAGTTTAATCAATATCTGTCTAAACATCCAGACCTACAGAAGGTCCAATAAAGAAAACTCGAACCTAAAGAGATTAGAGAAGTGAACTTAAGAACACACAAGGAATAAGTAGTCTAAGACCAACAAATCAAAGGAGGGAACATCCCACCACCACTGCAACAACAATAATAAAAGACCAAGAATCAAAAAACTCTGCCCAGTGCTGTCTCTCAAGATCAGTGGTCTCAATTCTTCAATAAAAACACTCAGACTAACAGAATGGAATCTGCTGCCTACAAAAAGCAAACAGTAACATCAAAGTTTGACATTATCTCAAGGGAAAAGATAGGAAAAGATATTCCAAGCAAACTAGAGGAAACCTGGTGCATCCATTTTAATATCTATTAAAATAGACTGCAAGCCAAAAATAATCAGAAGAGTTAGAAAAAAGGACACTTCATACTCACCAAACGAACAATCCACTAAGAGGACATTCTCGTGGAACATTTTCCAAAATTGACCACATTTTTGGACACTACACAAGTCTCAACAAATATGTGAAAATTAAAATAGCACCCTGTATCCTATCAGACCAGCACAAATTAAAGGCGACTATCAACAACAACAGAAAGCTTACAAACTCATGGAAACTGAATAACTCTCCACTGAATGAAAAACAGGTCAAGTTATAAAGAAACTATAGGCTTCCTGGAATTGAATGAAAAATGAATGCACAACATACCCAAACTTAAGGGACAAAATCAAGACAGTTCTAAAGGCAAGTTCATTGTACTAGATGCCTGAGTTTGAAAAATGAAGAGCTTTCATACTGGTAACATATCAGCACCTCTGAAAGCTCCAGAACAAAAAGGAAACAAAATCCTACCCATAATGGGTAGATGGCAAGAAATAATGAAACTTCAGGCTGAAATAAAGAAAATGAAGGCAAACATCCAACACTGACTCAATGAAACACAGAGTTGTTTCTTTGAGAAAATCAGTAAGATCAGCAAACCCTTATCCAAAATAATTTAAACATGGCAGAGATAGAATGTCCAAATTAACAAGAATAAAAAGGAAAGTGAGGACATAACAGACACTGAGGAAATACAATGAATCATAAGGACCCATTTTTAAAAACTCTACCCCACCAAATTAAAAAAAAAAACTAAAAGAAATAGATAATTTTCTCAATATATATCATTTAGGCAAAGTTAAATCAAGATTTGGTAAACAGTTCAAAAAGACCAATGACCTGTGCTAAAATAGAAGCAGCAATTATGAGTTTACAAAAAAAAATCCCAGGGACAGAAAGGTTTTGTTCAGAATTCTACCAGACTTTCAAAGAAAAGTTAATGCTAATATATTCAAATTATTTGATAAAATAGAAACAGAAAGAACATTGCCCAATAGGTTTTCTCTTTTAATTAATTAATTAACTTTTTATTTTATTTTATTTATTATTATTAGTTACTTTTTATTAACTCTGTAACCCAGGCGAATCCCGCTCCCTCATTCCTTCCCAATCTCACCCTCCCTCCCTTTTCTACTCCCTGCCCCTTTCCAAGTCCACGGATAGGGGAGGACCTCCTCCCCTTTCATCTGACCCTGATTTATCAGGTACCTTCAGGACTGGCTGCAAAGTCCTCCTCTGTGGCCTAGCAGGGCTGCTCCTTCCTTGCAGGGTGGGGAGGTCAAAGAGCCCACCATTGATTTCATGTCAGAAACACTCCCTATTTCCCTCATTAGGTTACCCACTTGGATACTGAGCTACCATGGGCTACAGGCAAGCAGAAGTTCTAGGTTTATCAACACATGGTCCTTGGTTGGAGAAACAGTCTCATAGGACCCCTGTGCCCAGATATATTTGGTCCTTGTGGAGCTCCTATCCTCTCCAGATCATATTAACTCCACCTTCTTTCATATGATTCCCTGCACTCTGCCGACGGTTTGGTTATGAGTGTTAGTTTCTGCTTTGATACAATGCTAGGTAAGAGTCTTTCAGAGGCCCTGTGTGGTAGGACCCTGTCCTGTTACTTGTTTTCTCATACATCCCATTTGTCTTTCTAAGTGAGGATTGATCATCTTACCCTGGGTCCTCTTTGTTATCTATCTTTTTTAGGTGTGTAGATTTCTGTATGTTTATCATATCTTATAGGTCTAAAACCAGATACTCTAAATCAGTTAGAAGGAAAAGTGGGGAAGAGCCTAGAACTCACTAGCACAGGAGACAACTTCCTGAACAGAACAGCAACAGCACAGGCTCTAAGAGCAACAATCAATAAATGGGACCTCATGAAACTGAAAAGCTTCTGTAAAGCAAAAGACACTGTTCTCAGAACAAAATGACAGCCTCCAGACTGGGAAAGGATCTTCACCAATCCTCTATCTGACAGAGGGCTGATATCCAGGATATATAAAGAACTAAAGTTAAAAAGCCATAAATCAAGCAATCCAATAAAAAAAATGGGGTATGGAGCTAAACAGGGAATTCTCTGTAGAGGAATATAGAATGGCAGAGAAACACTTAAGGAGATGCTCAAAGTCCTTAGCCATCAGAGGGATGAAAATCAAAACAACCCTGGGATTTCACCTTATACCCATCAAAATGGCTAAGATCAAAAACTCAAATGACAACACATGCTGGAGAGGTTGTGGAGAAAGGGGAACCCTCCTCCATTGCTGGTGGAATGTAAGCTGGTACAACCACTTTGGAAATCAATCTGGCGCTTTCTCAGGCAACTAGGAATAGTGCTTCCTCAAGACCCAGCTATACCCCTCCTAGGTATATATCCAAAAGTTGCTCAAGTACACAACAAGGACATTTGCTCAACCATGTTTGTAGCAGCTTTATTTGTAATAGCCAGAACCTGGAAACAGCCCAATATGTTTTCTAAGGCCACATTTACCTTAATAACCAAACCATATAAGGACCTAAGAAAGAGAGTTACAGATCAATATCCTTTATGAACATAGTGGCAAAAATCCTCAATAAAATATGTACAAACAAAAACAATCATCAAAACAACATCTACCATGATCAAAGAGGCTTCATCCCAGAGATACAGGGATGGTTCTCCATATGTAAATTAATAAATTTAAATTCATCATATAAACAACTGAGTGAAAAATCATGGGATTTTCTTGTTAGATACAGAAAAGACCTTTGACAAAAATCCAACACCCCTTCATGATAAAAGTCCTGGAGGTATTAGGGATATCAGGGAGATATATTAACCAAATAAAGAAAGTTTACTGTAAGCACATAACCAATATCAATTAAAATTGAGAGAAACTCAAAGCAATTCCATCATAATTAGGAACATTATGAAATATTGGACAAGAAATATTGTCCTTTCTTCATACCTGTTCAATATCAACACCATAATTAGGCTACATCTAATTAAGTTGTTGGTCAAAGGGGTCTCATGGGACTCCCCAGACAACCTATTCTGTTTCTACAGCTAGAGCTTGTTCTCCACAAACTGAAAGCAAGGTCCCGTTACTCATGACAATGCCTACACAACCTACTGGACAATAGAGAAGTCTAGCTAGTACCTGAATACAGCCTCTACTCCTAAGTGCTAGCATTTTTGGTACAGAACAATACTCTATGTGGTGCCAAAGGAGAAATGTAAACTTCAATCAAAACACAAAACCTTTGATGTACAAAGCTGTCCTGCCTGCATGATAAGCTACAGAAATGGTGATGCACGTGTTGTGGGAGTAACTAACTAATATCTATTTTGACTTAAGTTGCACTCGATTAGATGGAACTCAGGCCTGACACTGCTTGGGTAAACAAGAACCTGCATCTAGAAAGAACAGGAACATAGGGCAAAACGAAATAATACTGCTGAAAAAAAAAATACCAATGAAATGACTTTGTCATACTCATAGATTCCTGCCTTGTTTGACCGTTATCTGAGAAGCTTCCTTCTACAGCAGATGGAAGAAATACAGAAGAAACCCACATCCAAACCATATGCAGAGAGTGAGAGTCTTTGGAATACTCAGTACAAAGACAGGTCTCCATCAAATCCCTGTGCTCAGGTTCTGGGGATGCCGCAGATAAGGAGGCAGAAAGACTTCAGCAGCCAGTGGTGATAGGGGACATCTGGAAAACAAGGCCTTCTAAGTCAACATGATTACAGCCCATAGAGTTCACAGAGACTAAGGACGCAGGCACAGGGCCTGCGTGGGTCTGCACCAGGCCCTTTACATACACAGTATGGCTTCCAGTTTAAAGTTTTTATGGGATTCCTGAGTATGTGAATGGGTTGGTCTTTTTCCTGTGCCTGTGCTCTTCCTTCTGTTTGTTTTGTCCAATTCTAATGTGTGAGTTTTTATTTTACCTTATTATATATGATTTTAAAAATAAAGAATCACAACAGTAAAAAAAATTAATAAAAACAGTGTGTTCTAAAATGTTAATGAAATTAAATTATTTGTCTCCGAATAGTTTTGTTGCTATATTTAATTATTAACCCTTTAAAAAGCAGATTACACAGTACAGAAATTGGTATCTCTTTGAGTTTTATAACACTCTATTCAAGCAAGTTCTTACTAATTGATTTTTGCCACACTGACCATCTTTTGTTAGGTTTTGTGAGTACTTTTCCATCTATACAGTCTAGCCACCACTGCAGATCATGCAGCTTTTTTTTAAATTAGTGAATCTCTCTCTGGGCCAATTCTTATTTAACACAATATCAAATGTTACAATTGTAGAGGAGTTTCAAGCCAGGGCCTCCCACTGGAAGTCTTTAAACCCCAATTCTAAAATCCCAAAGATGACAATCATTTTTTTAAACCTTTGAATACATGTATTTTTTTTTGTTTTTACCTATTTGTTTTCTCTGGTTCTAATTATTCTATATTCTTTTGTGCCATAAACCAGTTAGTAGTGATCATGATGTGCTTTCCACCTAAAACACTTCTTGTGGTGTTTCTCCCAGTTGTCATCAGGAACTTGTGTAATTAGAAAGCAAAGAAAACTCTATTTCTCTTATTTAGCTGAAATTTTATCTGAAACAAGGAATATGTTTTTCCCATGATAGTTACAAGGTTAGGCCAAAGTTCACTTCACTACATATTTTTATTCATATAACTTGTACAAAGCCTTCTTGTAGGTATTTCCAGATACATCTTAAATTATTAATGAAATATTGTATTTGACCCCAAATACAAAAATTTTATAAATGATAAAACATAGAAAATCCGGTATATTTCTAAAAACCCTGAATTACCCTGTCAAAGTTGTTTGATTATAAAGATACGTTACACACCAATTAGCAATGTTATCTCCTGAATGAGAGCTCTTACAGTAATTGAGACTTCAAGACTACTCATTTTCACCTTTTCTGGATTTCAAATGCTAATCTCATCTCTTAAATATGAAAGTATGGTTCAATCAATTATAAATACTCTAGCTTGATGAACGGCAAGATTTACACATATTTACACATATCTTTGGGTATATAAATCAGTATTCAGAATGAAGTTAAAAATTATATTTGTTTAAAAGAAAGAAGCAATTGTCGGTTTTCTTCAAAGGGTCCATGACCAACATAGCCATGGGTAGTTGGCTAGGTTTATGGTAGAATGTATGAATTCCTCCTACTGAGAATCAGGCAGTTGCTGGTTAGTTAACAATAGCGCCACTATTACACTGTTGGGGATATCGCGATAGGCAGTTACTGTCGTCTGCAGCCTCTATAGCTGTGCATGACTGGCTACCGCTAGCTTTTCTCCCTTTGCAGATTACGTTCTACTTTTACATATCGTGAGAGTCAGGTCTCAGGCAGGACGCTCTTAGTAACTCCTTGCTCAAATCCTCCACATTCTGTGTTATAAATGTGTGGTATCTTTAGCAATAGGGTCTTACCTTCAACTTCTACTAGGCAACCAAGGTCAAGAGTTATAACCTCTATCCTATCCTCATGGAGATCTCTTTGGATAATGGGTAGAGTCCACAGAAATTCACAAACTGGTTCAAATGCACAAGAATAACTATGGAGTACCCAACTCATTGCTATGTCTGCATTGCCAACCTTCTACCTAATGCTCAGTGGGAACTGAAAAGGAGGGGGTGAAAAGAATAAGAGTAAGAGCTAGAGGACCATTATGCCTGCTGCTGCTCCACAATTCCTTTTAGACATGACAAGAAAGCTGCACCAATGAAATGGCAAGAATATAATTTCCAAAACAAGACCTAAATCGACAAGTCATCATTACGGATGTGGAAAAGCTCTCAAGGCTCTGCTCCTAGATCAAAAGTTTTAAACAATCTGTGGCTGCTGAGAGAGATAATCAGACTTTTCCAGGGCAAATTCTCCTGATAGAATATTCAGGCACAACTGATCAGTCTTAAGCACTTACATATATGAGCAACAATAAATGGAGTCAGCAAGTTGCATTTATATACGCATACATACATACAGATTGATCAATCTATAAATGAAAAATAAATGTTAGATATGTAGAGACGATAGATGGATAAATGTAACAGTAATAATTAAACAATAAGTTATAAATATGAGATGCAGTTGGAGTGGGACATAGGAGTTAGAGGGCAGAAAGGGAGGAATGGAAATACAATACTCACGTATGAGATTCTCAAAACATAAAAATTTTAAAGTAATACGAGTCTTTCACTTGCTTGGCTAGAGTGACACCAAGGTGCTCTATGTTATTGTAACTATTGTGAAGGCTGTTGTTTCCCTGATTTCTTTCTCGGCCCTTTTGTCTTTGGTATACAGGAGGGCTTCAGATTTTTTTTGAGTTAATTTTGTATCCAGCCACTTTGCTGAAGGTGTTATGAGCTGAAGGAGTTCTCTGGTAGAATTTTTAGGGTCTCTCATGTGTACTATCATATCATCTGTGAATAGTGACACTTTCACTTCTTCCTTTCTCATTTGTATCCTTCCTTGATCACATTTAGTTGTCTTATTGCTCTAGCTAGGACTTCAAGAAATATGTTGAAGAAATAAGGAGAGAGTAGGCAGCCTTGCCTTATTCCTGATTTTCCACTAAAGGAGAACTGTGCATTAAGTGTGATCCAAGTGACAAAGGGTATTTGAGGACAGCTGAGGAAGACTGACTTCATCCCTTAAAAAGAAGGGGTATGTGAATTAATTCAGCCACAGAAATAAGAGGTTAGTAAAAGACATGTATTTCCGTGGTTTCCTGTGTGTGTTAGGATTCCAGAAAGTCACTTTTACACAGCCTCAACATATAATGTTATAACTTAATGACACAAGTCATTTCTCTGTGGGATAAAGGAGTAAAAAAAATCTGATTATAAATTCTTTTGATTTGTAAAAATCTATGGCAAGCTTTGTTTTGATTTCTATAACAGCACACATTTCTTGTCAATAATAAAAGACCTCTGATAATTAAATAAGTATATGCAGAAGGAAGAACAAATACTGGGTGAAAGTTGTTAAATTTAGGAGAGCCATATTGAACACAAGTATTTTACAATTTTTTGTAACCAGCCCATCTAGTGGTTTAGAACTGTAAATAGTTTTATTTACAAACAGAGTTGGAAGGGATATAATAAAAGCATTCTAGAGAATGTTTTTGTGTGTATTTGTGTTTGTGAATGTAAAATTAAGAATTAAGTTGATTTTCATATGTATATCTACAAATGGCATATATATAATTTTTATTAAGACGTATTTCCCACTGTGCACATATGAGTATCATAACGTTTTTCTACAATGAATATCTCCCTAGTAGCATTTGTTTTTTAACTTTTAACCATCCAGGAGCATTACAAGAAACTATACTCTAGAGAGTCAGTTTTGACTCAATAAATACAATTTAAAAACTGTGTATTGGCATCACGCAGGCTCCAGGAATCTCTGAACAGAAATATGTAGAAACTAGTATATTCACAACATAGAAGCAAGAACTCACACATATAAGAATTAATTTAAACTGTGTTAGGTAGTCTGCATGAAATGTGTTTGCATGTGTATATGTAGAAGCACGAATATATTTTACTAAATTAAAATGCAATGGAAAGAAAATCTTGTTCCTAGAATGTACTCATACCTTTTATTGGTTGGTCATGCTTTTACCCTTGAAATTATTTAATAATGATATTCTAAGTGATACTTAAAAATTTTGTCAACATAAATTTCAGAAAACTGTAAGAATAGCTTAGATTCTTAATGAAGAGATGAAACTAAAACCCTCTGTGATTCATGCTGGAGTGTCTACATGTCCTTCCTTGCATGTATTTTGGCAACGTCAGCTCTGAAGTCGCAATTCCTTGTAGAAGGTTCCCCCTCAGGATAATAAGACATCACTTCAATAATAGTTAAAATTTGAAAGTTTAACTAATCTTTTCATGAGATACTTTCTTGATATATGGCAGGGTTTTTTTAAACAGCATTTTATTTGATTTCTTTTATAAACTGCTTAGACCAAAGAAAACATACTGTCTTAAAAACAGATTAAGTCACACAAGTAAAAATAATAATGATTCTTCCCTTTGCAAATAAAATTAATGACTCAGCTTTCAATCCTTTATCTCATGCTTTATAAACTATTTTGTCTACCTCAAAATTGCAAACAATAGAAGCAAAAGGATGAGCACTCAAACTTAACACCTTGCTTGTTACTGCAAAATTCAAGATCAAATACTATTTTACATGAATGAAAATGTTAGAAAAGGTAGTTTGTGGTTGGCATAGTTTATGCTTTGTCTGAAAACTAAGGGATTTTCTTGAGTGTGTTATCACATCCACAAAACAGTGGTTAGAATTTATTCCTCTGTATTTTCAGAGAATAATCACCTGCCGGGGAAGGTGTCAGCAAGAAGTCTACTGAAGGAATTGGAAAAAGTTTGTGTCATGACTGAGCATGAGAAACTCACTGACCGTTAAACTTTGAAACACTGAGGTAGAACACCGAATGTCAGGAGCTGCCCACGCAGTCAGCTCCAGGGTATTATAAAGAGTCTTTATATCTCAGTGTACAGGGAAGGAGAAGAAGAAAAGTGATGCTTCTGTGCAGAGCTTCGGGGCAGTGACATTTTGAATCACGACCACAATAAGCAGATCTGCACTGAGAAGAGAATATATTCTGGAACAACAAAGACATGCACTATCAGTACATATCAGTGTAAAACAGAAGAGGTGATAAGATTAAAAGTGCAAGTATAGATAGAAAAGAGAGAGAACACTCATATCCACTGATTACAGTTTGCAAAAAGCAAGAAACTTCTACAAATCCAATATTCATTTACATATAGATCTCCTCTAAAATTCTGATTACCCTTACGATGTTTCCATATTTGTTCTAGAACACCATACAGAGCAAAAATAATAATGAAACAAAGGCCTTTATATCTTCATAACATAAACCATGCAGTGAGAAGTGCCCCATTGTCTCTTGCAGAGATGATAACACGGACTTATAAAGTCAACCTTAGTACTGAAAAATGCACAGTTTTGAGCATCAAAATGAAATAAAAACTGATTTGGTTCAGAGTTAAAAATTTCTACATTGAGAATGGATTTATCCCTAGGCAACTGAGACATATTTGGCAGGCAACACCTTTGTAATTCATATAAATCATGTTGACTGGTTTGATAACACAGACAAATCTATCCTAATTAGCTTCTACTTTACCTCAAATTGAAAAGCATAGTAAATATGGTGCTTAAGCCTCCTGTAATAGTGATAGCTTTTGCATCACATATAACAAAATTAGATAACAGGCATTATCTTGTGCTCTGTATTTGTAAGAGAGCAGGTTTTCCTCAGCCAATGACTTAGTTTGTAAAGTTCTATTAATGCTCTTCAGTTCTACTCTGTGATACATAAAGAAAGAAACCACATAGCTCACCATATTGCAGCCATAAAAACACAAAGCAGGCATGATACATCTCCATAACTTTCAGTGACAATACGATAGAGTATTTAAAATATCCATGAAAGAAACTAGTCACTAGTATTTAGCTTGAAATCACAAATCAGGCTACTACCATCCCATTTCCACATTTAAAAACAGATTAAGTTGCCTGCACATTTCCCACTAGAAACACCCACCTCCTACTTCCACACTGTTCACTTTTCCTTTCATTATTTCTCTTTATTAAAAGTTTGACTATATATTAACTTCCTAAGTAGTGAAGCCATTGAAGCACACTTACTTGAAAAGTGTAAAACCGGGTCCCATTAGGAAGATGCACTTTAGGGGAGCCAGAAACGGTGTTCATATCCGAGAAAATCATTTCTGATCACAGAGACAATATAATCCACAGGAGCTACAGCTGCCGAGCCGAGAGCTTAATGTGCAGATAAATCCGTGCATGCATTGAGGGAGACTACAGGGTAAAATGAAATCTGCCCCATCCTTCTTGGATTCACAGGAATAGCTTTCGGAAGCTTCCTTCTATGTTTGAAATCTAAGCTGAAAGGCCACCGGCTCCTGACCTTTCATGCAGTTCGTTCTTTGGAACGTAGTGTTTAAAAAAAAATTAAAAAACACAGAAGAAGCAAGAACCAAGGATAAATGGAGCCTGTGCAGAATCTGGCAGTGCTGTGGACCTGCCCATCTGTTCTCAGTGATAATCACCTCCCTCCACCACAGTCTAGCAGAGTGATTATGCTAAATATCCTGGTTAACCAATAACATACAGTTTCATTTCAGGGAAGCATGCATAGTGTTATTCCGAGGACCTCTTCTGACGAATGCAGAGCTTGCTTCGCACGCTGTTAAAGCTGCATTTAGTAACTGAAGAGTGTTTTTATCACTCCCAGTTTTTTCCTAATAATCCTCAATCTTTCTGTCACTCCCAGTCTTTCAACAGTGTCAGTTTTTGTAAAGCCTTTATAAAGTGAGAGTTCTTTCACACAGATCAAAGTACAATATAACTAGCTACAACGCTGGGAAGCAAGAGATGCAAGCCTTTAAACCTCTGTAATGGAAGGTATATTTACCGAAATTCAAATAATTTCTTCATTTTGAACTATACAAAGATCACAATGGCAACATTTTTACTATCCGGTTGTTTCTAACTTAGCTCAAAAATAATATTGGTAACACTTAAATGTCACAATTTGTTTTTATTAAGCTTATTTCTTATATAAAGTAGTTTATAAAGGTATTTATACACATGGATTTTTTAATGGAAGATTCAAAATGTTTGGAAGTGTTGAAATTATTAAACATCATTGGTTTTCTACGCTTTTAACCAATTATTCACTCTGTATAAAAGATCAGATTTGGATGACTTGGCAGCTTCTTGAGGTAAAAATAAATGTTCCATTTACACATGGTTCAAAGGTGGAGATGTCAGGAATCAAATGGAGTGAGCCAAAAGCCCGTCCTAGCAAAAAATATCTAAGTTCAAACAGTTATGTCAGCAAGGACTAGGAACCACCTACTTTGAAGAGACAGGTGTAGAAGGATAGTGAAGGATAACAGTTCTAGCACCAGGCACATGCCTGTATTGTTAGCACTAGATTGGGTGGCTGAAAGAAGAGGATCACCACGATTTCCAGTCAGTCCTAGGCTGTAAGTCAAGACCCTTTCTCTTAAAAAAAAATGAAATGAAACAGAGCAAAGCATTTTAAAATTATTATTTGCTTACACTCACAGCAGTGGTCGAGCAAATCTAGAAACAGGTTTTGTTGTGGGAGAGAAAGTACCTACTTGTGTTAAAAGTGAGTAATTAAAGAAGGCTTAACAGACCGAGAAGATTGCCCAGTGGGTAAGGCAAATGGTTACCGGTAGCACAGCAGCAAACTGGTTATCCCGGAGACAAATGGTAGGCAGAATAGTTAGCAAGGCAAGTCATATTAGGTAGTATTGGGAATCTATGCCTTATTCAGGATTATTCCCAATATCAACCTCAGGCCTCCACACGCAGGCACACACTCACACACACACACACACAGAGAGAGAGAGAGAGAGAGAGAGAGAGAGAGAGAGAGAGAGAGAGAGAGAGAGAGAGAGAGAGAGAGAGAGAGAGAGAATACATACAAATGTGCACACATACACATGCTGACCATATATGTGAAAATGGGGGGGGTACCTAGTCTTTCTCAATAAACATTTGTTTTTATTTGTATAGATTTTTCTATTTATTTCCTGCTTTGGGATGTTATTTGCTGTTTCACCACCACACTCCTTCCTGTTTACAGTATCTCAGCTTTGATAATAGGTATTTTCCCACCAATTTGACTCTGTTTCTCATTGACATGCTCACAGCCTTTGCTTTGGGCTTTTCATTTGTTTATATGCTGGCTGGCTGGCTGGCTTGTTTTCCTAGCACTTAAATGAAATTTTAAATATTTTCCTATATGAATAACCTTCTAACTTTCTCTGCATTTTTGCAGGTTTTAAAAGTACACTTTTCAGTAATTATTTAAATACTCATTATATTCTGTTTCTATTTTCGTTCATGTTCACCCCCTCCTGTTTTCTTACCTTTCATGGGATTCTCTCAAATGGGTTTATGGTTTGGATTGATGATATAGGCTTTACTGCTACATGTAAAAATCTAGATTCATGATTCTCAAGATACTTCCAAAACATTCATTGTGTGTTTGCAAAATAATAAAAAAAATAATAATAGAACTCATTTCATGAGCACAATCCTGCAGCTTTTTGGAGATTTCAAGCGGAAAAAAATCTTCACCAAATAACATTTGATGAGCATTACATGACAATATGTTACATAGTCTTGTGCAATTCACATGTTTGATATGTTCTCATGTATATGCTAAATTTGTAGCAACAGAAATCAATTTTCACAGTAGCTATGAATTCTGAAGCCTTTGGGTCAGTAATCATGCCATTCTTTATTCATATTTGCTTTGTAGGAAGGGAACAAAATAGGTGTGAGCTGGTCTTCAAAGAGGCATGATGAAGAAACAGTGATGAAACAATGGATGTACACATTCATTATACATTTTCAGACTTGTTTAAATATTTCAGTAGTAAATGAATACAATCCTCCCTTTACTTCTTTTCCTATACCTATATTAATTTTTTCTTAATAGGAAATAGATTCTTCTTTCATATCATATATCCCTACCATAGTATTCCCTCCCTGTACCCCTCTCAGCTCCTCCCAACCTTCCCCTTCCTCATAGCCACTCCCCTTTCATTCCTTCTTCAGAAAAGAGCAGGCCTCTAAGAGATGACAGCTAACCAGAACAAAATGAGATATAATAAATCAAGGCAAATGCCCTCTTACTGAGGTAGGAGGACATGGCTACAATACTGAAGGAAAAGAGTCCCAAGACAGGAAAGAGTTACATGCATGCACACATGCACGCTCTCACTCTTAGGTCTCTCTCCAAACCACCAAGCTAAGAGCCTTAATATAGGCTTGCCCCTCTCTCTCTCTCAGTGAGCCCATGTGAGTACTGCTTAATTGATTCTGTGGGTCGTGTTCTTCTGGTGTCCTCCATCTTCTTTGACTCTTACAATCTTTCCTTTTTTTTCTGAGAGAATGCTTGACGTGCTAGGTGAGCAACCCAGTGGAAAACTCCTATTTAGAGTATCTCTCTCTCTCTCTCCACATGATGTAAACCATATTATCTCATTATTCTGAAAATTTATTTGGAAACAAGACATTTTTGTTCTCTGCCTGATAGCAACAGGGAAGGTAGTATTCTAGTCTAGATATTGTCAAGCTTATGTAATTTGCTACATTTACAGAAATTGTCAAGGATAAGGTCAAGGTTTTGACCACCATCAGTGCAGAAATCAGGAGCACTGTGCAAATTAAATCATTGGGCAAGGAGAGTCTGCCCCATTAAGAAATGCATTTACTTGGCTTGTATATGGCTTGAAGAAAATAGGGAGAATTAAAGTTAGTTCACCAAGTTCATACAATTTCTCCACAATGATCTTCTTCCAGTCAGGCTTAAAAAGCCATGGTAGTCCTGGACACAAGAGCTTTGAACAGTCTCAGTACTGTCCTGAGTTTTGGTTCAAGCACTATGTCCAAAGCTTTGGTTTGCAAACAGTCAGTTTATTTTCTTAAACATATGCTGTTTTAATAAACTAGGTAGTACTTGTCCATTAAAAAATGTATGATGAGATTTAATTTAACAATGGATGTATTCATTTTTAAAAATTAATCTGTTATGATACTCTGAAATTAAGTTCAGCTTATAAATAGAAACATCACTGCAATTTATAGAAATAATCTAATTTTAGAAAATCGATTGACAGAAAATTAAAAGCTTCTAAAAATTATAAGATATTTTTACTCTCATTCTCTTCAATTCCCTCAACATTCACTTTGTGTTCACCAGAGATCCATGAGGAAAATTCACTTCTTGAACACAAACCTGCAGCTTTGTGGAGAAGTGGGTTAAGAATTATTCTCTAAAGAGGGTGGGAAGTTGGGGCAGGGAGGAGAAGAGGGAGGTGGCTGTGATCGGAATGGAAAGTGAATAAACAAATAAATTTAATTAAAAAACAATTTCTCACTGGTACTATTCAAAGTACAAATATGTGATTATATTAGTGTTGATTTCATTCATTCATAAAGAAAGATGGGTGAATTCTGATATTTTTATGTACAAAATGTTTCTGTAAATGATAAGCTTCAGAGTACAGATTTGTTAATGAAAAAAGTATAATTTTTGGTTATTGACCACATAGGCAATTCATAATTGAACTGAAAAGGAACTATGAATTATTATTCTGAAACAGAATAATAATTATTTTGTTATAATTTAACAAAAGGTACCATTGGTAAGCTTAACTTGTAACCTAACTGCTTACAGCAAACACAAAATTATGTCTATGTTTGAAGAACTTTTGAAACATTTAGAAAAAGAACACCCTTGTAAATATTTACTTGTTGGGAATTGAATAAATCTGAAGACATTCAACACATGAGGAAATTCATATTAGGTGAATGTGTAGCACTGATTTCATGGAGATAAATTGTGTAGTAACAAAAGAGGGAGGGATGTCCTCTCACTGAGCTCTTTCTGCTTCACTCATGTGTACATTCCAGTATGTCTTCTTTACACCTCAGTAGTATATTACTATTATATATAAATCTTTATAATAACCTAAACTGAGGACTGTAGCCTATGATGTGTGCCTCAGCCTCTATTCGTTTTCTCTCAACTTCATGTATTTGCTGGTGCATAAATTGATAGCTAAAATGAACTATCTTCATTGGCAAGTACTGTTCCCAGACTCTGAGGAATGAAGGTATTTTGTATGTGTCTAATACCGAGTACCAGCAGACAATTAACTAATGAAAGAAATGCAGTGCAGTGTTACAAGTACTAATCAGTGATGAGAACTAAAGGACTCTAAGTGATTTGGTTCAAAAAGTACCTTAGAAGGGGCTGCATCAAAATGGCCTGAGCAAAAGCAGAAGGTTGTCTGCTTCCTAAAGAGGAGGATAACCTTTCAAAGAGGAATTGATAGCATGGGGTGACTAAGAAATACAGTTTATAGCATTTCAAAACAAAACAATTACCTGAATTGTGTATTACACACACACACACACACATATGCATATATATTCCCAAGTGAAATTAGGAAAAACTTAATTCTGATCCACATTTTCTCTACAATCAAGAAGAATCAGACCATTCTTGTTTGGTTAAAAAAGATATATGAAATTCAGAGTTATACTTTCACAGTTTTGATGAATATATTTTGGCATCATTCTTCAGCTTAGGAAATAACTTTCCAAGGTTATTATACAACACTAAAACACGGAATTCTTTGATTACTTTCAGTTTCTCATAAGATTACTAAGGCATTAACTTGAAAGTAAAAAAAGGGGGGTCTGTGGAAATATCACTGTGGGTGAGAACCCTTGTTCTGCAAACATTAGACCTAAAATTAAAACACCAGCACCCAGATTTAAAAATATGCCAGATGTGACTGCAAATGTCTGGAACCCATTGATTGTGGGGAAAAAACAAGAGGATTGCAAGAGCTCACTGGTTAGCCAGCCTAAGTGAAAGAGGCAGCAAGCCTCTGTGTCAGCAAGAGATTTTGTCTTAAAGAAATAGATAGAGAGAAATAACTCACATTCTGCTCTGGTGCATTCATATACATGCACAGATGCATGTACCTGCACAGGATGTACATGTACTGTGCACCCACACAGTAAATGCATACCCCAGTTACAATGAAAAGACATAAAGCACAGCACAATGTTATGTGTAAAGAACATACAATGTGCTCATAGGAACAATGCTTTCCAGGCATTGCTATGTGAAAGAAAACAAGAATCCACATATTGTTAAATGAAAGTAAGTTAGACTCTATCACAATTACTATAGACCATTGCAAAACACATTCTGAAGATATACAGAAAAGATGTAAACGTAGAATATGAACTCTAGAAAGTTTAATTATAGATTTCCCAAACACTTGAATTTTTACATAAGTCAAATGAAAAAAAAATGCAACTAAGTAACTTTCTTGAAACTTGATTAGCAAACTCTGAACTCCAAAACTGTTTTTAATTGACTCCCAGAAGACATCCACCATATCATTCTGCCTCTGAGCATATTATATGGTCTTCTATCATGCACATCAAAGGCTTGCACTTAGAAGAATCCCAAAATGCTACCAAACTTGCCGTTATATAGTCTTTCAATGTGAAGATTCAACTCGAAGATGTTGTGCAGCACTCCAGAATAATTTTGTTCTAAGTCGGTCTTTTTCAGTTGTGGGTCATGATTGCTTTGAGGGTCAAAAGACCCTTTCACAGGGGTCTACTAAGACAATTAGAGAGCACAGATGTTTACAGAACAGTTCATAACAGTGGCAATATTATGAAGTAGCAATAAAAACACTTTTATGGTTGGGAGTCACCACAACATGAGGAACTGTATTAAATGGTCACAGTGTTAGCAAGGTTGAGAACCAGTGCTCTAAGTACTGATAGGGGTTGGAGAGAAAATCAGCAGTTAAAACTGTGTGCTGCTCAAGATGAAGCCCAGAGTTCATATACAGTGGATGGTTCACTAAGGCCTGCAGCTCTTACTCCAAGACATTCTGCACCCTCTCTGGCCTCTGAATGTGCTGCCACATGTGTGCATACAGGCAAATATATACATAACTTACATTAAATAAAGATTATTTAAAGTAGCTTTAAGACATATTCTGCTTCAAGGAAGTAATCAGGTTTTACTGCATTCATTTATGCACATGGATAAGAAGCTCAGAAGTTTGCTATGGTGATGAGAGTTCTTGAAACTTAAACAACATATTACACTGGCTGCTCATTTTCTGTTAGTTTGTGATAAAGTCTGAGGTGAGAAGAGGACATCATAAAAGAAGCATGTGAAGGATGAAAAGCAGGGAAGGGAGGGGGAGGAAGGAAAAGGAAGGGAAGATAGACATATCGGTATAATTTGCACTATAGGATAACAAATAATTTTGTCAGCATGCATTCAATTATAAGTCATGCCAGATGGAGTGAAAGTTGGGGCCCAGATGGACAGTTTCTAAGTGAGTCCATGTGGACTATGATAGATCTCTAA
Source organism: Pachyuromys duprasi (assembly GCA_028658305.1). Taxonomy (NCBI): domain Eukaryota; kingdom Metazoa; phylum Chordata; class Mammalia; order Rodentia; family Muridae; genus Pachyuromys; species Pachyuromys duprasi. The sequence goes on from CM053766.1 coordinate 65,625,735, forward strand.
ATGATTGCTAGCTATCTTTCGTTCTTCTTTCCCACTTCTCTGTAATATTTATCCATTTCTAGAGCTAACAGTATATATTTTTATGGTCTTATCTCAGTTGTAAAATAATGGGACAGAAATGACCCTGTGCTGAAACTGCCTGAATGTGCCTATTTGGTTTGTCTACTCGTAAAAATTACATTGACAGCATTGCATATGAAGGATTCATTCATTTACTAATTTCTCCGCCAAAATATTATTGAGGCTTTCTGAAGTACATTATAAAATCTGCAGTTAAAATAAAAGTGAATAAGGAAAACGAAGACAAATTCTTCATTGTATGGCATGAAAATTACAAATACCACCTAGCATGCATTTCTCATTATAAGAAGTAAACTTTTGGGGTAGAGGATTCTAAAATATAGGCATCCCTGTTACATGAGAAACTTCCTTCCAATGTAATTTGTGGGTGTTTTTTGTTTGTTTTAGAATCTATTTGGCTTATCAAGATTTGTAGTCAAGGAAAAATAAATAGTTGCAGTACATTTAAATGAAAGCATACAAATTTCTTAGTGGGACAAAAATATTGCATGTGTTATTGGTTTAAATTTTTAATTCTTTAATTTTTAATTTTCATTTTTATATTAATTACAGTTTATTCATTTTGTATCCCAGCTGTAGCCCCCTCCCTCATTCCCTCCCAATCCCACCCTCCCTCCATCATCTCCTCCCATGACCCTCTCCAAGTATTCTGATAGGGGAGGACCTCCTCTCCTTTCATCTGACTCTAGCCTATCAGGTCTCATCAGGACTGGCTGCATTGTCTTCCTCTGTTGCCTAGTAAGGCTGTTCCCCTCTAAATTTTAATGTTTTGCTTTTCACATAATCATTTAGGTTCTCATTCTTGGAGAACAGAGGATCATGGGAGTAATAAGAGAGGAGAAAAGACAGGAAAAGAGAGGAAGTAGCAGAAACCCCATGGGTTAGCATAAAGAAGAACCACATGACCGGAAAGAGTTTCTAGATGAGTGCAGGGAATCATATGAAAGAAGGGGAAGTTAATATGATCTGAAGAAGATAGGAGCTCCAGAAGGAGCAAATATATATACGCACAGGGGTCTTATATGAGACTGTTTCTCCAACCAAGGACCATGTATGGAAATAACCTAGAACCTCTGCTTGCCTGTAGCCCATGGTAGCTCAGTAACCAAGTGGGTACCCTAGTAAGGGGAACAGGGACTATTTCTGACATGAACTCTGGCTCTTTGACCTCCCCACCCTTCAAGGGAGGAGCAGTTCTGCCAGGCCACAGAAGAGGACTTTGCAGCCAGTCTTGAAGATACCTAATAAACCAGGGTCAGATGAAAGGGGAGGAGGGGAGGGACATGGGAGGAGAAGAGGGAGGGAAGGTGGGATTGGGAGGGAATGAGGGAGCAGGATACAGCTGGGATACAGAGTTAATAAAATGTAACTAATAATAAAAATTTATAAAATGAAAAAAAAGGAAAAGCATTCGCAGGTACTTATGGGAATTATGGGTGGGGAATAGCCCAGATAGGAATGATTTAAGTAAATGGTATGGGTGTCAAGCTGAGAGGTAACAAGGTAGTTTATGGGGTTATTTCTACCCAGCCCCAGCATTTAAAGCATATATAAAATCTAACAGGTATCTGAGTCTTTCAGTGATAGAGTAGCAGTTTAAATAGTAACCACTGCAATAAGTATATGTAATTAATAGTAAACATTAACAACCATATTTTCTACGACATGTTTTTGTATGTATGTTCTAATAAATACATGTACACACACATGCACACACACACACACACACACACTCACACACACACGGGCTCATATATGCCTTCAGGACCAAAATTGAAAGCTTTTAGACAGTATTGTCTTTTTTCCCCATATTTTATTTATTTTTACTTAATTCTCTCATTTCCTGAGTCATGTCTTTCCCATGCTCAAGGGTCATACTTAAATTTATACTTAAAGTAGAAAAATACAATATAAAATAAATATTAAGAACTGTATTTGCTTGTGATTTCTGTGGTCTGTATCTTTTGTTATTGAAAGTTTTTGTACAGTATATTCCAATCATAGTTTCCTACTTCATTTCCTCTCAGGGTCTCCCTCCAACTCTCAGCTTTTTTTCTTTCTCTTTCTTTCCAAAAGTACCATGGAGTCCATTTTATGTTGGCCATCTTTGGCTGGTTACAGAGCCTGCTCTTAAGTGTGGTTTGTATGTATACCCAATAAGTTTCTATTGGAAAAAACAAACAAACATTTTTTTTTCCTTTGCAAATTGCTGTAAATTGGAGACAGCTTCAGAGTTAGGTATAGGGACTTATGTCTACTCCTCCCTCTTAGTCTTGGGAACCCATCAAACTTGGACTGTTGCATGATGCCACTGTCTCTCTGAGTTCATATGTGCTTCAGCCCTGTTGTGTCTGGAAGGCAGTGTTTTCCAGGTGCCTTTGTCCTCAAAGGCTCTTACAATCTTCCTACTTCCCCTTCTTTATCGTCTGCTGACTTTACATATAGAGAAGTATGAAGCCTACTCAAAGACATAAGAACCAGATTTAAAATGGTATACATTAAACTTAGATATATACCTTGTTATATAGTATGGTTTCTTGATGTATTTACTTATTTTGATTGGTATCTACTACTCAGTCCAGGTGTCACACATGCTAGGCAAGCATTGTACCATTGACCTATATCTCCACCTCTATTTTTGCTTTTAAATAGCTTCCACTAAGCTATTACTGTGTGCTTCAGACTCTCTTTTGAAGACCAGTGTGAATTTATATTTGAAATCCTGCCTCAGTGTGTGAGTATCTAGACTGTAGGTTTATACAAGGAAAGTTGCCTTTAATATTGTTTCAAACTCCTTTAAAATAATTATTTCTGGTTTTATTTTGAGGTCTTTGATCCAGCTGGCCTTTAGTTTTGTACAGGGTGATAAATATGGATCTATTTGTATTTTCTACATGTAGACATCCAGTTAGACCAGCACCATTTGTTGAAGATGCTGTCTTTTTTCCATTGTATGGTTTTGGCTTTTTTTTTTTTTTTTGGTTTTGTCAAAAATCAAGTATCTCTAGGTATGTGCGTTTATTTCTGGGTCTTCTATTCAATTCCATTGACCCACCACTCTGTTTCTATGCCAATACCATACAGTTTCTATTACTATTTCTCTGTAGCACAGCTTAAGATCAGGGAAGGAGACACATCCAGACAATCTGTTAATGTTCACGAGCGTTTTAGCAATTCTAGGGTTTTTTGTTTTCCATGTAAAACTGAGAATTTTTCTTTCAAGGTGTAAAGAATTGTGTTGGTATTTTGATGGGAATTGCATTGAATCTGTAGACTGTTTTTGGTAGGATGGCCATTTTCACTACGTTAATCCTACTGATCCATGAGCATGGAAGATCTTTCCATCTTCTAATATCTTCTTCAGTTTAGCCCATGGCAGCTCAGTCTGCAAGTCGGTTCCCTAGTAAGTCAAACAGGGGCTGTCTCTGACATAAACTCAGTGGCTGGTTCTTTGATCACTTCCCCCTTATAGGGAAGCAGCCTTACCAGGCCACAGAGTAAAACATTACATCAAGTCCTGTTGACACCTGATAGGCTAGGGTCAGATGGAAGGAGATGAGATCCTCCCCTATCAGTGGACTGAGGAAGGAGCATGGGAGGAGAAGAGAGAAAGAGGGTAGAATTGGGAGGGGATGAGGAAGGGGGCTACAGCTGGGATACAAAATTAATAAATTGTAATTAATAAATAAATAAATTTTAAAAATTAATTATTTCTGATAAAACATCAATTTTGCAGTGTATTTAAAACGTCCATATCAACCACTATATATATTCATCATACTCTTCACATTAATTATTATATTGGACTACAATAATCTCTGGGCTTATCACATTTAATGCAGAGCTTTTATAACTGTAAATGTTGAATCTAGCTAAAGTTTAAAATGTAATAACGTACCTCAGTGTATGGATTCCATGAAATTCTGAGCGAGAATGTGTCACTAAGAAGGATCAACACAGTATATAGTATAGAGTCAATATAAAGTGAGCATTTAGGGAATGTTTGACATTCTTCCTCTTGTTATTTTATTTGCCTTTTAGTGAGTTACATTTAAAAAGAATTTTTTATTTGACCTATTCAATAGTCCTAATGATTGAAACATTTTGACCCTCAGATTCTTATAGTAATTAGATATTATATCTGACATTTAAAAGTTGGGTAAGTAAATGATTTGTTACAAAATAGGCAAGCGTTTGCTTGATTAATGAAGAAAACCATACTCTAAATATCAGTCTTAATTTTAATGAAAGAATGCAGTATCTCTGAGTTGCTTTAATATATTTAATAGGTTATCTTATGTATAGGAAGGAAACCCTTTGTTAATCTACATAACCTGTTACACCTGTACACACAGATTAGGTCATTTCTCTGTATAGCCACGTTGCTCAAGATAAAATATCTCATTAAATAAGAGAAATACATGTTCTGTCAAAAGTAGAGGTTCTTGTCTTTTGTATGCAAAGCACTTGATTTACACCATGTCATAAGAAAGAGATGTGAAGGATGACAGGAAGCAAAAAGCCAAAATAGTCGCCAGTTCCGTGGAAAGGACACTGGAGCATAGAGCGGTCGGTAGGAAATGATAAAGCGCTGCTCCTAAAAGCCAGCGATTGAAGTGGATGAACATTATATTCTGCATGTCATGCTTAATAAGGATCAGAATATTATGGAAGCAAGGATAATCTTTGCACAACTGTAGACTATACAATGCCACCCTCATGCTATTTTCTTTCTCTTTCTTTTTTCTTTTTGATTAATAAAATAAAGTTTAATCGATTAAGCAAACACATGGTAGAAAACAACACTTCATAATAGATCCACCACCCTTCATCTTGTTAAACACTGTTACACATATATTTTTAAAATTTTATTTGGGGGCTGGAGAATTGGCTCAGTGGTTAACATTTCCTGCCGCGCTTCCCAAGGATCCAAGTTCAGTTCCCAGTTCCCACAGCTCCGCAGGAACCTGCCTTTGGCCTCCATGGGTACCCAAACTCATATGCACATACCCACACAGAGACATACATATGTAATTTAAAATAAATCTTTAAAAAAAAAATTTATTTATTTATTTCTTACAATTTATTCACTTTGTATCCCCACTGTGGCCCCCTCCTTCATCTCTTCCAGTCCCACCTCTTCTCCCCCTAGGTCCTTTCCTTAGTCCTCTGATAGGGGAAGACCTCCTCCCCTTCCATCTGACCCTATCAGGTCTCATCAGGACTGGCTGCATTGTCTTTCTCTGTATCCTGGTAAGGCTTCATCCCCCAGGAGGAAGTGATCAAAGAGCCAGCCACTGAGTTCATGTCAGAGACAGCACTTGCATTTTCTTTCTTATTCTTCAGAATTTCTACAACCACAGTTACCATAGTAGCAAGAATATTATTTCCTGTTTAATTTTACTTTTCCCAAGAAGTTTGCTCAGAAGAAAAAGCCAATCACTGGCATGTTTTATTTCAGATCAAGAATAAGAAAATAAGTCAATAGCTACATTTATCAAAGGACATTGTATGTCATTGTGTTGACCTCAAAGTAATCCTCATGGTGTTTCTTCCTTTTGAATGTATATGAAAAGTTATTTTGTTGTAACCATGCAACACTTAAGATCACATGGCTGAAACATTATAAAGTCTTGTCATTTAAAACCCAGTCTATTTGATTACCATGTACTCTGGAAATTAAAATAAGTTCTTGGCAGTTCTTTATCTTTCAAAATTTTGATTTGGTGCAAATATAGGAAAATGATTACTAAATTTATTAATAATTAATGTACATTTTATGTAAAATAATTAAATGTCATTGTATCTGATTAACTACATATTTTATTTTATGGAATTATTCAAATGTTTCCAAATGATTAGATGTGTTTCATTATGAAAAAGAGAAAGTATTCAAAGAAATTTACATTTTCAGACTAAGCTGCGGAAGAATAAAATAAAACATCCATCGTGGCTAAAGCATAAAGGAATGCTTTAGAAGAACAAGTTTGGTGAAAATCCAAGAGCTCTGTTTTCTGCAAGCTGTGTTTGAAATTACTATTACTCAGTAAATAAAAATGCCACAGAGGAGGATGAATACACAAATCTGAAACCACAACTGAATACAAATTGACAACAAAAGTCTGGAATGAGATCAGTAAGGAAATGAATGTTCATGGAAGACATTCTGAAAGTGAAGCGAAGATGACTAAAGAAGCAATTGATGGCATGGGGAAGGGAAGGAGATGGAGATGTCCTGAAAGTCCTGTCATGCTAGTAGATAGTGGTAGGCCAGAGAGTATAAGATGATCCTGAGAGGACAGACGGATAGCAATAGGTTACCAAATAGGCTATAGAGGTTTCTTTGTTGGAGCAGCACAAAAAAAAAAAAAAACTGTATTGACACTAATAAAAATATAAATAGGAAGAACATAATAAAAGCAGTATTCATAAGCCTGTTAATTTCTATTTAAATGTGCACATGTGGGCCTGTATAAATGTGAACACAAGTGCAAATATAAAGTTGTGTATTCACATCTGTGGGCATGCTGAGAAGAAAGATTTGGTATCACATATATTTCTCGATCACTCTCCACATTACATTTTGAGGCAAGGCATCTCACTAAACACAGAGCATGTCAATTTTGCTAGTTTAGCTATTCAGCTAGCTCTGTGCATCTTTGTATTCTCAAGCAATGGGATTCAGGTGGACACTGACTGCCAGAATTTACATGGGTCTTAGGAATCCAAACACAGTTCATTATACTTCCAGGGCAAGCACTTTACCCTTGGGCTATGCCCTAGTCACTAAACCTCTCTGTAGCATGAGTTCTCTAAAAGAAGGCAAGAAATGGAGGATTTACTAACAACAACAAATAGAGGAAAATAAGTAAGAACATGATAGTGTGGAAAGGGAAGCCTCTAATACAGGTTTAAAAAATATTGATAGACGATGCAAAGAAGTGGCTGTCTAGAGTAAGATCATTGAGTATAAGAAAGGAGGATGTGCAAAAGAAGATAGTGGCTTTAGAGCGGCTATTACTGCCCCCTCCCCCTTGAGTAATAGAAGGAAATACCCCTTGAGTAATTGAAGGAAATACACAGCATGGAGCTAAAGAGCAATCGTTAGTAGTTGTGGTGGCAGAAGTTTGCGTGTGTTCTTAGAAACTAGGAAGAAGGATATCAGCTATGTAAGGGTGAGGGAGAGAGTTTTCTATGCTTGGAGCATAAAATAATTAACATATCGCTGGGTTATAAAAACTATTATTTTCAGAGAAGGACCTCCTCCATCAGTGGACTTAGAGAGGGTCAGGGCGGAAATGAGGGAGGGAGGGTGGAATTGGGAGAGAACGAAGGAGGGGGCCACAGATGGAGTACAAAGTGAATAAACTGTAACTAATATAAAAATAAAATATAATTAAAAATAAATAAAACTAAAAATAAAAACTGCTATTTTCTATGTCATGACATGAACATTGAGAAATATCAATCTGGTATACTCTTCTTTAAACCTTTTTTTAATTTTTTGTAAAGATCTATATTTATATTTTCTCAGTCAGATTTTGTCTTTTAGAATGATCATCCCTTCTGTGTACAGGTCATGCTATCATTTTCATGTTATTAACAAGCTTGATAAGTATGTTAAGTTCCAATAATTAAAGAAGAAAGAAGTGAGATGCCACTTAGAGTGACCTCAGCACAACTTTACTGTATCCATCAACACAAAATTATTTAAAAATATATCAAATCATAACCTCTGCACTGGAAATATAGGCACATGAAAGGTAGTAATCAAGTGTCAGTCGTTCAGCTTTCTTAATAAGAGGTTACTAGACACATAATTAAGAATCCGCTATGATAGGAAAAATTATAGGGCTATATAATATATTCAAATTATCATCCTTGTACTTGATATTCACAACATGTAAATAAATGAAGGAAACCAATATTAGCATTTCCTAACTAATCATAAAATCTCATTGCAAATATTCTCCTCTAATATTTACAGGGCACATAATCAGGAACATGATTGTCCTACTTTGGACAGCAATATCTACATTAGAGGTCCTATTCATACACTTAAATATTAACTTGATTGAAATGATTAAGTGCAAAGAATTGCATGTTTCTTTGAATTCTGATTTTACTGTTATTAAATAACCAACTCAGTATAATCATTAGGAGCCCCAATAGTCATGTTAAACCATCTCAAGACTATATTCTTTACCTTTTACTTTCTAAAACATTGGCTTAGCTTCCCTGAGCCTAAGTTTTCTTCCCTTAAGAGTGGTTTAAAATAAGTTCTAGCTCACCTGAATGGTGTGAAAACTAAGTGAGATGGTGCACGTATAGCATTGAATGTCATTGTCACTTTCCTGGTTACTCAGAACCAAAGTTCTCAAGTTTGTGAGCTTCTTTTTCTGGTTAGATTGTGTTGGGTATGTGCATTTTTTTCAATGACATTTCAATTACTCACTATTTTCTTTACACTTTTAAAACTCACAACCAAGCCTTCAGCAGAGGGCAGGGAATAATATGAAAATAGGGGGAGTTAGTAAGACTTGGCGAGAACAAGAGCTCCATAAAGACCAAATAGATCAGGGCACAGGGGTCTTTTATGAGACTGTTTCTTCAACCAAGGACCATGTATGTATATAACCTAGAACCCCTGCTCAGAGGTGGCCCATGGTAGCTCAGTATCCAACTAGGTACCCTAGTAAGGGGAACAGGGACTATTTCTGTCATGAACTCAATGGCTGGCTCTTTGACCCTCACACACACACACACCCGGGAGTAACAGCCTAGCTAGATCCCAGAAGAGGACATTGCAGCCAGCCCTGAAGAGACAAGATAAGCTAGGGTCAGATGGAAGGGAAGGAGGTCCTCCCCCATCAGTGGACTTGGAGGGGGACAGGAAGGAGATGAGGGAGGGATGGGGAGAGTGGGAGGGAAGGAGAGAGGGGGCTACGACTGGGATACAAATAACCTAACCTGTGATTAATATAAAAATAAATAAATTACATTTAAGAAAAAAAAAAGAAAGAAAGAAAACAGAAAAAAAAAAGATCCAATGTCAGTGTCCTTCTTTGTTGTACAGAAGGCCAAAGTTAGGAATCATTCTTTCCCCCAAACTATTGTGTGTTATATGAAACACTCCTGAAGATGTTCAGTAGTCTGCTCATAGTCATTCCCTAGTCCTGTCCCTCAAAAGAGATCTTGGAGAACGTGGCCAGTCTCTCTTGTTGCTGATTTTTCTCAACCTAAGTAGCCTAGGATATCTGTGTACCTGTAGATCAAATAGCTTTATTTTTCTACTTTCTATTCATCAATAATACACTATAACAGCTAGGATAAAATCCAATTCCTCTTCATGACAACTTATATTCCTTTTGCTTGGGCCTCTCCCCAACAAGAACCAAGCCCAGTCATGATTACATTCTAGGACTAACTCAAGGCATGCAGGCTGAATACTAGCTTACTGGGAAACTACCCTGAAACTTTGGCCATTAAATCCATCCCCACATTCCTAAACCAAGCTCTTATCACACTGCACCAACTTAGCTCTTCCTGGTAAGGTTCCCAAAAGCCAAGTCTACCCGTAAAATCTCCATACACACAGCCCTAGCTCCAGATACACAGCATGTGAATTGGTTTACCTGAAGAATGCCCCCATAATCAAGCCCACCAGCTTTCTCTACATATCCATACACTTTAAATTTTATCTAAGTCTCAGCACTACTTCTTATTTTTTCTGGAAGTGTCAGAAAGTCAGTTAGCCATTACTAGAGGCAGTGGTGACAGAATGCTGTGCAACTTCTGAGGCATATGAAAGTGGAATGTGTTATTTTAAGCAGACATGATACAAAGAGCAAGCTGCCAGCTGCAGGTTCTCCCTAACACTTGGATGCAACCTGACATTCCCAGAGTTGATATAAAGCCACAGGCATCTTTTTCAAGATGAGGTATAGCTTAAAAAATCAGTTCATTGTGTAAATGTATCACAATTTCTGTATCCATTCCTCTCTTGAGGGACATCTGGGTTGTTTGCAGATTGTGGCCACTAAGAATAAAACCGATTTGAACATGGCTGAGCAAATGTCCTTATTGTGTACTTGAGCATATTTTAGATATATGCCTAGGAGTGGTATACCTAGATATTGAGGAAGAGCTATTCCCAATTTTCTGAGAAAGTACCAGATTGATTTCCAAAGTTGTAGAAGTTTACATTCCCATCAGCAGTGGAGGAGGGTTCCCCTTTCTCCACATCCTCTCCAGCATGTATTGTCACTTGAGTTTTTGATCGTAGTCATTCTCATAGGTGAAAAGTAAAATTTCAGGGTCGTTTTGCTTTGCATTTCCCTGATGAATAAGGATGTTGGACATTTCTTTAAGTATTTCTCTGCCATTCTATATCCCTCTATTGAGAAGTCTCTGTTTAGCTCTGCACCCCATTTTTTAGTTGGATTACTAGATTTGTTGTTTTCTGACTTCTTTGGTTCTTTATATATACTGGATGTTAGTCCTCTGTCAGATATAGTGTTGGTGAAGATCCTTTCCCAGTCTATAGGCAGTCATTTTGCTCTGACAACAGTGTCCTTTGCTTTATAGAAGCTTTTCATTTCCATTAGGTCCCATTTATTAATTGTTGATCTTAGAGCCTGTATTGTTGGTGTTCTGTTCAGGAAGATGTCTCCTGTGTAAATGAGTTCAAGGTTCTCCCACCCTCTTTCTTGTAAAAGATTTAGTGTGTCTGGTTTTATGTTGAGGTCTGATATTACTCAGCAATTAAAAAGAAGGAAATCATGCAATGTGCAGGAAAGTAGTGGGAACTAGAAAAGATCCTGAGTGAGATATCCCAAAAGCAAAAAGACACACATGGTATATACTCACTTATAAGTGGATATTAGACATATAATACAAGACAAACATACTAAAATCTGTACACCTAAAGAACCTAATCAAGAAGGAGGACCCTGGGTAAGATGATCAAAAAGATCAGAAAGACAAACAGGGTGGACATCGGAAGAGGGAGAAAACAGAAAACAGGACATAAGCCTGCTACAGAGGACCCCTGAAAGACTCTATAAAGCAGAGTATCAGAGCAGATGCTGAGACTCAGAACCAAACTTTGGGCAGAGTGCAGGGAATCTTATGAAAGTAGAGGGAGATAGAAAGACCTGGAGGGGACAGGAGCTCCACAAGGAGAGCAACAGAACCAAAAAATATGGACCTAGGGGTCTTCACTGAGATTGCTACTCCAACTAAGGACCATGCATGGAGATAACCTAGAACACCTGCTCAGATGTAGCCCATGGCAACCAAGTCTCCAAGTGGGTACCCTAGTAATGGGAAAAGGGACTGTCTATGACATGAACTCATTGGCTGGCTCTTTGATCACCTCCCGTTAAGGGAGTATCAGCCAGACCAGGCCACAGAAGAAGACAATGCAGACAGTCCTGATGAGATCTGATAGGCTAGGGTCAGATGAAGGGTAGGAGGATCTCCCCTATTAGTGGACTTTGGGAGGGGCATGGGAAGAGATGAGGAAGGGAGGGTGAGATTGGGAAGGGATGAGGGAGAAGGCTACAGCTGGGGGAAAAAGTAAATATAATGTAATAAATAAATAAATAAATACATTTTAAAAAGCCTCTTGAAATTTGAAGTAATCAGGGAAGGTATATATTAAAGAAGAAGAAGAAGAAGAAGAAGAAGAAGAAGAAGAAGAAGAAGAAGAAGAAGAAGAAGAAGAAGAAATGGACACAGTAGTGTAAGATGAGCCCAAGCTAATACTATAAAACATTGAAATGTAACCTTTTTACAAACAATGTATATTCAATTAAAAACCCCAATTCAGTGGATTTTCTGTGGTGTTTTCAATCTGTTACAAAAAGAAGTTTCCATGATGGAGGGTGCGGACTGCACTTATCTTTAGGAACAAGAGCAAATGCATGAATATAATAACAGATTGTGTTGGTTTAGTAAAATGTTTGCTATAGGTTCTCTGACAAGATCTATAACTTCGACAGCCCTAACCAGTGGGCTAGATTTCTACTATCGGCCATTCTGTCCTTCTTGTTGTGTGGATTTTAAATCATTTAGCGTACTGTGTGCTTCTACTGCAGCCTCAGTGTTATGGTGTCATGCTGGTCTTTGCTGTGATTGATAGCTGGACTGTACTTCCCTCTCTAAAAAGCATTTATAGTGGTATAAAGATTCTTATATTCAATAAATGAAACTATACTGGTGTATGATATTTGTATATCGTGAAAGCTAGTCCTTAGAGAGGCAGCATTTAAGTCAGGGAGAATTTATTATTTTAGATTTAAATAAAGTGATAAAAGTTATAGTACAGCATAAAAATGGACCATTTTGACTAAAAGAATAAGTACGCAGTGATAGTGATATTTACCCATCCAGAAAAATTGACTATGAGGTAAAGAGGATATGTATTTAAAAGATTTTTTTTTCTTTTAACAAAGGAAAGCAAAATAATGACTACACTTTTCATAACACTCATGGGGGAAGAGTAGTTTCAACAAAGAGTAGTTGAAATAATGAACCTAAGAGTGCAACTACTATCTGTCTGTTGGTAACCAAGTGAGGGATTAGCCTTACAGACACCATTAAGAAGAAGTATAGATATAGAAAAAGGTTTGTGAGGTCTCCCAAGAGAAATACTACATCTTATGTATAGAAGTGAGGGTTTCAAGTGGCATTCAAAACAGAAAAAAAAGAGGGCAGGAAGTAATAATAAAAATAGGGGAAGTTAGTAAGACTTGGGGAGAACAAGAGCTCCACAAAGATCAAACTGAGCAGGGCACAGGGGTCTTATATGAGACAGTTTCTCCAATCAAGGACCATATATGAATATGGCCTAGAACCCCTGCTCAGAAGTGGCCCATGATAGCTCAGCGTCGAACTGAAGACCCTAGTAAGGGAAACAGGGACTGTTTCAGTCTTGAACTTGATGGCTCACTCTTTGACCCTCCCCCATACATGCCAGGGAGTAACAGCCTGGCTAGATCCCAGGGGAGGGCATTGCAGCCAGCCCTGAGGAGACAAGATGATCTGGGGTCAGATGGAAGGGGAGGAGATCCTCCCCTGTTGGTGGACTTGGAGGGGGTGGGGAGGAGATGAGGGAGGGTTGGGGAGAGTGGGAGGGAATGAGGGAGGGGGCTACCCATGGGATGCAAAAAACCTAACCTGTGATTGTTATAAAAATAAATAAATTTATTTAAAAAAGACTGAGAAAGTCAAAAAAAGTAGAGATGCTAATAAAAGAAAATATGGAATAGATTTAAAACATGGGAAAACAGAAATAAGTGCCATGATTAGTAACAGATGCTCATTAAAATAGTGGATATCTTAGGCAAGTTAAGTGGCTGAAACTAATGTATCTATAACCTCATAATCTATTACATAGAATCTGGTCATTAGTTTTTATAATTTAAACTAAAACATGTATTACCAGTTTATAATGCAAAATAGTCAAACAGTAGAAGTGTGGGTTTATTTTTGCTCTTCACTTCAATTCCATTGATTCACCAGTCCATTTCTATGCCAATACCATGCAGTTTTTATTACTGTTGCTCTATGGTACAACTTGAGATCAGGGATTGAGACTCTCCCAGAAAGATCTTATATTGCATGGGGTGATTTTAGCTATTTTGGGTTTTGGTTTTTTCATATGAAATTGAGAATTGTTGCTTCAAGATCTGTAAAGAATTCTGTTGCTATTTTATGGGAATTGCAATTGAATCTGTAGATTGCTTTTGGTAGGATGGCTATTTTAATTATGTTAATCCTACCAAACCATGAGCATGGTATCTTTGCATCTTCTGATATCTTCTTAATTTTTTTTTCTTCAGAGACTTGAAGTTTTTTTTTTTCAAACAGTTCTTTCACTTGCTTGCTTAGAGTTACAGCAAGGTAATTTATGTTATTTGTGGCTATTGTGAAGGATGTTGTTTTCTTCATTTCTTTCTCAGCCCACTTGTCTTTTGTATTCAGAGGGCTACTGATTTTTTTGTATCCAGCAACATTTCTGGAGGTGTTTATCAGCTGAAGGAGTTCCCAGGTAGATTTTTTGGGGGGAAGGGGTCACTCAAGTATACTAACATATCATTTGCCAATAGTGATACTTGACTTCTTCCTTTCTAATTTGTATCCCCTTGATCTCCTTTAGTGATCTTATTGTTCTAGCTAGGACTGAAAGTACTATGTTGAAGAGATAAAAGTATGCAGCCTTCCATACAATGGGAAAAAAAAAGATAGGTCTTCAATGATACATGGAGAAAAATGCAAATAGATCCACATTTATCACCCCGCACAAAACTAAAGTCCAAGTGGATCCAAGGCCTCAACATAAAAGCAGACACAATAAATCTGTTAGATGAAAAACTGTGGAAGATCCTTGATCTCACTGGCACAGGAGATAATTTCCTGAACAGAACACCAACAGCTCAGACTCTAAGATCAACAATTAATAAATGGGACCTCATGAAACTGAAGTTTCCATAAACCAAAGGACAGTTAACAGAACAAAATGACAGCTGATAGACTATGAAAAGATCTTCACCAACCTACAAAAGGCTAATATCCAGAATATATGAAGAACTCAAGAAATTAAACTCCAACAAACCAAATAATCCAATAAAAAAATGGGATAGAAAGCAGGTTGCCATGGCACTGGTGCAGTAGCTGAAAGCTCACATTTGAGCTATAAATAGGAAGCAGAGAAGGAGGAGGAGAGAGACAGAGAGAGACTTAACTGGGAATGGTATGGGCTTTGGAAATTTCAAAGTCCACCCCAGTGACATACCTACTCTAACAAAGCAATACCTACTAATCCTTCCCAAACAGTTCCACCAACTGGGGACCACACATTCAAATATATGAATCTATGGGGACCATTCTCATTCAAATCACCACAAAGGCCAAGACACTCGGTTCTAGAACTTGTATGTAAATTATGAGAAGAAGCTTTCTTTGAACCATAGGAGGACATCGTAGTCAAGTTTTTTGTAACTATCCTTCTTACACATGAGAAAATGAGAGTAATAATACAGACAGCGTGAGGGAATGCAAAGCAGACAGGAGAATAAGACCTCTTTGGCTGTATCTTTTCAATATCCAGATCTAATGACCAATCAGGAAGTCCTTCCTTGGAGAGCATGGAGGGAGTAGAAGAAACATGGATTCCTTCAAGGCACTTAGGACAAAATCAAATAGAGGGTGCAGTTATCAAGAATTTGCAC
>CM053766.1:65641551-65732335 GCA_028658305.1 Pachyuromys duprasi
TGACCCCAACCAAGCAAGTCAAAGACTTGTATGAAAAAAAATTTCAAGTCTCTGAAGACAGAATTAGAAGAAGATATCAGAAGATGGAAAGATCTCCCATGCTCATGGCTTGACAAGATTAACATAGTAAAAATGGCCATCTTACCAAAAGCAATCTACAGATTCAATGCAATTCCCATCAAATTACCAACACAATTCTTTACAGAACTTGAAAGAAAAATTCTCAACTTCATATGGAATAATAAGAAACCTATAATTGCTAAAACAATCCTCTACAATAAAAGATCTTCTGGAGGTATCTCCATCCCTGATCTCAAGCTGTACTATAGAGCAATAGTAATAGAAACTGCATGGTACTGGCATAGAAACAGAATGGTGGATCAATGAAACCGAATAGAAGATCCAGAAATAAACCCACACACTTATGGCACCTGATTTCTGACAAAGATGCCAAAACCATACAATGTAAAAAATATAGCATCTTTAACAAATGGTGCTGGTCTAACTAGATGTCTACATGTAGAAAAATGAAAATAGATCCATACTTATCACCCTGCACAAAACTAAAGTCCAAGTGGATCAAAGACCTCAACATAAAACCAGACAAATTAAATCGGTTAGAAGAAAAAGTGGGGAAGGGCCTTGAACTCATTGGAGACAATTCCTAAACAGAACACCAACAGCACAGACTCTAAGAGCAACAATCAATAAATGGGACCTCATGTAACAGAAAAGCTTCTACAAAGTGAATGACAGTGTCATCAGAACAAAACGAATGCCTACAGATTGGGAAAGAATCTTCACCAATCCTCTATCTGTCAGAGGGCTAATATCCAGTATATATAAAGAACTACAGAAGTTGAAAAGAAACAAATGAAGTAATCCAATTAAAAAATGGGGAACAGAGCTAAACATAGAATTCTCAATAGAGGAATATCGAATGGCAGAGAAACACTTAAAGAAATACTCAACATCATTAGCCATCAGGGAAACGCAAATCAAAATGACCCGGAGATTTCACCTTATACCCATCAGAATGGCCAAGATCAAAAACTCAAGTGACAACACATGCTAGAGAGGTTGTGCGAGAAAGAGGAACCCTCCTCCACTGCTGGTGGAAATCTAAACTTGTACAACCACTCTGGAAATCAATCTGGCGCTTTCTCAGACAACTAGGAATAGGACTTCCTCAAGACCCAGCTATACCACTCCTAGGCATATATCCAAAAGAGGCTTAAGTACACAATAAGGACAGTTGCTCAGCCATGTTTGTAGCAGTTTTATTTGTAATAGCCAGAAGCTGGAAACAACCCAGATGCCCCTCAACTGAAGAATGGATACAGAAATTGTGGTTCATCTACAGAATGGAATATTACTCAGCAATAAAAAAAACAAGGATATCATGAAATTTGCAGGTAAATGGTGGGAACTGGAAAAGATCATCCTGAGTGAGCTATCCCAGAAGCAGAAAGACACACACAGTGTATATTCACTCATATAGACATATAATATAGGATAAACCTACTAAAATCTTTACACCTAAAGAAACTAATCAAGAGGGAGGACTCTGGCTAAAATGTTCAGTCCCCATTCCGAAAGGCAAAGAGGACGGACATCAGAAGAAGAAGGAAACAGGAAACAAGTTAGGAGCTTGCCACAGAGGGCCTCTGAAAGGCTCTGCCCTGCAGACTATCAAAGCAAATGCTGAGACTTATGGCCAACTGTTGGGCAGAGTACATGGAATCTTATGAAAGATGTGGGGAATAGTAAGATAGGGAGGGGACAGGATTGCCACAAGGAGAGCAACAGAACCAAAAAAATCTGAGCTCAGGGGTCTTTCCTGAGACTGATACTCCAACCAAGTACCATGCATGGAGAAAACCTAGAACTCCTGCGCAGATGTAGCCCATGGCAGTTCAGTGTCCAAGTGGGTTCCATAGTAATGGGAACAGGGACTGCCTCTGTATGAACTGATTGGCCTGCTCTTTGATCACCTCACCCTGATGGGGGAGCAGCCTTGCCAAGCCACAGAGGAAGACAATGCAGCCACTCCTGATGAGAGCTGAGAGACTAGGATCAGAAGGAAGGAGAGGAAGACCTCCCCTATCAGCGGACTTGGGGAAGGGCATGTGTGGAGAAGGGGGAGGGAAGGTGGAATTGGGAAGGGAGGAGGGAGGGGTTTATAAGGGGATACAAAGTGAATAAAATTAATAAAATTAATAAAAATTAAAATAAAAATTTTAAAAAATGGGATAGAGAGCTAAACCGAGAATTCTCAACAGAAGAATATGGAGTGGCAGAGAAACACTTAAAGAAGTGCTCAGTCCTTAGTCATCTGGGAAATGCAAATCAAAATGACCCAGAGATTCCAGCTTATACTCATTAGAATGGCTAATATCAAAACTCATGCAACATGCTGGAAGGATGTGGAGAAAGGGGAACCCTATTCCATTGCTGGTGGGAGTGAAAACTTATATAACCACTTTGGAAATCAATTTGGCACTTTCTTAGAAAACTGGGGACAGCCCTACCTCAAGATCTAGATATACCATTCCTGGGCGTATATCCAAAAGATTCTCCACCATACACAAAGACATTTGTTCAGCTATGGTCATAACAGCTTTATTCATAATGGCCAGAATCTGGAAACAACCTAGATGCCCCTCAACTGAAGAATGAATACAGAGAATGTGGTACATTTACATAATGGAATACTATTCAGCTACTAAAAACAAGGAAATCATGAAACTTGCAAGCAAATAGACAGAACTAGGAAAGATCGTTCTGAGTGAAATAACCTAGAAACAGAAAGACTCACGTGGTATATACTCACTTGATATTAGCCATATAATATAGGATAAACATGCTAAAATCTACAGACCCAAAGAAGCTAAACAACAAGTACTCTAGGGAGGATGCTAAAATCTCTTTCAGAATGGCAAACAGGATAAACACAGGAAGTGGTAGAAAAAAGGGAACAGGACAGGAGCCTAACACAGATGTCCTTTGAAAGACTACACCCAGCAGGGGTTCAAAGTAGATGCAGAGAATCACAGCTAAATTTTGGGCAGAGTGTAGGGAGTCTTATGGAAGGGGGTGGAAGATAGAAGGACTTGAACTGGACAGGGGCCCCACAAGTAGATGAACATAGCCAAATATCTAGGCCCAGGTGGTCCTGCAGAGACTGATACATCAACCAAAAACCATGTATGGAGAGAACCTAGACCCACTGCTCAGATTAACCCATAAACAGCTGAGTCTCTGAGTGAGATACCTAATAAGGGGAACAGGGAATAGGGAACAGTCCTTGATATGAACTTCATTGCCTGCTCTTTGATCCCTTCCTCTTGGTGGGGTGGCCTTGCCAGGCCACAGAGGAAGAGGAACCAAGTCCTGATGATACTTCATAGGTTAGGGTCAGTAGGGAAAGAGGACTCCCCATATTCAGTGGACTAGGTGAGGAGGTCTGGGGAATAAGGAAGGGAAGTTGGACAGAGAGGAGGTGAGGGAAGGGGTTACTATCGGGATATAAAGTAAATAAACTGAAAAAAATGTTAAACTAAAAATTTAAAAGATATTGAAATGGTGTGCTGAGACCATCAGATAAACATGTCATAAAATGAAAGGCTCAAACTACATCCTATTTTCAGGATGTATTTCTAATACAGCTATAGTAGTGTCCTATAAGTGTACCTAAAAAATTTAAATGTGCTGGAGTTATTTAAATAAGCCACCTTATATCTTCTTACTCAAATTTAATGCAAAAAACAATCTGAAATTAGGTAGAATGGACTCATTCTTTCCTCCTGCAGAGTTCAGGTACACAGAAGAATTTTGTCTCCTTGTTGTTGTAGCCTCAGTCCTTTTGGAAGTCCCTCACAGAGTGCAACAACTGAGTCATAATACATCAGCTACTTAGTAGACACAAACCAGAACATCAACACTGAGAATTTTGTGAAATGTTCACGAAAAACAAGCTATTAACATGGCTGAATTACAGGCTTGCATAGAAAGGAGGCCTAAAATATATATTTACCTTCTAAGAAAAAGCATTAGCTATCCCCCAATTATAGACATTACACAGTAGTTTTGGTGAAAATAGAAACAATAAATACGGTACTCAGAACTAACTGTGAGCTAAAGAATCAATTCCAATTTATTTGAGCTGACCGTATTCCACAAGAACAGATGCGCCAAAGTGGACAGGGGAAAGACTGCAACGTCTCAATCCTACATGAATAATTGATTTTCCCCCTAAATTTTACCCACAGAACAACCACCAGTACTTAGAGAAGCTTAATAATCTTAAATCTGATGAAGCAGTGTTAGAGTTTTCTGTTTAAATCAAAGTAGGACAAATCAGGTTGGTAGAGCATGAAGCATAAAAGAGAGGGATGTGTTCACCTCCACCAAAAAATATGAGATATGAAGACTGAATTTTTCCCAGTGTGCATGTGTACATATGTCTGTACACATCAAATCATGGGTGTCACATCAAGAGTAGGTCTCTATTGTTTTATGGTGGGGCTTGGGCTGACCATCATGGTGAATAAATCCAAGAGATCATTCTGCCTCTATCTCCCCAACATCGAGATTAAAACACACTACCAATCTTGACAATGTGGTGTGTGTGTGTGTTGTGGTGTGTGTACATGCCTGTGAGGCCTAAGTCCTTGTGTACGAATCCTTATTTGGTTTGTGACTGGGTCTTTCTTGTTATTCACTGCTGAATAATGGCTGGGCTGTGAGCTTTTGGTGTTGCTCCTCTCTCAGCCCATTGTAGGAGAACAGAAGAACTGTAGACACTGGGTGTTCTGCATGCAACTTTTATGTGGCTTCTGAGGATATAAATTCAGGTAATCAAGCTTGCCTGGCCAATGCCCACTGGGCCATACCTTAAACCTCACATTTGGTGTTTTTATATGGCTTCTGAGATCGAACTCAGCTCATCACACTTGGAAGAAAAGGTTGTTACCAACTAAGCCTTCCCATCAGCCCTTTGAATGATTTCATTTAAAAATTACAACTATAAAATATTTTGTGAGCATGAATAGACTGATGTGTGGTTTTCAACAATATGGCAAAGGAAAGTTTGCCTTCATTTTAAAATTTATTTATTGTTTTATTTTTGTATCCCAGCTGAAGCACCCTCCTTGAGCCCCTCCCAAACTCAGCCTCCCTTCCTCTTCTCCTCCCATTCACCTCTCCCAAGCCCACAGAGAGTAGAGGTCCTCCTCACCTTCCCTCTGACTATCAAGTCTCATCAGGACTGAATGAATTGTCTTCCTCTGTGGCCTGGTAAGGCTGCTCCCCCCTCAGGGGAGGTGATCAAAGAACAGACCAATCAGTTCATGTCAGAGACAGTTCCTGCTCCCCTTACTAGGGTACCCACTTGGACACTGAGCTGCCATGAGCTACATCTGTGCAGGGGTTCTAGGTTATCTTCATGTATGGTCCTTGGTTGGAGTATCAGTCTCAGAAAAGAACCCTGGGCCCAGATATTTTTTTGCTCTCCTTGTGGAGTTACTGCCTCTCAAGGTCTTTCTATCTCCCCCTTCTTTCATAAGATTCCCTGCACTCTGCCCAAAGTTTGGCCATGAGTCTCAGCATCTGCTTTGATACCCTACAGGGTAGTCTTTCAGAAGCCCTCTGTGGCAGGTTCCTGTCTTCTCCCTCTTCTGATGTCCATCCTGTTTGTCCTTTCTGAATGAGGATTGAGCATCTTACCCAGAGTCCTCCTTCATGCTTAGCTTCTTTAGGTGTATATATTTTAGTATGATTATCCTATATTATATGTCTAATATCCACTTATAAGTGACTATATACCAAGTATGTCTTTCTGCTTCTGGGATACCTCGCTCAGGATGATCTTTTCTAGTTCCCACCATTTGCCTGCAAATTTCATGGGCTCAACATCCTTAGCTATCAGGGAAATGCATGTCAAAGTGACCCTGAGATTTCACTTCACACCCATCAGAATGGCTAAGATCAAGAACTCTCAAGTGACAGCACATACTGGAGAGGATGTGGAGAAAGGGGAACCCTCCTCCATTGCTGGTGGAATGTAAACTTGTACAACCACTTTGGAAATCAATCTGGCTCTTTCTCAGACAATTAGGAATAGTGCTACCTCAAGATCCAGCTATACCACTCCTAGGCATATATCCAAAATATGCTAAAGTATACAAAAAGGACATTTGTTCAACGTTGTTTGTTGCAGCTTTATTTGTAATAGCCAAAAGTTAAAAACAACCCAGATATCCCTCAGTTGAGGAATAGATACAAAAATTGTGGTACATTTACACAATGGAATACCACTCAGCAATTAAAAAGAAGTTCGCATTCTTAATAACTCAGTTTGCCATGGCAACAGTGAATTCTTGTGTGACTGTCATTTTATGATTACCTTTAATGTACAAATATTCACAATATGCAAATACTGTTGATATTTTAGTCGTTAAACATCCAGCCAGGATACGATAACACACCTAGGTCATTCTGCTGGTAATTTTGGTAAAATTTATTTTAGTATTTTTTTTCTGTAACTATATCCCTTAATCCAGTATCAGTACTCTTAAGGAAAACCATTAAGGACTTGTGGATGGATCTTGCCAGCTTGTATATCTCTAAATTGAGATGACCAGACTCTTGGGAGTAAAATACCTTATTCTGAATATGTCTTTTATGCTTAACTGGATTTATACATAAAAATATTGTGCATGGGTCAGCAAATGATGAGCTCAAATACTTCATTTTGTTAGGAAGAACAAAAGACACACGGATACAGAGCATTTAATGTAGTTCTGTTCATTAGTTCAAGAACAATTTTTCCTGAACATTTAAACCCCAGCTTAGAGAACTTAGGGCACCTGAAGTTTTTTAATAATTAGAATTGTTATGTGTTAACTAAGGATACCATTTTTTTTAAAGCAGAAAACCTATTTTGAATAGAGAAGTGTTAACCACATCATTTTCCACCTCGATGTGATGAGTGTAAGACTGTGATATTTGGATTAGAAAAAGCAAAATTTTCCTCACTGCACTTATCTCCTGTAAAGGAAAAAGAAACAATATGGATGCTTCTGAAAAATCTGTAAAACCTTACCACACATACTCATTATTTTTATTACTATATCTTATTTGTTGGGCATGATATCAATAACTATTTTCAGGGAAGTACTGTCATACTGTTTTTGTGCCAATTGGTTATGGCAATCTGTCTTTCACCTGCTAAGGGAAATTATTCAGTGTGAAATGGTGAACAGGAAGGTGCAGGTGCAGTAGAAAGGCGGGTGGCTGGAAGAAAGATATTCATGTCTGCAAGCTCTGAATGTTGAAACACATTCTTCTTGCAGCAGCTGATGACAATACATAACCTTATATATACATTACTCATATGCCAACGGGCAAACCGAGAGAGGCAGACATATCTTCATGCATACTAATTATTGTTTGTTTCATTCCTTAATGATTATATGTTTATGCTCTGTGCCAGGCCAGTACTGTAGCCTGTGGACTACATTAGCAATTACCCTATGACAATGGTGTCTACCCATGATAGATTTTATGATACATAATTGACACAATGATGATTAAATACTATTAAAATCATCCTTCAACTTTTTACAACACAGAGAATTTAGAGGCTGATATATTGTTTTACTGGTTTTAGTCTTTTCCAAAACTCTTGTAGCAGAGATAATCTCTGCAAAGGTGTGTATTACATAAATAAAAATATTTCCACATTCTAAAATTGATTATTAATGACTAAAGTGAAGGCTAAGTTCTCATATTATTTTAAAGTATGATTTAACTTCTTAAAGATGAATTATTGAACACACTTCATCCAGGATGTTATTAATTTAGTGAATGCATAGTGTTTATTGTGCTGATATTTCTATATTAATTTTATTTTCTTCAGTGGCACTTAATATTTTTCTGTATTCAGTTTTTACTTTTTTTAAAGATTTATTTATTTATATACAGTGCTCTGCCCTCATGTACACCTTCATGCCAGAAGAGGGCGCCAGATCTCATTATAGATGGTTGTAAGCCACCACGTGGTTGCTGGGAATTGAACTCAGGACCTTTGGAAGAGCATCCAGTGCTCTTAACCGCTGAGCCATCTCTCCAGTCCTGTATTCAGGATGCAAGAGAGATAGCCCAAGCAATAGGGAAATTTTACTCAAAAGTATGTCTTTTCAGTGACAATTTACGGAAGTATGAGAAAAACTGTTTCCATCACTGAAATAAAACAAAATCGATTCACTTTCATCAATATGTTATTTTAGTGAATTTACACAAATACAGTGTTTGTATGGATTTAAATCCTATGACCATATAAAACATGATAACTACAAAGAGGAGGAGCTCCTAGAATACCTGAGATGCATCTCTTCTAATTATGAGAATTTTATAAAATCTATAGAGTGAAATAGGTCAGTACACGATCTGGACTCGGTCTATCCATTTGACAAACTATTCTCAAGGCCATGCAAATAAGTCCAGCTTGTCCAGCGCAGTGTACAAGCGCTAGGTACTTGGAAAGAAATTTGAATGAGTAGCTTATAACCTATATATAACAAACTTGACACAGGAAAATTGAACTCAAAAACCTCATGGTTAACTACAGACATAATATTCTGAATCATGCAACTTTTAACTATTCCCAGATGACACTTCTGGGAGATAAGAAAACTCAGTGTGACAGAAAAACAAAATTGAAAGCAATGAGTCAAAATTCAATGAAATCAAGTTATAACTACAGCAGTGGCATTAAAAATATTCAAACACACATGGGCATGCACATATGCACACATACCATGCATACACACCACACACACAAGGAAGACAGAGAGGGAGATATATATGAAAACTGAAGTAGGACTGGTTGGAAAGGAAAAGGAATCAGCAGGTGTGGAGGAGTGGTAAAAATGATTAAGGGGGAGTGAATACCGGAAATGCACTTCTGAACAGGGTTTTCATACTGAAACCCATCATAACATGTATTAATATATGCTAATAAAATTAAACATTTTAAAAGAGCTTTAGCAACTTACCCAGATTTTATCATAGCTGTACCAACAGAGAGGAGGCGTTATTGCATTTGGGGAGGGAACAAAGCACTACACAGGCCAGGGACAGAGTGCAGTATATAAGCACTCTTCAGGAGAACCATTTAGCAATAAGAGACAGGGATGAGAGTGTAAACAGATAGGAGACATTTGTTTCTTGATTGTTCATCAGAGTTTCTCAGATGCACACTCAAATTAAATTTACTTCCTCATCCCAACAAACATTTTCTCTTCTTCCTGCCCTGGGGTCCTCCTCCTTTTATTTCCTTTCCCCTCTACTTTGTCTTTCTAGTAGGCAATGCGACTGCCATCTGCTAATTTCAAGCATCTGATGGCTTAGCGATTGTCAGTAGAAATTTTCCTAGAAGCACATCATGCACACAAACATACAACACACTGCAAATATTACTTAATATATGTAATCACTTACCATGAAGTAGGACAGCATGGGTTGGGCCTTCCTTTGCATCACATTCCTTGTGTGATGTCTACTTTCCATAACACTTAAATTTTAGTCATGGACTTGAGCATATTTCGGATATATGCCTAGGAGTGGTATAGCTGGATCTTGAGGTAGCACTATTCCTAGTTGTTGTCTGAGAAAGCGCCAGATTGATTTCCAAAGTGGTTGCACAAATTTAAATTCCCACCAACAACAGAGGAGGGTTCCTCTTTCTCCACATCTTCTCTAGCATGCGTTGTCACTTGAGTTTTTGATCTTAGCCGTTCTGATGGGTGTAAGGTGAAATCTCAAGGTTGTTTTGATTTGCATTTCCCTGATGACTAAGGACGTTGGGCATTTCTTTAAGTATTTCTCTATATTCCTCTACAGAGAATTCTCTGTTTAGCTCTGTCCCATATGTTTTAATTGGATTACTTGATTTCATGCTTCTTAAATTCTTTAGTTCTTTATATATTCTGGATATTACATGCTCAAGTACACAACAAGGACATTTGCTCAACCATATTCACAGCAGTGTTATTTGTAATAGCCAGAACCTGAAAAAAACCCAGATGCCCCTCAATGGAGGAATTGAAACATAAATTGTGGTACACTTACGCAATGGAATACTACTCAGCAATTAAAATCAAGGAAATAATAAAATTTGCAGGCAAATGGTGGGATCTAGAAAAGATCTTCCTGAGTGAGTTATCCCAGAAGCAGAGACACACACAGTATATACTCACTTGTATGTGGATATTAGACATATAATATAGGATAAACATACTAAAATCTGTACACCTAAAGAAGCTAAGCAAGAAGGAGGATCCTGGGTAAGATGACTATTCCTCCCTCAGAAAGACAAACAGGATGGACATTGGAAGAAGGAGAAAACAAGAAACCGGACAGAAGCCTACCACAGAGGGTCTCTGAAAGACTCTATACAGCGGTGTATCAAAGCAGATCCTGAGACTTAGAACCAAACTTTGGGCAGAGTGCAAGGAATCTTATGAAAGAAGGGGAGATAGTAAGACATGGAGTGAACATGAGCTCTACAAGGAGAGCAACAGAACCAAAAATTTTGGGCACAGGGATCTTTTCTGAGACTGATACTCCAAGCAAGGACCATTCATGGATATAACCTAGAACCTCTGCTCAGATGTAGCCCTTGGCAACTCAGTATCCAAGTGGGTACCCTAGTAAGGGGAGCAGGAACTGTCTCTGACATGAACTGATTGGCCTGCTCTTTGATCACCTCCACCTGAGAGAGGAGCAGCCTTGCCAGGACACAGAGGAGGACAATGCAACCAGTCCTGATTGGACCTGGTCTAGGGTCAGCCAGGGTCAGATGGAAGGAGAGGAGGACCTCCCCTATCAGTGGACTTGCAGAGAGGCATGGGAGGAGATTAGGGAGGGAGGGTGGAATGGGGAGGGAATGAGGGAAGAGGCTACAGCTAGGATACAAAATGAATAAACTGTAATTAATATATAAAAATAAACATTTAATAAAAAATTTAAGTCATGGTCATAAGTCTGTTAACTAGTGTGGAAATGCACCCAATAGGATCATGGTTTTTGGTTTTTGAAACAAGGTTTCTTGTAACTCACGCTGCCATCAAAGATAATTTTGAAATCTTGGTTCTCCTCCCTCTACCTTCTATGTGCTAGGATTGGAGTCCTTCAGTAGCATACTCAGTCTGAGTAGGTTCTTTGGATACTTACAGTTGAAAAAATTGAGTGTAGCCTACCTTATACATGGTTTAATAAAAACACTTTGGGTTCATTTATGTTATCACCATTTCTTTCATTTCCTGTGTATTATCATGATTTCCTGATTTTTCTTTTCTTTAAATTTTCATTCCCTGTAATTACATATTCTATAGGTTTCTGTGATAAAGAGAAAAATATGTACATGTCTCAGAAAAGAGACAAGCAGATATCAAAAACCAGTTTTCTGAGCCAGGTAAATAAAACTAGTCTTTGCTATTTCTGTAAGTCTGATCCATAGGTCTTTCGGTAATCAGTTCATGCTGCTATCATTTACAACACATGTGCTAATTTACTTTACACAATCTTCTTTAATTACAGGAACATTAAAGAAGACAGAAGACTCCAGGTTAAAGAGGGAAAAAAAAAGAGATTTCAAGGCTAACAAAAAGAATTCTCTGGTTGAAAAAAATAATAATAATCATTTTTCAGTTCTGGTGCCATACATCAAAGGCCAGCTTTCTGTTAATGAATCCTATGTCAGCATAAAAAGCTCCAAATCTGAAGTCATTTTTGTAATACTAGAGCTACTTATAATTCTATAAAACATTTGATCCAAGATTATTATGATACTCAAATTAAAATGTATAATCCTAATTCTTGATTATTAAGTCCTGTAATAAAATCAACATGTTGAAATATAAATATAATCTCTTTCTCTGTGTGTATCTGTCTCTCTTACACAAACACACGCACAGACATACACAGAGAGACACGTTTTGAGTCACACTGCCATATAATTGGTTGGCCTTGGAAGCACTGCAAAGAATAATGAAATTAATAAAAGTGTAATTTGGAGATGAGCATAATGTTCTTGGCAAAAAACGATGCTATCAGCAAGGACACCTGCTTTCAAATATTCAGTTAGAGAACCCTGCCACATCATTTTCCTAAGAACAAGATCTAGGGTACATTTTCAGTGACATACAATATTTGGTGGTTGTTAAGGTGGAAAGATAGGGAGGAAGTGGTTTTTGAAGTATTCAGTCTAAATCATCCTGTATCGTGTAGTTATTATTTTTTTTCCTTTATTGATGTAAAATATGATTATTTTATGAACTTTTACCGTGAGCTCTGCAAAACACACAAGTTCATAATCATTCTACTCTTTTATATCAGACATGTTTTAATACATAACGGATCCTTTTTTTCGCCATAGGTATTATAAGATGTGTTTGAAAGTAAGTAATGGTACTACCAGTGTGAGGGAACTTAGGAGGAACGGGTGGGGACAGACAGCAAAGAGCTGCTGTCTCACAGAGCTGCTTCATTTGTCAAGATAAAAGCTGAGCTGAGAAAAAGCCTGCTCATGAACAAACATACTGGGGAGACCATAGAGAGAAAACGAGGACAAAGGTGTCTTATTAAATGCTTAATCCAGAGCCCCTCACCACTAACCCCCCCTCACCACTGACTTCAAACTCTGGTTCTCCCCCCAACCCAGAGGGGAGAAGTCAGCTGATCTAACAAAGGTTTGTTTTTGTCGTGTTTTGTTTTCTTTTTGCTTTTCTTGCATTTCAGCCCGTTGTCTTTCTCAAGTGTCAGTCTGTTTTTCCTGGACAGTCACTTCTCTGCCTGCCCCTCAGAACTAAGCAGGCTAATACCAAAATCAGCCTTGCAAAGGGTCACAAAAGAGTGACAAAAATCCATGGCAATTGTTAATAAATGACAGTCATTTCGATCACTTTAAGGACAGCCATTTTCACAAACGATTCTGTTACTGTTATCTGAAGCAGCACAACTAAAACATATAATCGGACATCAGGCTCATACATGGGGTGTCCCTTGTTGTTAACTATCAGGTAACACCACAACCAACAGGAGTATGCGGACCTTAATTTACCTCTGTGAATCGTCTTACTTTGAATAAAACATTAAATTCTAATTAATTGAAACAAACATTCTTTATATGTACTAGAAGAGATACGGAGTTTTTACCGGTTGATGCAGTAAGCATTGCTAAATTTGGTATCAAAATTGTCTTCACAATACCTGTGTAAGAGAACACCCAGTTTCTAAAATTTAAAGTGTTTTCATTGGTTGCCCTCTTGTGGCCAAATATGATACTACTGCGGAAAAGAAAAGAAATTGGGTATCTAATATCAATTACCATATTAAATACTGAAAACATCAATCATCCGTACAAACAACATACAGACAGGGAAGGTTGTATTTATGTATTTAGACATACATATGTACATATGTATACGTCTATGTATGCAGTAACACTGAATGAATAAAGAGGTTATGACGTTGAAAGAGAGCAAAGAGAGGTTTATTGAATTTTGAAGGGTAAGAGGAAATATCTAACTATATTTTAAACCCCAAAACTAAAATAAATAGTTTTTGAAAGAAGTGTTTCATGGCATTATTTTATCTCTTTTCATAATAAACATTGTGGGTATATTAAAAAACAACTTTACATCAAGGTGAGATGTATATGAATGCACTTTTATTTGAATAATAAGCAAAATTATGATATTTTAAAAATTTGGTACACACTAAAATAAAATTGTTCAACAAACATTAGCAAATGGGGAAGAGTTTCTATGATTCTTAGCTTTAAACAATGAGCATTTATGGATGCAAAAAGTTAGCATAATTCAATGATTTCACAAATTAAAATTCTAGTGACATAGGTATAACATAATATAGGGGAAAGACTAGCGTTAGTGTGTAAATATTTAAGTCATATAAGATACTTAATGAACTGAGCATTTCTGTTATTTTTTTTCAAAAAATACAAGTTATTTATCCTGTGTGTGTGTGTGTGTGTGTGTGTGTGTGCAGATGTACACAAACCACAGCACACATGGAGCTTAAAGGACAAATTTAAGGAGATGGTGCTCACATTCCACAGTGTATTCCATGATTCAAGGTCAAGCTTACACAGAGAGTGATCTAAATCTTTTCCCAGGCTCATGTTTCTGTTCTTGATGATGGCATGAGGAATAATACCAATATAGTCAGACACTAAAGTTATATGGAAAACTAGTTGAATCTGTGATAACTTTTATAGTCACTTTAGTCTTAGAGTCCTCATTTGTAAAGTCAGAAGTTGGGGCAATATGATATTGTATGATAAATACCACATTAGATCATTCCTGCTTCCAACTGAAAAAAGTTCCCAGTATCAGTGCTACCAAGGCTTCTTTGTTTCATCTGTTTACCTGAATTCTATCATTTATCTCTTCTTCCTTTCTTTCCCTTCCTTCCTCCTCCCTCCCTTCTTTCCACTTTAAGCTTCTCCCTTCTGACCATCAATATGGACCTCTGAGACAGCCTGCTCTATTATAAAGCAAGGGACTCTGGTGCCTTAAAGTCTTCCAGTCATAATTTTATTTTCTTTATGACTGACTAAAATTCCATTGTGCATATGTGCCACATTTCAATGATCTGTTAGTGGGTATCTGGATACATTGAAATCCCTTATTATTGTGACTAGTGCAGCAATACATAGATCTGCAAACATAGATGTGCAAGTATCATGATGGTGAGATTTGGAGTCTTTTTGGTTTTGTGTCCAGGAGTATTACAGCTGGGTCATATGGTAGATTTATATTTATTTTAGAAGACACCTCCATACTGGTTTCCATAGTATCTTCATATGCCTGCTAATAGTGAATAGGGTTTCTTTCTTTTCCCCTAACATGTGTTGTTATGTATATTCCTTCCAGCATTTGCTGTTATTTGTAAATTTTTTTCTGATGAAAGTCATTTTTTGACTGTGATGAGATTAATACTTCTAATCTGTAAATATCTGTCTCATCTACTACCTTCTCTATTCTATACCCTCCCTTTTATTCATAAGTATTTTGAATAATTTAAGTAAGAATTAAATTTCAGTAAGGATATTCAATCACACATGAAAACTTCAAATAAAAATCAAGGGACCATTTTTTAAAATGTCAAAAAAAAAAAAACCGCAACAACTAGGAACCTTAGGTATAACAGAGATCAAATAAACACTAAACTTTCATCAAACTTTCTGTAATGAGAGCACTCATTACAGTAACTGAATGTCACAATGTTTATGGTTTGCTCATTTTTGGGATGTGTTCATTAGAACCTAAATTCCATAATAAAGAAATGTTAGAGGGCTGGAGAGATGGCTCAGTGGTTAAAAGCACTGTCTGCTCTTCCAAAGGACCCGAGTTCAATTCCTCAGCCCCCACATAGCAGCTCACAGCTGTCTGTAATGCCAGTTCCAAGGGATCTGACACCTTCACACTAATGCACATAAAATTAAATTAAATTAGTTTTTTAAAGAAATGTTGCTGCTATTGTATAGCCCCCAGAAATAAAATCCCATGGTAGGCAAAGTAGTGAGACCTCGAAGAGAATTCATATTCTGTTCTCTAATACTTGCAAATATTTTACTTTATATGGCAAAGGAAATTAGAGATGTGAATAAGTTAAGGGTCTTGGATAAAACATTAATTCTAAGGTTTTCAGTGGACTCAGTTCAATTGCTATGACCCTTGTTAGAAGAAGACAGGGGAGCAAGTTGCTATACCCATCCTGACAATGACACCACTTTGTATGAACAAAGTAAGCATAGGCTCTGGGAGCTATAATACCTGAGGCATCATCTTCTCCTGAAGAGCTTTCCCAGAAACTCCAGCTGATGTTAGGATTTCAGCACAGCAAGGCTACTATCAGGTTTCTGATGTGTGGAATAATAAGATAATGAAGCTGGAGTGTTCTCAGCTACTACTCTGAATGTATAGTAAATTGTTGTGCTTGCAGAAGGAAGTTAAACCAATTGCCAACCACAAATGCTTCAGTGATTACGTGCTTTTACCTCCATTCCTGAGTGGGTGCATCAACCTTGCCTGGTCCTGAATGCAGCTGTTCCTAAGAGTAGGGTTTATGTGGCTTCAGAGAGTTCTTGTTCTGGTTCTGGTTCCCTCTGACATGTACATGCTGAATAGTTCTTCAAAAATGGGGAAGGATTTCTAATGCTGACAAGCCTGGACAGATAACAATATCTAGCTACGATCATAATTTAGTACTCTTCCTTAGATGCATCATCAATCAGACTTTGGTCACTAAGTAGAAATGTTCAGAACAAAATTATGGGACTTCAAAAGGTAAAGCTTTTGAAGGTAAGACTCAACTAGGTAGATAAAAGCAAATTCCTCAAGCTATAACTATTTATGCAAATGTTATAAATAGAAGGATGATGTTTTATTTAATTTCAAAATACTTTATTTTAAAATTCTCATTGCTTAGCTCTGTCACAGTCTTACAAATATATTTCTGTGAGAAAGTGGTTAATTTTTAAACCCATTTCCCAGAGGCAAAAATGCTGAGCACTTATCCCAGGTCGCAGTGGATGAGAGCCAGAGCTGGCCTTCACCTGTATACGTTCTTATGCCAGAAGAGATGTTCTGTTCTTTACCTGTGTCTTTTTTCCTCGTGATGTTGTGTCACTGGCCAGTAGAAAAGTGGCCACAGTATATTTCCTGACTTGAGGAATAGTTTTTTCAGCATAAGAATGAACTTCCTCGGAGAAAATGTGCTCATCATATTTCTTTCATTGTCTCCAAAAGTATTTTGTTACTTCCTGTTTTCCTGATGAGGTAAAAGGCTTGCACATACATTCAAAATTGGCTCAGAGACAGACTTTTCTGGTGTGTATGTGTGTGTGTGTGTGTGTGTGTGTGTGTGTGTGTGTGTAATGAGAGAGAAAGAGGGACATCGCAATGTCTAGTAAATATTGACATTGTTATTTACAGTATTCGTTGATGGCTCTTAGTAAGCAAACCCAGATGACCTACTCTCTGTCTAGGTCTTACCTCACAAAATTCCCAGAAGTCCAAAATAATGCCATTTTCAGGATATCTACCAGGCACTCAAACAAATGTGCCTATGATGTGTATTTCATACCAATATTCCTAATGTTGTGGACCCCTTAATTCAGTTATTCATGTTGTGGTGACCCCTACCCCTAATTAATTATTAATTATTTTCATTAATAAATAAATAAACCTGTTTTTATGACTAAGAAATAGTATGTACTGACTATTAATATCATACTAAAATACATTTCTAGTTATGCTTAATATATATATTGTGAATTATATAATTAAACTTATCAGTGCTTACAGGTGAAAAATACTATCTTCACTGGCAGGATAATATGCAGACAATAAAATTCCATTATGGGAATGATCATGAGAATGATTCCTTCTAAATCCAGTACTTTCTGGTTTAGTCCTCTGGTTACCGAACCTAATGGTCTGATAGTATGATAAAATAAAATTCATTCTCAGGATTATACATAGTTTATAATTATTTAAAAAAAGCATAGTCTGGAAAAATGAAAAACTTCAAACAACATTTCTTTGTGTTAAGGTAGCTTTTGTCTGCTTTGGGGATCCTTTTTGTCCTATTGGATTGCTTCCTCCAGTCTTGGGACAAAGGTATGTGCTTAGGTTTATTGTGAATTGCTATGCCATGTTTGGTAGATATCCCTGGGAGACGTGCTCTTTTCTGAGAGGCACTGAAGAACAGTAGATTGGGGAAAAAGAAGGGGCTTGAAGGAGAGGAAGGAGGGGAAACTGTGGTCAGGATGTAATAAATGAGAGAAGAATAAATTTTTAAAAAGATGTTTTGTGGTGAATGGTGCATATCACACTTATGAATCACAGACTGTTAAAACTGAGGATTTAATCTCAACTAACTTGTAACATGTTTGCACAATGAATGTACCATGTTTGACCTTATACCTGGAAGGTGGCAACTTCTTAACATATCTCAGTTATTGATATTAACAGTGAATAGTCAAATGCATGTTAGGCATGCATTTATTGCAGTGTGCTCATGTCCATCATAGAGATATATACTGTCATTAATTATTCTACATGCTTTAACAGTTGAGTGTATAAATTGTAAACATCCCAAGCTAGATTTCATAGAGAGATACAACTCTGGAAAGTACTCATTTACAGAAACAGCAAAGGTAAAATAGTGGCTTGCATTTTCTAATTCAAGTAATTTGGACAATGTAAAACATTAGCTTTGGTGCCCTACCAGATCATATCATTCATTTTTTGTAAACAATATTCATTCATTGTTTCAAATTATATAGCAGATCGCATATATCTGAGTATGCATACATAATGATTGGTCCCCAATTGGTGACACTATTTGGGAAGGATTAGGAAGTATGGCCTTGTTGGAGAAGGTACATCATTAGAGCTGGGCTTTGAAGTTTCGAATGCTCATGGCATTTCCAGTTAGAACGCTCAGCCTCCTACTTGCAGATAAGGATGTATGGTCTCAGCTACTGTTCTGGTATCATTCCTGCCTGCTTGATGCCAGTGCTTTCTGTCATGACAGCCACAAATTCTAACACTCTGGAGCTGTAGCCCCAAATAAATCCTTTCTTCTATAACTTGTCTTGTTTATACTGTCTCAATATAATAGAAAAATGACTGAGATAGCATACATAAAAATATAAACATACTTATAAAATATATATATATATATAAACAGCATATATGTAAAATATATATGCATTACTCAAGCGTAAACTATATTAAAACGCACTAGTGGTTAGCAGAGATTAACTCTTTCCAAAGACAAAACATTCTACTGAGCTGAAATTTTCTATTATGCTACTATTTTTCTCCTTTTTTTCTTTTTTTACTTTTTATTTATTTTTTATTATTAATTACATTTTATTAACTCTGTATCCCAGGTGAATCCCACTCCCTCATTCCCTCCCAAATCCCATCCTCCCTCCCACATCTGCACCCTGACCCTTTCCAAGTCCACTGATAGGGGAGGGCCTCCTCCCCTTTCATCAATCCTTACTTAGAAAGACAAATGGGATGTAGGAGAAAACAAATAACAGGACAGGGTCCTACCACAGAGGGCCCCTGAAAGATTCTACCTAGCAGTGTATCAAAGCAGAAAGTGAGACTCATAACCAAACCTTCAGCAGATGGCAGGGAATCATATGGAAGAAGGAGAAGTTAATATGATCTGGAGAGGATAGGAGCTCTACAAGGACCAAATACATCTGGGCACAGGGGTCCTATATGAGACTGTTTCTCCAACCAAGGACCATGGGTGGATATAACCTAGAACCTCTGTTTGCCTGTAGCCCATGTTAGCTCAATATTCAAATGGGTACCCTAGTAAGGGAAATAGGGACTATTTCTGACATGAACTCAATGGCAGACTCTTTGACCTCCCCACCCAGCAAAGGAGGAGCAGCCCTCCTAGGCCACAGAATACTTTGCAGCCAGTCCTGAAGAGACCTGATAAACTATTTTTCTCTTTAACTTCCTAATTCTATTTAACATTTTGTTGATTTACCTAATAATAAGGATTATATAATAAAATTGCATTTGCATCTATGTTAAAGATAAATACAAATACTGGGAAGCTACAAATTCAATCCCTTGTAATCTCTGAGCCAACGAGCAGTAAGCAGGATATATCCAAGGGATGCCATTTTTTATCTTCAGCGATAATTTTCTGTGTCCAGAGGTTTGTGTGCTATGGCTGTTGCAATTCTCTGGTCACAGTCATGTGGGCCATGGCAAACTGGCAAGTATATACAATAGATCTTGCTACTCTGAATTTTCAGTAGAAATAAATCCTAACTGAAACCTCAGATTAGTTTCTACATGACAATGAAACATGAAGATTACTTAGGCATTATTAATCACCTCGTTACAATTACTTGCTTTATTATATTTAATATTCATTCCTACCACTTTTGATATACTTTTATTATTGGTGAGAAAAATGAAACTTTCAGCTTAAAAGTTTTAATAAAATCACTTCTAATAAATACTGACTGTGGTATTTGTGGCCAACTTTCTGATTCTGAACCTGAAATTATTGAAATTATATTTGTTTTTTTTTTCTTTTTTCTATTTTTATTATAATATTTATTTTTTATATTAATCACGGGTTATTTATTTTGTATCCCAGCTGTAGCCCCCTCCCTCATTCCTTCCCAATCCCACCCTCTCTTACTCATCTCCTCCCTGCTCCTTTCCAAGTCCACTGATAAGAGATGTCCTCCTCCCCTTCCATCTGACCCTAGCTTACCAGGTCTCATCAGGACTGGCTGCCATGTCCTCCTCTGTGGCCTATCAGGGATGCTCCTCCCTGGGGAGGACGACCCCAGGAGCAGTCAAAGAGCCAGCCATTGAGTTCATGTCAGAAATAGTCCCTGTTCCCCTTACTAGAGTACCCACTTGGATACTGAGCTACCTGGGCTGTAGCTGAGCAGGGGTGCTAGGTTATATCCATGCATGGTCCTTGGTTGGAGAAACAGTCTCATAAAAGACCCCTGTGCCCAGAAATATTTCATCCTTGTGGAGCTCCTGTCCTCTCCTGGTCATACTAACTCCCTCTTCTTTCATATGATTCCCTGCACTCTGCCCAAGGTTTGGTTATGAGTCTCAGCATCTGTTTTGATACACTGCTAAGCAGACACTTTCAGAGGCCCTCTGTTGTAGGCTCCTGTCCTGTTACTTGTTTTCTCCTACTTCCAATGTCCATGCCATTTGTCTTTCGAAGTGAAGACTGATCATCTTACCCTGGGACCTCCTTCTTGTTTAGCTTCTTTAGGTGTAGAGATTTTAGTATGTTTATCCTATTTTACAGGTCTAGTACCCACTTATAAGTGAGTATATACTGTATGTGTCTTTCTGCCCCTAGGATACCTCACTCAGGATGATCTTTTCTAGATCCCACCATTTGCATGCAAATTTCATGATTTCCTTGAAAGAAAAATTCTCAACTTCATATGAAGAAACAAAAAACCCAGAATTTCCAAAATGATCCTGTACAACAACAGATCATCTGGAGGTATCTCCATCCCTGCTCTCAAGCTCTACTACAGAGCAATAGTAATAAAAACTGCATGGCATTGTCGTAGAAGCAGAAAGGTGGATCAATGGAACCAAATAGAGGACCCAGAAATAAATCCACATACCTATGAATGCTTGATTTTTGACAAAGAAGCCAAAACCATTCAATGTAAAAAAGATAGCATCTTCAATAAATGGTGCTGGTCCAACTGGATGTCTTTATGCAGAAAAATGCAGATAGATCCATATTTATCACCCTGCACAAAACTAAAGTCCAAGTGTATCAAAGACCTCAACAAAAAACCAGATCTGAATCAGTTAGAAGAAAAAGTGGGGAAGGAATTATTTTTCATATGATGTATTTTGTTCACAGTTTCCCTTCCTTCATCTCCTCCCAGATTTTCCCCACCTCCCCACCCCTATAACTCCACATCTTCCTTCTCTCAGGCCACATGGGAAGAAGATGTGCTAAGTCTTGATGCAGCTTGATGTGCTGGTGTGAGTTGGTAGGGGAGAAACTCCTCTTAACTGAGGGGTAGGGAAGAGAGGAGAGAGAGAAGAGGAAGGGATGCTGGGAACGGGAGAATAGAAGGGAGGGCCTACAATCAGAATGTAAAGAGAATTAATTAATTGATTATAGAAAAATTATAAAACATAATATATACTTTAGTTTGTTTTACTGAAAATACTTATACAATATCTTTTGATGATTGCTTTCCCTTCCTCAGTTCCTCCCATATCCTTCTCACTTCAGCGCCCACTCAAATCCACATACCTCTTCCTCTCTTGCTAGACTACAAACAAAATAATAATTAATAATAATAATAAAAATCAAAGAATATAACAAACACAGATATAATATATTATTATACAGCATGTTCATTTTAATGGAGCTATAGGAAAACACTTTCTAACTACTTCATACACTTTTAACATGCCTGTGATTTCTTGATGTTATTCAGAAAATAAATGGGTAATCTCTATGTGGCTTAGGGATTTTAAGAAAAAATATTTAATAACATATTTTAGAGTCATGTGGTGAAAACTGGGTTATGTACTAGAGTTCTGGCTACTTCTAATTTTCAGATGCGCAAATTTTAGATTAAAGTGTTGGGGGAAAAGAGATACACAACTACTGAAAGTCAGTTTTGCCAATGTGTTCTGGAAATTGCCTGGAGATATAAGCAAGAGAACTATGCTATGATTTTGATTAGCTTGTACTCATTTGAAACCAATGATGAAAAGAACAAACAGAACAGAAAGTGATTTGCAAGTGAGGCCCTTGCTTGGCAGAGAAAGAGGTGTAAGGCAGGGATAGAACATCCCTGAAATTTTGTAGACTGAAATAAATTTCAGCAAATGAAGGATTATAAGATTTACATAAATGAAAAAAAACTTATAATTGAATATATGATGAAAATTTTGAGAAAAACAAGTTACAGTTCATCAAGAACACGCAGAAAGTAACTTTTGTTGTGTTTTGTGAGGTAGTTGTGAATGTTGGATACTAGATAGAACTTTTGTATTTTCATCAGGAGTCGAGAAAAATATGTTTTTAAATGAAAGAATGGAATATTCTTCATAGTCCAGTGAGCAAAGAGCTTGTAGCATATTTATGACAGCCTGTGCTTGGACCCCCCGAACCCTGAGAAGGCAGAGGCAGCCGGATTCTTGGAGCTGACTAAGCAATCTATGAAAACCGGTGAGCTCCATATTCAATAAGAGACCGAGTCTCAAAACCTTCAGTGGAGAATGACTGAGAAGGACACCCTGTCTCACCCTCTGTCCTTCGCATGCATGTGCACACATGTGCTCTTGTGCCCTTACACACAAGTGCACACACAGGGACACACACATTGTATACACATGTAAACTCCATATTTATCACCCCCTGCTCAAAACTAAAGTCCAAGTGGATCAAAGACCTCAACATAAAACCAGACACACTAAATCAGTTAGAAGAAAAAGTGGAGAAGAGCCTAGAACTCATTGGCACAGGAGACTACTTCCTGAATAGAACACCAACAGCACAGGCTCTAAGAGCAACAATCAATAGTAAGGGGAACAGGGACTATTTCTGACATGAGCTCAATGGTGTTGTCCCCTACCCCCCTGAGGGAGGAGCAGCCCTGCTAGGCCACAGAGGAGGACTTTGCAGCCAGGTCTGAAGATACCTGATAAGCTAGGGTCAGATGAAAGGGGAGGAGGTCCTCCCCTATCAGTGGACTTGAAGAGGGGCAGGGAGGAGATGAGAGAGGGAGGGTGGGATTGGGAGGGAATGATGGAGGAGGCTACGCCTGGGATACAAAGTTAATAAGCTATAACTAACATTAAAAAAAATAAAAGTTTGATTTAAAAATTTGTTTCAAACTTTTAGCAATTTGGAAAACTCCAAAGGCAGAGGAAAATCTCTGATGGTCATTCATATTTTTATATCTTCTCTAATGTTTCAATTCCCTTAATCACTTACAATGGTATTCCCAAAGTAATGTGTCCTTACAATTTTGTTGTACATTTTGTTTTTACCAAATAACAGCATGTTAAATCCTTTATCATGACTATATTTCAGTAGTAATTATCAGGTGTCATGAGACATTAGTTTGACACATTTCTTTCCATCTCAGAATGTAACACATTTTTATTTTATTATTACATAGTTAGGTGACACTATCTGATCCCAGAAATGAAGCAACTATAAAAATCTTAAATGAAAAAAAAAAATTAAAGGAAAACCATCCTTTTCTAGCAATACTACCATTCATCCTCTAAATGTGAGCCACGATGGAGACAATTTAGGCCGAAAAGTCTCTGGCAACAAAATGATTACGTTCCGGTTTTATTTTGAAAAAAAAAAAAATAAGAAGGATAGTCACTCACTAACATTGAACTTATTCTACAAAAGAATAAATACAGTCATCTTTCTA
This sequence comes from Pachyuromys duprasi, assembly GCA_028658305.1. Taxonomy (NCBI): domain Eukaryota; kingdom Metazoa; phylum Chordata; class Mammalia; order Rodentia; family Muridae; genus Pachyuromys; species Pachyuromys duprasi. The sequence continues at coordinate 65,665,601 of CM053766.1, forward strand.
GGAAATACTGTATGAAAATTCTCATTGGAAAGTGGTGGTTTTTATTATTGCATGGCTTCTTTGGGTTGGGGATTTTGAAAGATTACAGTGAGGCTCTGGTGGCTTTGTTTAGTGATGTCTGCTGCCTCAACCAGCAATAGATGAAATGACCTACAGCTGGAGGGTGAAGTCATCCGGAAGCACTTTATTCGTGCTTGCTGGCTGAGCTGGCTGTCCGCTGAGCCTCCAGCTGTGCTGTCAGCTGGAGGACCATGCTTGACCTGTTCAGGCAGCCTTTTTAAATGCACCACTTTGAGTGTCCTCTCTGAAAAGAGCCAAATAGAATCTATATTGCTTTCTGTGGCCTAAGAATAGAAGCCACATGGCACGATTCTAATCACAATCACTCCCAGACACAAGGGCAGGACAAATAGACTTCTACTGGGAGTAATATGAAAGGCTCATGCTAAGAAGAACATAAAAAATAGGCAAAATCATTGGGGCCATTTTTTATCAAGCACTCTTTACCATACAACATACATCTCACATTTTTGGAGTTTAGAATGAACATGTCTTGCAATAACAATTATTCATATAGTACACTTTTCCACTAGCTCTCACAGCTGCACAGATTTCTATGTCCTTTTCAATCTTGGTTCTCCCAAACATGATGTTTCTTGTTAATTGTGAACAACATTTGCAAATACGTTTCAAGATAAGACTTATGTGCTGTGCTTTCATAGTGTTGGGCTCTGTTCACTCTTTTAGAAATTAATCTCTGTTTTGCTACCAGTGAATTACTTTCAACATCAATTTGATTGTATCAGGTGACAGTGTGAATTAAAGAAATGTCAGTGAAGACATGGTTTTTAAGACAATGTTCAAAATCCTCACAGTGAGATTGCATAAGTCTTCAGAACTGTTCTCCACCTTTCTTTTCTTATGTTTTATCTCCACATAGGCCTTCACAGTCAGAACACTTGCTATATAAAACAATACACAGCAATGTAAGTCTTGTGTGCCTTTATTTGTGACATTTTCTTTCACTGTATGACTCTTCTCTTTCCTAAACTTTACATCCCTTTAACTATATGAGAAATATTTGGCTTCTTGACCTAGCCGAAGATATAACCATCTCTTTCCAGCTCCATAGTGTGGAATCACATTATACAATTGTATTTTTTTAATAATTACCACATTGGGATTATACATCTGCATAACTGATATCTTCTGTTAGACTTTGAACCTTCTAAGCCTAGGAACCAAATATGAAATGATAGCATCAACTAATCAATTAGTAGTGAGAGTGAGAACTCATAGTTTCCAAAGAAAGATCTTAGAATGATAATAATCAACTTGGTTTCATTGCCTGAGAACTTAAATTCAATAGTGAGAAGAGATAACAGTGGACATTTTCCTTTTTGTCCTGAATGTATACCATATACTGTTGGCCCTGACTTTCTTTGCCATGAAGAGGCACCAACAGTTCAGACTATTAATCATCTGTGACAAGGGAAGGACATATATTTCATTAAAAGATACAAATAAGTTCTGAGTGTTAGTATAGTTTGGAAATGTCTTCAGTCCTGATGTAGACAGAAAAGGGGCATGCTCCTCACAGCTCTGAGAATTTGTTAATCTATGTTAAGATGAATTAAAAATTAATCTGTGTAGCCAGGTGTGGTGGTACATGCATTTAATCCAGCACTCAGGGAGGCAGAGGCAGGTGGATCACTGTGAGGTCACGGCCATCCAGGGGAGTCTGGGACAGCCAGAACTACACAGAGAAACCCTGTCTTGAAACAAACAAACAAACAAACAAACAAAAATTTCTCTATGTGTTATGATGCTTTGCTGTTGTTGTTGAAGTTTGATTTAATTGACATTTTCAATATCAAGTCCATTTAAAAGTTAGCTTTTTCTAATAGATTCTGAGTATATAAACCACATCTAAAGGCAGGGCTGATGCTCAGCAGTGGCTGGCTAACACAAAACTGATTCCATGGTTTCTGTGTGTTTTGTCATTGTTTGTTTTGATGTTTTTTGGCATTCTTGCTGCTTTTATTTGTTGCTTGTATTTTGAAAGAGAGAGAAAGGACATGAAATTGGATGGGTAGGGAATAGGGAGTATCTGGAAAGAGATGAACCAACACAAAAAACATATATTGCATAAAATTTTTAAATACAATAAATTTTGGAAGCACTCTTGTTAAATTGTCCTGTAAGGAAGCAACAATACTACGAGATATGGAATATAACTCTCTAATTAGTAGATGTTTTCTTTTGCTTCTTGGCATCTCTGAGCAAAGGGACTGTAAACCAAACAGCTAGCCAGACTACGCTTAGACAAGCCAGCTTGAATACTCTACAAATGCCTTGAGAAAATGACTTAGCAATCGCTGCCGATTTCCCTCAGAAACTTACAGCCTCAGTGAGAGCTGCCTGACACAGCATGTACCAGACTTTCATCTGTCTCAAGCCACAACAAACTCTTTGCAACATTATAGCCAAATCCGCTAGGCCTGGTAGCCTAGCAAAGGGATGATGTGATGGGTGATGAGAGGCAAACTTGTGATAAGTGCTAAATACAACCCCAGTGACTGTGAGTACTGTTGAAAGGCAAAGAGGTGACTGTTTATTGAGTCCAAACACCCTTAATTGCTCTACACACAGAGGACGCATGGGCTCACTAAGTGGATTCTGAGCGACCATCTCCCGTGCTGGTGTGGGAGCATGAATTCTTTTCTCTCAAGTGTTCGTTTCCAGCGTGCTTTCTGTAGTGTGGCCTGAGGGGATGATAGAGGAAAAAAGAAAGCAGCAGAAATAACCCAACAATTGCACAGTGGAGAGAATGGCGGTGGTTGCAGCAGTGGAACTGCAGGAGGAGCAAGGAAACAAGCTACCTCACAGCTAAGGAAGCAGCAGCTGAACCATTTAAAAGTATCCAGGACAGGAAGTAGGGCAGCCTCAGGAAGAGGAGCAACAAAAGAGAGGTGTCAGGAGGAGGCAGAGAGTGGAGGCTGACAGAAGCTCCAAGTAACAACAGAAAGAAAATTGTAGACCTGGTCACTTGACTAATCCCATAAAACTGTCACGCACTTAAGGCCAGTGGCCTCAGATTCTGGGCTGAGAGCAGCAATCCTGGCTGATGTTGAGGTCTAAGAAATGTTATGCTCTCAGGAGGGTGATGCCACTGGCTGATGCCAAGAGCAAAACAATCCCAAGGCTTACCTTTCTAGCCTAGGAGCTATACTACCAGCTGCAACTGAGGAATCTTGACTTCCTAAGCCCTCCCAAAGGCTGCGACACTCGTAGGGAAAAGGTTTCAGTACCCCAGGCCTGCAGCACCGGACTCCATCCGCGGCTGTCACTATCAAGTACACAACGCTGCTTCTCACTGTTGTCTAGATGCGGGGAAAATGGAAACTGCCAAAGTCCATGAAGGACTCTAACAGGCCCAAACATGGCAAACATGGTACCAGCAGATCCTGCCCTCACCCTTCCTTTCTCTTGCTAAACTGTTAGATTACATTCCTAAAGCTAGGCACGAAGATCTGTTTCCTTGTTTGGCGGTGTTCTTATGCCTAGCTCAATCATGAGGCTGATCATCAATGTCCAACTATCAAAACATCAAGGTCCAGCAATAAAAACATCCCCATTTGGCTGTCCTAATTATTATCATGTCCAATCAGAACTTACCAACCCATCCTAGCTCATTCCAACACAGACCTCCCTTTTTCCTCTTAAAACTACACCTGCTATTTGGTGCAGTTTCTGGCTGATTCAGATTCAGACACCTTGTCTCTTTGCCTTGCTTAACAGAGAACTTCTTTGTGTTGGAAATCAGTGTTTGGGTGTAGTGTGTGCTTAATATCAGGTCCAGGGGGGAGCACCTTATTCTTGTCCACCCACGATTTTTCCCTGGGTAGAACAGACGATACCCATGCAGTTGCTTGATAATAATGCTAATAGCACCTATCAGTCACCATTCTTTCTTCTCATTGCTATCTAACCCTCCTGCCCTTCACTATGGAGGAATCCATAGTCATGCAGCTTCATTTACTGCCTATTTTAACTCCTATATGCCTTTTTATAGATCAACCTCCACAACTGCGATTGTTCCTTACAACTTGAAAAATCTACTCAGAAAACGTATTCAACACCAGACTCCTCTAGGTGTGTGGTCTGTTCATGTGCATTAAATCCTCAATGTCACTATCCACAGCCATGTCTTGATACTGTCATTAACAGAGTCTCATCTCTTAAATCCAAGCTGCAAGAATGTTAACCCCCTGACTGTCGTCTATGCTGCCGATGAATTTACTCTGAAATGTCATTGCAGTTACACAGGAACCAGATATACTTGCCAGGGGACACTTGATATAGAGATTATAGACTAAACTGACATACTGACAATGTTTAAAGACTCTGCTGAAGAGACTAACACAGAGGTACACTTAAGAGACATCAGTAAGGGGTCACTCAGCATATTGGCATTGAGAAGAGTGTTTGGATTTGAGAGGTTTTTTTTAAAAAATTGAACTGATGCAAGTTAATAATAGGAGGAGAGTTTAGATAAAAGGAAGATTCAAGATTGAAACAGAATATTTGAACAGGAGTGTCTACCAGTGGAATACTATTTATTGAGATAAAGAACCATGAGAAAAAAAAATGGTGGTGGTGAAAGAAATGGATTCTATACTGTTTGATCACATGTCACATCCAAGTAAAATGGATCTAGAGCTAAACAAACAAACAAACAACAAGTAACACACATCTATAGGGAAATAAGTATTTATAGTGATATATCATTTTTACAGTTATACTAAGAGCCATAGTTTGGAAGACCCTTTGCGTAGACGGAGATACAAAGACGGATTCCAGAAAAAAGAATTGGTTGTTTAGTATACTTCTCCAGTATGAGAGCTAGGCAGAAGGCTAATAATTTGATTCTCTGCCCAAGGACTTCTTAGAGCATCATAATTAATATGGAAATGGACACAGTGATTTCTGTTGCGTTTTTCCGTTCTTGTCCTTAATTTGTCTCTCTCATTAATTTATTTTAGAACTGCATTCTCAGAAATTTTCAGTGGGGTTTTTCCATGTTTTCTTTCTTCATTTGAAGGAAGTACTTTTTACTGAGGATAAGCATCAAACCTCTGAGTGTGTTCAAGATTAAAACCAGGAACACTTTTTATCACTCAATATCCTCCCCCTGGAGAAACAAAATAAGACTAGAAAACAATAACAACTAGCAGCTGAGTAGTACAGGAGCATGTGTGACTAGTATCAATTTCCCCCACAGTTTTTCTCTTCAAACCTGTTTCTCTGGATCATATTTCTAAATAGCATTGGCAAGAAAAACAGAATAACAGGTCTCTAAGCACAGAAAATAGAAACTACAATAGAACATTCACTTCCAAATCTGGAAATATCCCCAACATATCAAAATACCACCCACTGCCTAGAAAAATAAAATAAAACACCTACATTCCTTCCAACCTCCAGCATGACTCAAGATCACACATTCCCTTTATCTGCACTTAGCAAAAAAAAAAAAATCTGCTTACTGAATAATTGTAGTCTCCTAAATGTTAGCAATAAAATATGATACAATGTACCATGCAGCCATCACAGGCCCTATCAGTGCTTAAACTGGTACTGGATTTATATCAAGGACCTTCATGAATATATGTTTTCTATTTAAGTTACAAATGTATTGACTGACAAACAAGAGCATCACTCATATAATTTATGCTAAAACTTTCAGTGAAGTTGCGCTGAAAAAACACAGACTATTTCACAGCAGCTAGCACTGGTATCATAATAACAGATTCTACTCATTGGGCCACTTCTGTTAGAAATCTGGACAACTCCTACTTTGTGGTGAATAATTTGAGAAAGTCTTTTCTTGTAAAAAAGCAAGACAAATTCCCTTAATATTAATATGTTCTATCTTGAAGGAACCAGATGATGCCATGATTCCACATATTAATCACAACTAATGTTATCACTTTTCTCTGGTAGTGCTATTTAGTTCACCTAAGAGGAAGAGGGAAAAAAAACTTGTTTTTTTCAAGTTTGTTAGAAAGGTTTGCTGTATTAGATATTATGTCTAAACATTTGTGCCTATAGAATTCATGAATGTCACGATTAAGTAATATTTAAAAGGCTATTTCAGTTTTTCAGGGCTGGAGAGATGGTTCAGAGGTTAAGAACATTGGCTGTTATTCACAGGTCCTGAGTTCAATTCTCAGCAACCACATGGTGGCTCATAAGCATCTATAGTGATATTTGGTGTGCAGGCAGAATGCCATATAAATAATAAATAAATCTTTAAAAAGGAGTTCATTTAAAAATAAACAAATACAATTTTCAATTATTTTGTAATATGAATGTTAAATCTTTTTCTATTGTGGTGTTTGTCAAGCTATTATTTAGCTACACTGGTGACTGAAAACAAAGAATAGAATTATTAAAGTTAGTGCTGCTGGGTGGTGGTGGTGTACGTCTTTAATCCCAGCAGTTGGGAGGCAGAGGCAGGTGGATCTTTGTGAGTCCAAGGTCAGCCTGGTCTACAGAGCTTGTCTGAGGATAGCTAAGGCTACACAAAGAAAAAAATGAGTTAGTGCTGATAATAATGACTGAGAGCAGAATGAGCAAAAACTTAGTTCCCCAAACACCCAAAACCTCACCCCACATATTTGATTATTGTCAAATCAATAATTACATCTAAATTCTTGAATTTGTTTCTGTTGCCCCTGCTTTGCCATCTCTCTAAGTGGGTTCTTTGATTTTCATTAAGAATCTAGTTACTTCGGTGCAGCCAACATTCCATTCATAATTCAATCAAAACTGGTGTAATGACTGGGGTGGAGGTTGTGATTGTGTGTGTGTGTGTGCATGTGTGACTGTGTACTCAGTATGTGTATTTACATGCGCAATTTACACCTCTTCTAGTGGTGAATGCCTTGTTCACTTTAGAGAGGGCTCTCACTTACCCTGTAGTTCACAGTTTTTGTGTTACTGTTTGGCTGGTGGCCAGCCAACTCCAGCTCTCTTCCTGTCTCTAGCTCTACCCTGATTTCTGGAGTTAAAGACACCAGCTACCAAGCCTGACTTTTTATGTGGGTGCTGGGGATCTGATCTTGGCTCCTCAAGCCATCTGCCACTGTGTCCTGCCAAACAAACCTTTCTAAGCTGCTGAAGTGTGACAACCCACACAAAATGTATCATCTCAGAGGAATCGTCATAGAAGAGCCAGCTTCCTTGATGCAATGGCTATGGTGGTCTAAGAACAGAGCCAGCTAAACGCAAATAAGCAGAGTCCACGCAGCAGGTCTACCTACAGAGCCTTTACAAACTTTAATTGAGTAGAATGGTAGTCCAAATACATGGATAGTTTTTTTTTGAACCACAGAGTATTTGGTGTCTTCTTAAACTTTAAAATACTGCATTATTTGTTGTTAACTGCTCCAGTGAGATTGGCCTACTTATTCTTCCACTTCTTTGCATAATTTGGAAAATTTCATACTTTTATATCTTTTTGATGTAATGATTTTCTATTTATTAAATCTGAAATACAAAAAAAATGGTGAAATATTTTATGATACTGCACAGTTTTTGTTACCTTGGACTTATAATGTCAAATATTGAAGAATACACACACACACACATGCACATGCACATACACACACACACACATTTCATGGCTTATTCAAAGTGAAAGAAGAAAGGGAATAAAGAACAGATTTTAAATTCATGAAGGTTCTGACTCCATATATATATATATATGTATATATATATATGTATATATATATGAGCTATATCAGATAATATGAGAATTGTTACATACAAAGAAAACATATAGCAAGCATACATACATGTACACACACAAACACATGCTCAACTTGTATGACAAGAAGTTAAAGAAGGACAACAAGAAACAGAATAAACAGCACATTAGACTAGATACAACAGTTTATGGATACACCTGTCTTTTTATTTTTTTAGGTCAAATATTTTGCTAGGGTATCTCCCATGATTCATCAATAAACTATGACTATATTCTAGACTCTTATAATTAATAAAAATCAACTACTTCAAAAAAAGGATGTTATTGTGAAATTGCCTTATTGGTTATGTCAGTAAATACACTAAATATATCCATTCACGTTCGGATATTTTTGATTCCATAATTTTGAATACTATATTTTAGAGTTTATAACACATAATGGTTCCTTATAGTTCTATTTATTATTTTATTCTATTAAGTACAAGGTAGCAGATATTTATACAAAACTAATCATCAACAATGGTAATTTTGCCAATAAGTTTTATTGACTCATAAAGTATTGAAATTTAAATTTATTCATATTATTTTCATCATTTTTAGGAAAATTGGTGAAATCTTTTCATATCAATAACTTTAGTTGGCATACATGGGAAATATTCTTTATAGTTTCATGAACAGCATTTCTCTAATTTTCACTCCATCTAATGTGGCAGCATGTGTATGTCCACAAGGTGGTAGTATTTCCTTAGAAATGCCAATGGGAACTAGTTTTGGTTTGTATTTGCATTTTGCTCACTGATAAGATACTGGCCTCAGGATACTAAAAGTTCCTTGGAAAGAAGTGAAATGCATTTATTTACAATATATTTAGACTGGCTGTTCATTTTCCAAAGATGTTAATTCTGGAATAAGTTTTGATAGCAATTTAAGTTATCAAAAACTAGATGCATTTTTAAATGCTTAGAGTTGAAAAATGAATGTTAAAATGCATTCACAGGCCTCATCAAGAGACATGGAGAAGGCATGCTCAGGGAATAAATTTAACCAGAAGCCCCTCCACAAAAATGCAGAAAAACTAAACACTAGGATGCAACATGCACACACGTGTCCAAATCCTTACATACTAAGTTAAAAACAACAGAAAAGTTATCATAGCCTTAGCTCAGGTTCTGGATTTCTGCTAGTGGTGGAAACAAGCAATGAATATAGGTAGAGGGGCAATATAGGAAAGGAAGGAAGGAAGGAAGGAAGGAAGGAAGGAAGGAAGGAAGGAAGGAAGGAAGGAAGGAAGGAAAGAAGAAAGGAAGGAACTGACAGCGGGTATTTCCACCACCATTTTCTCAGAGCCCTTATTCCAATGGTGGGCGAGAGGACACTCTTATCTCTTTAAATCCATAGTTCCCCCAGCTTCCTAATGTGTAGCTTCTGACCCTGCTGCAGAGCAGACCAGTATTTAGAATTTTATATGCTTACGTCATCTTCAGCACAAGCCCAACTGTTTCTTTGGCAACCAATCAAAAATAAAATAATGATCTAATACTGAAAAATAAATTGAACAAGTTCTTAATCTCTCTGTTCTCTTTGGGAATAAAAAGGGTTAAGGCCACATTTCTATTATTCTAACAAGATCCCAGTTATATAGTAAAACAAAAACAAAAAACAAACAAGCCAAACAAAACAAAACACAAGGGGAGAGGAGAGTTGTCTTTTCTTTTGTTTGTTTTGTTTCTTTAACAACCAGGAAGTTGAGAACTCCAAGCACAAAACTGAAACAAATACAGTCTGGAAGATTTTCTCCCCCCTCCCCTGCCCCCAAGAGGATAGAGTCTGCTGGATCACCTGGCCCAGGAGTCAGAACAGCGTGATCAACACCCTAGACTTAAGCCTCCTCTGTCTCATGTTTCTCTCAAAATTAGCAGCTTTCCTGGTCACTTGGTATGGGACTTAGAGCATCATGCTCAAGTGGGGAATATGCTGTCTCCAAACTCCTGAGAGAAGCAATGAGTTTCTTGTTTTTTTACTTAGTGGCAAGAGGGCCCAAGTGCAGCAACACCCAAGTCAGTTTTCAACTTGTAAGGTCACAACCTTCAGAAAAAAACATTTATTTCCAAAGGTCTTAAGAACCACAGACATAAATTTATTTCTGTTGCTACTTTATAACTGTAATATTGTTACTGAGTAGTGTCTCAGTCCCTAAGACCTTCAGAAATATCTGTTTACCCATGATCTCAGTCCACAGGATGAGAACCAATGCATGAAGGACTGTCTTGGAGTGCTCCATACTACCATAAGGTTGAATGTTCCCTGAATGTTGTCGAATTCATCTGTCATCCATTGATGGGCATATGCTTTATCAAGTCCAAAGTTATTTCCAGCTTCTGCTTTCTTGGTCAAATCAGCAACATGCCAATAAAATGGACCAGGATGATATTCTGAGGCTACCAAGTTCCCTGTCAAGTTCATTTTTACACATAACTAAATTAACCTTTAGGTGGAAAGGTAAAGCAGTGCTTCTGGTCTTGCCAGCTGAAGGCAAGTGGCTTCTAACAGTCCTTATGGACAGATATAAAGATAAAGGCATTTGATAGATCAATGACTGTGTATATGGTACCCAGAGATGCTCAAATAAGGAAACTAAGACTGGTAGAAGAGCTACAATTGTAATCACTGTTTGATTAAGCTTCATATGATCATCTGTCATTTTCCGTAATCTGCATAGACCACAGTAGGAGAGGATGAGGGAAATGTGGTGGGAACCACAACCCTTACATATTTCAAGTCCTTGGTCACAGCACTAATTTCAATTCCTCCAGGGATACAATATTGGTTTTGGTTCAGTATTTCCCTTGTAAAACACTCATGGCTTCTATAATAGCCTTTACTGCACAGGTCATGGTGTCAATGTAGGTTTCTACCAACTTCTAAGTTTATCTCTCCCAGTTATGCATTCTGGAACCACTCTTTTTTATATTGACTTAACAATCCAGGAATTACACAGTGAAGAAAAAAGTAAGAGGACTCCAGATTAAACACACATCCATATTCATGAAATGCTGGTGTTAATATAGTTAAAATAGTATATTACCAGGGACTGTCTCTGACATGAACTCAGGGGCTGGCTCTTTGATCACCTCCACCTGAGGAGGGAGCATCCTTACCAGTCCACAGAGGAAGACAATGCAGCCAGTCCTAATGAGACCTGAAAGACTAGGGTCAGATGGAAGGGGTGGAGGACCTCTCCTATCATTGGACTGGGGGAGGGGCATAGGAGAAGAAGAGGAAGGGAGGGTGGGATTGGGAGGGGAAGGAGAGGGGCTACATCTGGGATACAAAATGAATCAACTGTAATTCATAAAAATAAAATAAAATTTAAAAAATAATATAGTACCAGTAACCATCAATACAGACACACTCTAATTCTTTTCAAATTTCTAATCAGCTTTGTCATGAAATGGATTTCTAAAAATGAAATTGACATGGAAGTATGAAACACTCCAAATATCCTAAGGAATTCTGAGTGAAGTATGTTGCTGGAAGTGTTTTCACTTTATACTACAGAGCAATCATAACTAAAACAGTATGGTAAGTGCACACACACACACACACACACACACACACACACACACACACACACACACACCAGACAAATAATGCCACTGGAATGCAATGAGAGACCCATAAATGAATCCATTGATGTATAACCACTGAGTTTTAAATTAAAGGTACCAAAAATATACATTAGAGAAGAAGCACCTTGTTTAAGGAACAGGGAAAGTGGACAGTTATACATAAGAGTAAAAGGTGGCCCTACCTGTAACTTTGAAACACAATCAACTGAAAGCAAAAGTATAACTTAAAAATAGCCAAAAGGGCTGGAGGGATGGCTCACAGGTTAAGAGCACTGGCTACTCTTCCAAAAGTCCTGAGTTCAATTCCCAGCAACCACATGGTGATTCATGACCATCTATAATGAGATCTGGTACCCTCTTCTGGTGTGCAGGCCTACATGCAGGCAGAGTACTGAGTAAAAAAAAATATAAATAAATCTTTAAAAATAGTCAAAGAAAAACTTGAGGAGAACACTGAAGGTATGATATTTGCCACAGTTTTCTGAAGATGGCACTACAAAACCCACTATGCTATTAATATGCTAATAAAAGGTTAAAATAAAAGAGATTTATTTTTGATACAGTCTGAAACACTGGAAACAAATTTAAGGATTTTAACTGAATACTTTAAGGTAAAAGTATTACTGTTGTATTATGTAACTAAAAGTTGAAAATACTATTTTTTTTTCTTTTTCTTTTTCTTATTATTACCTCTCTCTTCCAGCTATGCAATTCTTCTTTTCAAGGTGAATTTCTGAGCTAATGTTTTACATTATGTTATATTTATGTTTTTTTGATTAAATCTACAAGGAGATCAGTCGCCAAGAATTTAACACAAATTTATCACCAAGGATTATCAGAAATAATCTCAGACAAATGCAGGTTTAATTATATATAAAAGATACAGATGCTCTGTTCTTATGAGTAGTTTGTCTAAAATGAAAAACCTAGTAAGAAAAAAATTCAAATAAAAATTTATTACTTTGTGTCCATTAATCAGATCATTCCTAGCTCGCATAACCATGGAAGTTAATAAATACTGTTTCTGTCTCCCTCTATGAAATGAGAGACTATTATTTGAGGGTAGCAACCCCTTTTGATTAATTCCGCAGAAGACTAAAATTTTTAATCAGCCCAAAGATTAGAATCACTGTTCCTAGTTCCGTTTCTTCCACTGACGGCGTCTGACCACTGGTTTCAGTGTCCTCACCTAACCTGGACTGTAGGAGAAAACACAGGCCTGACCTGCTGCTCAGCCTTCCTGGCATACTGTGCTGCTAAATAAGAAGAATGGCACATCATACTCCTGAGAATTCCCAGAAGTCGGAACACTGAACCATGAATTAGCATGAGTAACCAGGAGTTGGCTTGCTGATGAATCTGCGCTCTCCATGTGTTCTTTCATGCGCCTTCTCCACACAGAGACCCTCATGTCATAAACTGTCTAATCAGAGGTAATGTACTAACCAATCAGTCAATAGGTTTTCGCTTTATATGCAGTTGTCCATGTGCTGTAAAGTAGATGCTGTTCCCTGAAACCATCTGCAGAATTGTCAGGGTCCACCCAGGTAATGACAGCACAGGAGATCACCAGGTGGATAGGCTGTAGTCCAGGGAGCCTCTGAGGTTATTCAGTATCTACTTCCTGCACTAAGATTGTATGTGTGTACAACCACAACCAGATTTTCATATGGGTGTCAGTGATCCAAAACTCTATTATTCATGCTTGCACTTCAGAGCCAGTTCCCCATTCCTGTAAATTTTAATGTGTAAATCTTATACAGCTTTCTCACAACAAAGAGGGAGGCCTTATATCATGTCTTTCCAGAGAACTCGAGAAAACAATTCAAATTCTTACATGACGCACCATGATTTAGATTTTGCTTCTCATCAGTCAACATGATGTAGTTGTTGCCACTCTCTTCTCATGTTTAGTGTCACTTTGCCTTTACCTAACTCAAATTCTGTCACCTTTAGATCATAAAGATGATAATCTTGACAAAGTCTCAGGGACCTGGTAGCTTCCTGCAACAGATATTACTTTTGTCACTGTTTTGTGCAGGAACAGTCCACACTAAAATTTCAGCAAGTTTGATTCATTCTGTCAGTTTTAGTAGATAATACTTGCCATGACTTCTCCCACTCTCCTCTATGTATCTATATATCTATGGTCTATGTCTCTTTCTCTTCTCATAAGAGTACCAATCATGAAATTTAGAAGCCTACAGCTACACAGTAACTACATCTTAACATACTTAAACAGTTACAATTACAAAGAAGCCATTACTATATAATATTACACTCTGAAACTCTGAGTGGGCATGAATTTTGTGAGGAAGTATTTAGTCTGCTATATATTCTGATGGTATTATATTTGTTCTGATTATTTTTATTCCTAGAGGGTAAACCTTTAAAATTTACAGCATCAAAAAAACTTTCTTTGGCTCTGTTCTCCAATCATAAGTGTGGTTCCCTGTTTTTTCTAACATGAGCCCAAAATATATAATTTTGGTGTAAAATATTACATATGTATTTAAATACAAATACAAATGTAAACTTATACAGGGAGAAATGTGATTGAGGGTGTGTATACTTCAATACTTTGTTATTAGTTGGAAACATGAGAAAATTTATTAATATAATTTAGTTTCAGTCATATACTCAAAGGAAGGTGGAAAGGAACTACTGAATATTTAAGATATTAAAAAACAATTACATTTAAACAATAAGAAATACTATAAAAAGAAAAGAAAGTTAAATAAATATTTAAAAGTATAAATAAGCACTAATTATAACATAAAAAATAATAAAAAAGGAACTATGGTACTATGAACAGATTTCCAGAACCATTCATTACTTTCTGAGGTGAAGTTCTCAATTCAGAGAGCAGTTGTTTAATCCAATGACAGTTTTGTTATTATTTCACAAATGGCCACATCTTGCTTTACAGGTTGCTGTCATAGATCTTTGAATTTATAATTGTTTAAGACCATTGCTGTGTTTTCTCCCTCAGTAGCCTGCTTAGTACTGCTTAAGACTATGAAAGGTAAATAGTAAAGGGGAAACTACCAGCTCAGTTTCAGCTCTCTATGTCATGCATACACAAGAAAACAAGAAGAATGACAAGACACAGATTTCCCAGATAAAACAAAATGGTTCACAATATAAGCAGAAAAGCTATAATTTTGGAAATGTAAGTATGAAATATGGTTGATAGAACCAGGAACAAGAAAAGAAAAGGTACGTAGATAGTGTAATTTCATTTTATTATATGCATATATGGAACATAACAAATCTAATCAAGAGTAAAATAATATATTGATGTAAATGAGAAGAAAAAAATGAAGTCATTCTAAATGATTTAAAACATAAAATAAAGACTAAGAATATTTTCTGGTATATGGAATGTTTTAAAAATCATTATGAGTTAGATTTTAAGATTTGTTTTAATTTTGACATTATATGTCTCTGGCTAGATAATTTGCACGTGAATCCAGGTGCCAACAAAAGCCAGAAGATCCTGCCAGATTCTCTGGAAACAGAAAAGCTTAGAGCCCGCTCAGAGAGTACTACAAACTGAATTCCAGTCCCATAAAAGAACATCAAGAATTCCTAACAGGAATTCCTCTCTCCAGGCCCTGATTTACATTTTAAAGGTCCCAGGAGTACTCTTGTGTGGAATGTCTACTATCCAACAAAGTTTTGTGCAGAGCTGGCTCTCAGGAATGCTCTTCCAGCATTCCACTCAACAATGAGCTATATCTCCAGACCTCTTCTGACTTGTATAAAGTTTCACTAAGTGGCTCAGGTCAGGATTTGGAGTCTAGGATAGTCTTGTAATTCTCTTGTCTCACACTTCGGTCTAGCCCAGTGTTAACAAGCCAGGCAGGTCTGGTTGACTGGTTGACTCATTGATTTTGATACCGTTCAAAAAGATCTGCAAAGCCAAAAATAATCACATCCTAAGAAGGGGACAAAAAGGAAAGCAGGTTTCTGAGGCGTTCCTATTAAATGTAACCTTGAAAGGACATAAGCAAGTTAGATGTGGGTCTGTGAATACTGATTGATGGGATTTAGCTGGATTTGTGCATAAAGCCTTCACACACCTTAGGAAAGCATGCATTTTCATAATTACATTACAGAAACACATTTGAATTCTTGGCACTTTTCCAACATTAATTCAAATGAAATTTCTTTTGCATACCTACAGATATTTACTTACAATGTTATCTTGAAAATGAAATCATTTTGTATTTAAATAAATATTTTTAAGTCTTTGAAGAGGATTAAAATATGTGGCAGTACTTTAATATGTTAGGCATTCTAGAATTACGCTTCTCACAGGCTAGTACAGAAAATTTCTATCAGTACATGGATTTTTAGCCTTAGAATCATCCAGTTTAAATTTGCAAAATGGTATGATGTAATATAGTATAAAGAGTAGCTTAGAGCCCCCAAAGGAACTCATTTATAAGTAAGAACTTTTAAAGGTGTGGGAAGGAAAAGGGAGATGGATTATGGAGGAGGGAAGACATAAGTCTTGCTATATGGAATTGATCACACTTTTAATACTAGATATGCCCTTTGAGAATACTGAATCAAATTCTTTTTGTACCGGAAACAATTTCCAGGAGGAGGGAAATAAACTTCAATGTTAACAAGTATAAAATAAATAAAATGTAATTACCAACTACAAGTTCAAATCTTCTGACCATGACATAGATATTGAAATCATGAATTCACAGTAACTCAGGTTAACTAGGTTAACTACACAAGGCTTCCTTCCATAAATCAAGCTAGCCAAATACAGTGTAGATGAGGAAAAAAAAAAAGTCCTCAGGCCACTCTTAGTAGTGAAGAGCTCCTTGCTGTAGGATGTTTCTGGAGAAGAATCATTCTTGAGATTTGTCCACTAGGTAGATGCCCCATGCTCCAGTGGATAGCCTCACACCCATTCCCATATGGTCAGCATTAACTGGATTTAGTATATAAGAAAAAGAAAGGAGGGGGAGAGCATTTTGAAGAGGCAAGGAAGGAGCTAGGGGGAAAAGGAAGATGGACAGAATATCATGCTTCATTGTACACACATGTGAAAGTCTCAAAACAAAGAAAAATTTAAACAGAGAGAAAACACTTTCCAATTTCTTAAAATTTAAAGCATACCAACATAAAAATCAAGCTGTCATTAATAATGCCGGCATTATGCTTTCCCGTAAAATCAAAGTTTTGTACATAGTAACAAAGCAAAAAGAGTGGAGCATTGCTTTATAAATGACCACCGTGTTTTCCTATCTCTATAATGCGTATGGAGGTACTGCTTTCCTGTCAATTCCTGATATCATAATTTCCCCATTTAGTTAACTAAACTTTTGTTTCTTAAAACTTAGGCCTCAGAGAGTTTCCATATTGAAAATTGACTTGTATTTGATTTTGTTGTATTCATATCAGTTATGGCCTGTGTGTCAAAAATACCTCATGGTTGGGTCCAGGTTCATTCTTTTTATCATTTTATCCTTTGGGGGTTATGCAAAAACTGTGATATCCCAAGATTAAAGAATAATAAAATGAGAGAGAGAGATTGTGTGTGTGTATGAGAGACAGACAGACAGATAGACAGAGACAGAGAGAAAACAGAATATGAGCACTTGGGGAGAGTTAGACGATATACATGGAAAGTATCCAAACCTTGCTTTACCTTGGTTTTGGTTAAACATTGGACAGACAATATAAATAAGACATTACTCAAATGCTGACCCTCAAAAATAAAATGTTTTTTGGTTTTTTTTAATCCATGAAAGTTGTAGTAATTTGTTGTACAGCAATAGAATGCTAATCATTTTCCCAAAAAATTTTCGCCTCTGTCATTTAGAAGTTATAATAGTTGCTTTAATTCCATCACTAAATAATTGAAGAATTCAATGGAAAAAATCAGAGTCAAAAATATTTTAAAGAAAGTTTTAGATTGAAGATTCCATTTTCTTTATGTGAATTTTTATATGATGTTAACTTAAGAGTTGGCTTGTAAAGAATTTGTTATTCTTGTCTATCATTTACATTAATCAGTATAATCTGTGTTCTAAATATTCTCTCTCTCCTCTCTGCCCCTTACTCCCCACCCCCTCTGCAGGAACTTAAATTCTGTTCTAATTACTTGTTTCCAGTATTTAGAAATGGTCCCAGGACTTTGCACATGGTGAGAGAATGCTCTGGCCAGGTCCTCAAATATCACTTGTGCCTTCTGCTGTCTTATTCGACTCCTGCGTAGGACCTAGGCTTGGTTTCCAGTAGTACGATCATACTGCTTAATGGAAATCCTCTGGCTTCCTCACAAACCTCAATATACTTACACACATACATATAATTAAAGATAAATGATAAATAATTTTATTTTTTCAAAAAAATCAAAATACAAATGCCATGTGACTCTACTAATCCTAAGTCTAGCCCAAAAGAAATCTGAAACAGCTAACTGTAAAGTGACTTGCATACATGTTTATTACAGACTATTCATATGGAGCAAATGATTGACTTAGCCTAGAGCCCATCAGAAAACGAATGAATCAATGTGGCAGTACAATGTGGTGTGCACTGGTGCATTCAATGGCTATTTTTACTCTAAGTTATGTCATTTTCAGGAAAATAGATGGAATTAGCAATTATCATGCTAATTTAAGCCAGCTCTAAAAAGACAAGGGTTGAATATCTTCTCTTAGTTGTAAAATGTGAGCATTAAAAATAGAGAAAATGAAGAAGAAAGCCATGAAAATGAAATAGAGGACACTGGGGAATGGGGTGAAGTAGAAAAGAAATAAGCATGCGCAATATAGAGGGTGAATGTGCCATTGTAGACAATATTTATGTAAGAAAATGTGATAACGAAACTCCTTCCATTGTTGAATTCGCATACACTAAAAACATTTTTCCTAAGTGTAAGACACAGTGATAAGTTAACAGGGTATATAGTTGATGCAATGGCTTCCAGAGGACTTGGTGAACTCTGTGAGTGAAATACTTGAACTTTTAATATGTTAACACTTCTCATCCTACATCACTGACAATTTTCTAATTGCACATTCATGGCATCCAATATCTTCTGGAAAATAATTTAACTTTTATAAAATGTTTAGGGTATGTTCCTATTTTTTCTTGAATTTTTTATAACATTGGGTCATTTTTATTACATATAATTTTATTTTTTTTCAGAATTTCAAACATGCGTACAATGTATTTAAGAAATATTCTTATTGTGCATTATTCTTTCTAAAATTTGTTATTAGCAAATATTAATTTGTTTTGTGGGTGTGTATGTATGAAAATGATCATGTGTATGGGTGTGCACATACCATGGTGCTTATATGGGGAGGTCAGAAGATAACTTACAGGAGTTGAGTCCATTCTTTTGTTTTAACGTGTGTTTCCTTGATTAGATCTAGGTCCTTTGGCTTAGGAGAGAGACACCTTTCATCCTTGAGCCATCTTGGCTGTTCTTTTATGTATTGTTGTATAAGCACAGATGTTTTATATATATATTTTTTGTTAATTACACTTTATTCACTTTGTATCCCCGATAAACCCTTCTCTCCTCCCCTCCCAATCCCCAATTCCCTCCTTCTTCTCCACGCATGCCCCTCCCCAAGTCCTCTGATAAGGGAGGTCTTCTTTTCCTTCCTTTTGATCCTAGTCTATCAGCTCTCATCAGGAGTGGCTGCATTGTCTTCCTCTGTGGTCTGGTAAGGCTGCACCCCCATCAGGGTGAGGTGATCAAAGAGCAGACTAATCAGTTCATGTCAGAGGCAATCCCTCTTCCCATTACCCTGGAACCCACTTGGACACTGAAATGCCACGGGCTACCTTTGTGCAGGGATTCTAGGTTTTCTCCATGCTTGGTACTTGGTTGGAGTATCAGTCTCAGGAAAGACCCCTGTGATCAGATTTTTTTGGTTCTGTTGCTCTCCTTCTGGAGCTCCTGTCCTCTCCCTATCTTCCTATTTCCCACATCTTTGGTAAGATTCCATGCACTCTGCCCAACAGTTGTCATAAGTCTCAGCATCTGGTAAGCACAGATCTTAATGGGAAACAAAAATCTGAAAGGTGTTAACTTTATAATTGATTATGAATATACACAGATTCTTTATAAGTCTCTATAGTGGACATAATAAATTTTCCATAGCAACAAGTAAAAAATGTGCATGAAATTTCAAGCATGTACAGTGTGGCATGTTTCTCTGACTACACACATTTGAAAAGGTCTTTTATCTTGCAGGAGAGCAACTCAGATTCTTTTCCTTGCAGATGAGTATGCATTAAACTACAGATTCGCAGAGCAAGGCTAATGTTTATTTCTAGCCTCTGGTGACGCAGGAAAAGAAATGGGGAAAATACTCAGACACAGAGTTCTGCAGCTTCCAAAGGTAATAAATATTAGTGTTTGAAGAGGGACTGAACCTCATAAATGCCAGCTCGCAGGACAGAGCATCACTTCCCTGGATCCCAAGAGATGCAACTGCAACTGGGATCCACATGGGGGCAGTTGTATCAAGCAGTCCTTGGGTTGCTTAAGGTTCTTCTCTAGGCACCATCATGGCATCCTTTTGAAACAGTCAAACAAACAATAGCTTTATCTATTTGGCTGATAAATCTAGCCTCATCGACAGTGTTTAGCTGTTATGGCCACACCAACATGGAAGGTGTATAGGGCTTCCTGAATATGTCACTCAAAAAACTGGAAGGATATCTGAAAACCAGTTTTAACCTTATATTCATTCTACATAACTTTTGAACTAAATTTAAAAAGATATATAATTTAAAAGATTTTTTAAATATTTATTAATTACTAAATTCCAAAAAAAATCAAGTATTATTGAGTACTAAGAAAAAGAAGTTTCCTGATTTGTTCCTATCCAGAAGAAGGTTTGAAATTTAGGGCAAATTATCCTTTTAAGAACTGGCTCAACATTTATATTTCAAAAGAAACTTTCCAATAAAATAAATAAAAATGCCCCCAAAGTATGATAATGATTTTTATGTAACTAGCCATCTATCTACACACTACCTTTTATATTTATTTATGCTACCTTTTATATTTATTTCCATTATAAAGGAAAAAATAAGTAACAAATTACAGTGCAAAATTCTGTGGCCAATTTGTTATCTT
Source organism: Pachyuromys duprasi (assembly GCA_028658305.1). Classification (NCBI taxonomy): domain Eukaryota; kingdom Metazoa; phylum Chordata; class Mammalia; order Rodentia; family Muridae; genus Pachyuromys; species Pachyuromys duprasi. Next base: position 65,686,137 of record CM053766.1, read on the forward strand.
ACACTCCTTTTCTAGAATGTCTAAAATAGTACCAAATACACAGTAGACAGTCCAAGATGTTTTCTTAGTAAGCATTTATTTTTAATTCATATCTTCACATTTTAATGAGTAATTATACATATATATGGCTGTATTCATCTCTGTTCTTTAGATTAACATCCTAAATTAAAGCATCTTTGATAAAAAATAAAATTAGCTCTACTGTGCTAAATAAGAACACTCTAATTAGCAAATATCCTCTTAGCCAAGAGTTCATAATACTCAAAAATCTGTTCTATATTCTATAGTAAGAAATATATAAATATGCATCATATATTTATACATATGAAATATATTTTATAGTTATACATGTTTTATATAAGTACATACAATATATGTAAAATAAAATGTATAAGTGGTAAATAAAAGTCAGAGAAAGTCATAGGAAGCAAAAGACAAAAAAGAAAATATAATATTTGTAGTATGTAATATAAAAATATTGTTAACATAATATGTATGACAATTTTCTGTATAGGTTAAAACCATGGTTTTCATTTGAGAAGAAAAAGGAATTGTATTAAAATTATTCATAGTTGATATTATATAACATTATGTAATGAAAAATGTATTTCAGTCATTTATTTATAATTTTAATACATTGTTTTATTTCTGTGAACATACAGAAGTTAAATGCATGTGTGGAAGTCAGAGGAAAATTTGCAGCACTTGATTCTCTCCTTTCACCATGTCAGCCCCCGGGATCAAACTTAGAGCAGAAGGCTTGGTAGCAAGTGGCCTTACCAACTGAGCCACCTTGATGGCCCTCTAAGTCAACAACAACAATATATTGACTATAATACAAGTTTCTAGTTCATTTGGATTATCATGTGCTACTACCTTTATGTATTGATTTACTTTTAACACTCTTTTGTTACGAATAGGGAAACAGTTTAATGGTAGAGTACTTGCCTTGTATGTGTTTGGGGCCAGAATTATCTCCAGTATCTACTTTTTAAAAACTTTATCTATATTTTAATATATTAGTTAAAAATTAGAAGAAAGTTAAACAAACATTATTTCCAATGACTGAGTTTCTTTATTCTAAAATCTTAAGTAATTTGCCAAGAAATAGAAAAATAACATTTCTCCCTTGTTTCCTATCATATTAACCACCAACAAAGCAAAATATTTGTATCTAATAATGCTTTTATCCCTTAGTAATCATACTTAAACCAACTTCTAGATAACACACTATACTTTAACTCCGTATTTATAATTCGGTGCTACATGCAGCATAATTTAAACTCTTTGTGTGTGTGTATGTACCTGTGTTTGGTGTTAGCAATCAAATTGACAGCCTTCCAGATGCTTCTCAAGAACTCTGCCATAGAGCTACAACCCCTAACCCATATTTTAAACTTGTAATTGCTTATTCTAATGGGCACTCTAAGTAGAGTGATTTCAGGAAAACTATAGCTACTTCAATAGCCCTGAGTCACAACCATTACAAAGGTCAATGCACACATGTGCTGGGCACTGTGCAGACCATTCTGCATTTCCTAACTCACTGAAGGTAATGTACCTTGTGAAAGAAATTCTATTTTTATCTTCCTCAGAAAGTTCAGAAAACTTTGCGATGAAGTCACAAGAAAGAAACATAAATAACTCACTGTTGAACATGGCTAGCAACAAGCAGAATTAAAAACAAATTTGAAGCAGATATTCCAGAGTTCAATGATTGCATATATTACAACTTGTCTGCAGCATTGGATGTGATCTTACAATTTTTGGCTGGTATGAGGGAGGCTAGGGTCATTTCATGTAGTTCAGGCTAGTCTACTACATCATCTTGGCCCAGACCCATCTTGAAATTATAGTGCTGCTCTTGCCTCAGTCTCCCAAGTGCTGGGGCTACAAGCATGCATCATTATAAGCCACCATGATTGTACTCTGAAGTGAAGATAGTTTTCCTCCTTTCTCTATCATTAATAATTAAAATTGTGGGATAAGGGTTAGAAAGATGGTTCAGTAGTAAGAGTACTTGCTTGTCTCCTAGAGGTCCAGAATTCAGTTGCCAGCACCCGTGTTGTGTGGCTCACAACTGCCTGTAAATAAACTCTGGCCTTCAGGGTATGTTCACTCTTATGAGCATACCCACATTCAGGCATGCATTCCCACAAATAATTTAAAAATTTTAAGTATTTTTAAACTATAATTAAAGTGGCATGGTATTTTTTCTGATGTCAGAGAATGTATTAAATGAGATGAATTCAATTCAAAGAGTTAATTATACGAGTTAAACAGATCTCAAATAAGCAACATTCTGTTCTCATCTACTTAGGTTTTAAACATGCTTTGTCATGGTCTAAAGCTTGATTTGGTTAATAAACTTTTGTCAGTTTAAAGTTTTATAAACGAATATTGTTGGAGCAGTAAGCCTCTTTTTCCATACTAAGAAAGTTCAGTAATGCTCATATGAAAGCTTTAATCTCAATCAGCTTTGAGCTTCCCTGAGACTTCTGACACAGAACTGAGGCATCTCTATGAACAAAAGATGATCCATTCTGTTGGTTCATTCTCTTTTTACTTGTCTTCTTTGTGCTTCATATATTTTTTTCCTAGGTTGAGTCAGGGCTAAGATGCTGGCAGCTATGTGTCAGGCACTTAAATTATAGATTAGTAATTTGAGATTAATTATAGACAAGTATTTGGAAGTCTTCCCATGAGAACACTCTGCATCCACACCACGTATATTTGCCATCACTGTGACAAAACTTGTGAAGAAAAGAATTTAAATGAGAAAGTCTTACTTTAGCTTAGTTTCAGAAGCTTTAGTCTGAGGTCACTTTTCCCCATCACCACAGGTCTGAGTTGTAGCATAACATCATAGCAGAGAGGGTGTGTGGCTCAGAGCTGCTAAACTCAGGATCAGGAAAAAGACACAGAAGAGTGAGAGGAAGATGAAGGCTTAGAAAGGGTGAGGAGATGAGAGGAGGAAAAGAGTGGAAGGGGAAAGAGAGGAGGAGGAGAAAAGGGAGAGAAGGAGAGAGAGGAGAAATAGAGGGAGACAGAGAAAAAGGCAGAGAGACAGAGAGAAAAGGGAAGAACAGGGACCTTGGGCAAGAGATAATACCCTATGAAAGAAACATTCCCTGTGACCTACTTCCTTCACTAGGCTCCACCTACTGATTGTTACCCATTGAAACAGTTAGCATGCTTATAATCCAATCACCATATAGTAGTTCATCATGAGCTGGGAACCAAGTCTTTTAGTGGAATATTTCATCTAAAATCTTACCATCATTCAATGAAATTCATTGATATAAGCAGTTTCATGTTTGCCCATTTTCTTCCATTTTCTTCCAGCTCATATCCCAGTTTCTGTGATTTTGTGATTCTTCTACCCCAGTAATGTCATCAGGAAAGTGATTATCCTTTCTTAGTTTGACACATGGGAAACTCATACACCTCTGAACCAATTTCTAGTTATAACGGCCACTTTCACTGCTATGGTTTTTCCTTTTTAATTTTTATTTTATTATGGTTTTACAATTTATTCAATTGTATCCCAATTGTAGTCCCCTCCCTCATCTATCCTTGGTCCCCTTTTCTCCTGCTTTTCATGCATCTGAACTTGGCAGCTCAAAACAGACTTCTACTTTCTAAATGTACTGGAAATGAAAAACATTTAGTCACACATGATCCCAGATACCTGCTGATTTAATTTACTTCTTACTTGAAGTCTGTGCCATTGAGTCACCTGCTGTTTTCTGATCATCCAGTTGTGGATTTACGATTGCCTGTTCTTTGAGATACTGTTTGGGGACGGTCTGCTTTTGCATAGGTGACTCATATTCTTCCTTGTGTCACAGAGCATAAAAGCCTCTGGAGATCTGCTTACCAGATGACAATTCTGTTGAAGGTACTTCTTGTCATCTTTTAAATTACTGATAACTCACAGTCACAAGATTGGCACACTTCTTAGTTACTAAGCTGGTGTGAATGAATACATTTGAGGATATGGGGCTAATGATTGCTGATGGTACAATTTAGGCCTTGTTGTGATTTAGAAATTGATTATTTCCCAAAAGCTCATGTACTCAGGAATTGAACCTTAGATGGTAACACTATTTAGGGAAGTGGTAGCAATTTTATAAAGTGGAGTCTATGGAAGGAAACAGGTCTCTGGGCTCTTGCATGCATCTCCACTTATACTGCTTCCTGTTCACCATAGTGTGAAGTTCCTCCAGCATACTTTCCTGCAATCACGATGCTCTGTCCAACTTTACGGTCCAGAGTAATCACTTACAAATGCCTCCGAAACTGTGATCTGACATAAACCTTCTCCTCTTTAAGTTTTTTTGTCAGGTATTTGGCTCAAGCTATACAGTAACATCTAGCATAGGCTTTTCAGTGCAGGAATGAAAATTGCACTCCACATTTTTTGAGCTTCCTGTTTCCTGAGTGTTCAATACTTTTGATCAAAGTTTTGCCATCTGAGAATCTACTACTACTAGCCTTCTGTCTCACATATTTGTTCATCAAATTCTCCTCAATGGCTTGCAATATTCTAGGCATTCTTGGGAATATTGGGCTTCTGACAGTAAAGCGAACACACACATGAGCTCTTGAACTAAAGAGACATAGATAAATTGCCCTTGTTCTGCTGAGTAACTTCCCACCCACGCTCACGCTATGAGCTCTAATTATCAGCGGGTGTCACACAAACAGAACACATGAAAGTAGGAGGGAAACTCCTTGGAATAAAAAGTGGCAGTGGGTGAGTGAGAAGGACATTGAGGGCAAAGTACAGGGTGAAGGTGACTAAAATTCATATAATAAGTACATGAAACAGTCATTAAATTTTCAAAAACAAAAAAAACAGGCAAAAATTCCCATACCCAAATTATATTTAAACAATCTAGAGACAAAAAAAATGGATGGGTGAATAATATTGCAAAGATGAGGTCCTGAGTTTAGACTCCTATCTAACTCCCCACCCCACCACACCACACCCACGAGGGCAAAAAAAAAAAAAAAAAAGGAACAACAGTGTGTGCCTCTGATCCCAGCAATGCAGCCATGGAGACAAGAAAATCTTAGATGTTTGTGGGCCATCCAGCCCAGTCTAAACTTCAAGCTCCAAATAAATGTGATCTCTCTCTTAATAAAATAGTGGCAATTAAGAGAGAAAAACACCCATGTTCATCTCTATTTCTGTTTGATTTTCCTTGCTGTTATTTTCCTTAATAAACTCTATTTAAAGGATTTTTTTGGAATACTGTCTTTTTCTTCAACATAAAATTTCAATATACAAGTTTTATAGTTTCTTAATTCACACATCATTATACCGCCAAAGACTGAAACCAACTTTTGCCATCATTGAGCTAAGAAAATTTCATATTAGTGAGAATCCGATGCAGACTTAAGCATTGATGTGCCGTGGTCTCACGTGCATATAAAAATCTCTATCCTATTGCATTCACTGAAAACACAACATAGGAAAAGAGTGTGGATGTGAACGTTGAGATTGTTTAAGAGAAGTGGTGCTAATCTGGTGTGTGTTTCAGAATAACCGTGAAGAGATAACTTGCACGTAATTAAATCTGCAGCTGTGGCTTCTAGACAGAGTAGGTATGAACTAGCTTTTTACAGATACTGGTAAAGCTATAGTAGCCTTGCAGAGAGGAATGCAGAAGGTCAGAAACATGCTCTTAACTTGCACTAGTTTATAATATGCTAAATATTCCAGAGGATTTGCCAGACATTTCATTGAAAACAAAAGCCTGCATTGTATCAAAATGGTTTATATGTTTTCCGTTATTAAGACTAAAGATTATTTAATTAATACTAATCATATAAAATAGTTTAGATACAAGAAAGTAAATGTAAGGGGAAATGAGTACAATGCCTCATGTACTCAATGAGTACAATGAGTACAAGCTGCATGCAATAGGCTAGCCTATCAGTCTGTTGATGTAACAAGATCCAATGAGATCAGTTCCTACTGAGCTTCATCAGACATGTCAATAACCACAGATGAACCTTGTTGATACCAATAAGTGTTTTAAATCTCAGGTTTATGAGCTGGACATATTGAAGTTTGTTTTGCATTTCATACTGTACATTTTATACACACATACAAAGACATTTCTATCTAATGTCTTCTCACATCCCCTCCCATCTTTGTAGCCTTTCATGATTAATATTACAAACACTATCTCTTTCTTAGCCTTGATATATGACAAAGATCACAAGGATTTTTTTCATTCATACTTTGATTTATAAAAATATTGTCATTATAATTTTCCATCATTTTTGGAAGACTGAAGGAAACTTTTCATGGATCTTCTTTACTCCTCTGTGATTTATTATCCAAGTATAGCCAAGAAAATCTTATGTTAAAAAATCCAATAAGGTAGTCCTCATATTTGAAGAGCCGAGGTTAAGGTTAAGGTCTTCAGGCTCATTAAGGTCTTCAGGTACTGAATACTAATTTCTCCTATGTCCTCCCCTGCCTTACCTATCACTTTCAGTCTTCCCATCTCTCTCATCACAGCTTATTCCATACTCCGTCCACCCCTGCATATTATATTTGGTTTGTGTAGACATAGTTTCTGACACACTACATCTCACTTGGAAAATTTCTACTCATCCTGTGATGAGTGGAACTTTGCTTTGCTGTCTCAGTGTTTCCACTAGTTGGACTTGTGGCCTTTCACTTGGCTTACCCCTGACCCTTCACCTACATAATACTGTATTTAGTTTCTGCCAAGTTTTCTGCTGACTACGTTGTAAGATTCTGAAATTAGGAGTTACTTATCTAAGAGGCCCATCTGCTGCCACACGGCACTGGCAGGTGGACGACCCCCAGAGCCAACGACCCCCTTCCGCTCCACCCCTACCTCAGCCACGCTATAGGGCAGACTCCACTCGGATGAGCAAGTATTGGGTGAAAAAATGTGAGTGAGAGAAAGAAAGGCAGAATGGTCCCTGCACTCTGAAGACAGGTTGAACAGAACACATGAGAGTGGAGTGCATCATGTGACGTTCAGAAAGAATCATGCAAATGTTTTTAAAAGGAGCTACTAATTCCTAAAATCAAATCAAACACACAGTGCATAACTTAAAACTAAACATACACAAAATCTGAAGTAAATAGAATAAAAAGTAGTAAATATAAGATTTATGATTCAAAAAGTTAAGTCAGATCAAAGCTAAGATTAATATTATTTTATTTCTTACCATGAATAAGCTAATGCCACTTTTGAATTATCAAACTTAAAATGAGTCTGGGAGGTTTTAAACTTTTAAGTGTATTTACAACTGGAAAAACACATAACCTTATCTCAGTAACAGCATCCAGACATTGGATTTTTAAAGAATTCTGCAGTGTGTGTACCCAAATTGCAAGAACTATCAAGAAGCTATAAAATTTGAACAGAAAGTACAAAAAAACACAGAATGTGCAATTTTTGCTACTCAGTGGGGGAAATTAATAGAGCTAAAGAATGTTCAGGACATTGTGTGTATCAAGCTCAGGACAAAGCAAATGGGAATTCATTTATTCATCACACTCCAGAAACGAAGAGAGCCCTTGGCATTTAACAAAAGAGTCTTAGAACAATTAAAAATAAACCAAGTCCAATGTTCAGTAAACATGAATTTTACTGCTTACTGTGGAGAAAGAAAACAAAACAAAAGGAACCACAGGTCCCAGTGGCATATTTCTGGGTGAGGCAATGGGACAAATGAAACACCTAATTACACCCTGGAGTAGAATAAAATGTGTTCACATTTGTCTGACATATGTTGATGTATGTTACAATGTATTTAGGAACATGCTTTATGTAATCTAAGTTTTGGCCCACATCCTTCCTAATCTGATTTTATTCACAATGACCTTAAGAAACGTCAGGTTTTTCAATGTAGTTAAACGACTATGTTCCAAATTATATTCAAAATATAACAAAATTATAAAAATAAATCCTTTGGTACATGTTCTGTAGAAATATGTGTCACTACAATTATATTTTGTTGCCAACCTGATTTTCTAAACCCCATCTGTGGACTTGGATTTAGCTTGCAGTTTAGGAAGAATTGTGGTGCCAGCCCAAAGGCTGGTCAACACCTGTATGCCAGCACGCTTAGGATCAAATCATGGCAGTGATACTTCATATTTTGGGTGCTATAGGGAAATGTACACCAAGTTACCTGCATTCCAGACGTCTAGTTCTTCAGCTTTCAATTGTCTTGACTCTCTGAAGTGAGTTTCCTATTTCCCCACCCTGACCTTTGTAGGGATAGAGTTACGTTGGTTCCTGAGAGTTACCAAGTCTCTTTAATTTTGCATTTTAATTTTGGTAATAATTTTGAAATCGGAAAGTTGTACACAATCATCTCTGACTTCAAAAGAGTGCTTGGCTATAGGACTCCCTGCAGAAGGAGACCCAAAACCTTCAGGTATTCAATTTCTTTACAATGAAGTGTAATAGTAGGTTACTATTTGGAAGTAACCTACTTACCATGTCATTTTGTTTTGTAAATTACAGGTCTTCTATTTTGTTTTGTTTTGGTTTCTTGGTTTTTGTTTTTAGAGACAGGGTTTCTCTGTGTAGGCTTTGCTGTGCTGTGCCCACCTTCGTTCTTTTAATAATAAATGTTGAGGACAATTTTGAAAATTGTAGTACCCTCTGTTTCTTAACTAAAAAGAAAACAATTTACTATTTTTCAGAGATAATTCAAGAAGATTTTAGAATGCTTTTATTTTTGAAAAGTATTTTTAAGAAGAATATTTTAAAATATGGAATCTAGAAATAATGTTGCTGAGAATAGTACTTTAGTTACTTCTAAATCACATATTTATCCTAGAATAATAACTCTTCTATTACTGAGAAAAAATGTTGTCTGTTAAACAATAAGTTAGGGTTGTCTTCAAAAAATAGTCTCAAACTATGTTCTTCATTCAACATATACTTTCAGTTCATAGAAATTAAACCCAGGATTAATCTTCATCATAAAAGGTAGTGCATAATTAGGTACAAATATTAGTAAAGCAAACTAGAAATACCAAGCAAAGAGTAATACAAAATAGCTTAATACTGTTCATGTGTTTGTTTTGCAGTGCTGGGATAAAGCCTATAATTTTTCTATCTACTACAAAGCTATATTTTTAAACCAAAAATCATAATTTAAAAATACAATTCTCATATGTTTATATAAGAAGAAAATTACAAGGTAGAATTATTTTAATATTAATTTGTGGTATTATAATTTTCTCTTTTCATTTCAATTTCATTGACATAGTTAACTATTTGTTTTATTTCTCTATTGGATTAGGGTTTAAATTCATCTGCTTTCTCTTTAATAAAAGTGGAAACAAGTTACAGACTTAGTTAGGATATATTGTTTTGAATAATATGAGTATTCAATGCTATGAATCTTTATCAAAGTATTATTTTAAATATATCTTATAAGTTTGATATGGCCTGAATTTTGTTTCTCCATTCCAAAATCAATATTATTTCCTTAAAGATTTTTGTTTTGCCTCATGTTACTAATAAATAGATTACTTTTCAATACCTTCATCTAACTGTTTTCCAAATAATAATTTATAATTTCAGTTATAATACTCTGTGAAACTCATTATATGTATTCTATTAAATGTTTAAAGTTTCTGCCAAAAGAGTACATTTCTTCCTTGAATTGTATTATCCTACATGTAATCATTTAAAGAAATGCAAATTAAAATACTTCTAAAATGAATTAAATTCATATTTAACAGTCACAGACTTTTTCAATAGAGTATAACCAATGTCTATACAGAATGTACCTGTATTACAGATGACCTGTAGCTGGCATGGTGCAACATGCTTGTAAACCCAGCACTCAGAGAGGCAGAGGCAGAGGCAGGTGGATCTCTGTAATTTCCAGGCCAGGCTGGTCTACAAAGCAAGTGAAGAACAACCAAGGCTGTTACCCAGAGAAACCCTGTCCCCACCCAAAAAAATTTAAAAAATTAAAAAAAAAACCATAACTCTAAAATACTCATTATCAGGTAAATATTTGGGATAAACAATATTTATTTTGAAATTATATTTAAAACATTAAAGGAAAACCAATATAAAAAGGTAAAAATTGAAACCATATTTTTTTTTCTACCTAGTATCCAAAGTTTCATACCAAATACTTTCTCCTTTTTGGTGATAAGGGATCTATGAGAGTCAACTTAGAATACATTTTCTCACATTATCTTTTCCCACTAAAAATGGTTTCTTTTAATAGCTCTATTACTTTCCCACTCATATGGAGAAGCATGCTTTCTTAAATGATATGATGAAGTAATGCATTTTTAAATTATATATTCTTCTCTCCTATTTTACATCCTGACCACAGTTTCCTGTCCCTCTTTCTTTCCAGTCTCTTCTACTTCCCCTCTTACCCAGATTCTTCTCAGAAGAGAGCAAGCTTCCCAGGGATATCAATCAAATATAGCATAACAAGTTACAATAAGACTAGGCACATACCCTCAAATCAAGGCTGGACAAGGGAGGGTTCATTTCTATAGTTTGTTACTAGAGAAATAATTCATTTTTACATGTAAGTGTTAGACCAGATTTTTGACACCACTAACAGAAGAAAGGAGTCTAGGTTTTTTAGGAATGAGGACCAAATCCTTTTTAAGTCATCTAGTCTCTGCTTACATAGTTCTTGTAGAAGTTAGTGAACAGGTAATGGTAGTGATTGAAGAAGACAAATGTATTCTGATATAGCTGTGTGTATGTTCATGTACCATATCAAGTAGAAGGTGAAATATATCCCCTGAGCAGTCATCAATAACATTTAAGCGTAACACCATTTGCCAGTGATATCAGTTGGCTTTTATGGTTCACTTATGTTTCATCTTCCCATATACCATAGTGCTGGATATTGTAAGTAGCTATCTGAGACTAGAACATGTTTCCTGTATGAATATAGATGATGAACACAGAAAGGAAATGGTAAATGCTGCTGAACAGGAAACAGCTGCAAACAAAAATTATCTTTTTAACATTCACTGATGCTTTAACGGATAAATTTATTTTATCTAAATCTGACAAACTTGAGTTATGAGTTGACCTAGTGATGGAATCACTATGGTGAAACACCAGGACCAAAAGCAAGATTAGGAGAGAAAAGATTTATTTGGTTTATACTGCCCCACACGGGCCCATCATTGAAGGATGTCAGGACGGGAACTTACACACGGGAGGAACCAGAAGAAAGGAGCTGATGCAGAGGCCATGAGGAGGCTTGCTCAGCTTTCTTTCTTTCCTTTTGTTGTTTGTTTGTTTGTTTGTTTGTTTTGAGACAGGGTTTCTTTGTGTAGCCTTGCCTATACTGGACTCACTTTGTAGATCAGGCTGGCCTTGAACTCAGAGATCCACCTGCCTCTGCATCCCAGAGTACTGGAATTACAGCCCAGCCTGCTTTATTTTAGAACCCAGGACTACCAGCCCAGGGATGGCACCACCTACACTGGGTTGGGTTTTTCCACATCAATCATTAATTAAGAAGATGCCCTAGAGCTGGATTTTTATGGAGGCATTTGCTTAATTGAGGTTCCCTTCATTCAGGCTTGTGTCAAGATGACATAAAGTTAACCACCACATGCATACTCCTCATTAAATCTCACCATAATTAAATATGTGATATAAGTTCATTCACTGACCATTCATGAACATAAACTGGATATTACTTATTACTTGATTTACATACTTTGAATTTTGTTTCTCAAGCCTGACACCACAGGGAAATCGTATTAACTAATGTCTGCTGAAATCCAGTACTAAAAAATATGTATTATGTTTCAATATATCAAGTCCCTCTTACAACTGAAAATTTGCCCTCAAGAGCCATGGAAACTGTTTACTGGTTAATCACTTGTCACACAAATATTAGGGCCAGAGTTTGAGTACCCAGAACCTGTGTAAATGCCAGGTAGACATGGTGCCCATCTGTAGAATTGTAAGATAAACACAGGGGATCATCAGAGCAAGCTAGCTAATAGGAAAGGCTAGAGAAACGACTCCTGCTTTTTTATGAGAGACTGTACCTCATGAAAAGGCAGAAGAGCTATCGAGGATTGCTCCCCACATTTACAGGCATGTGCCCCCTAATGTGCCCATATATGTGCACACACACATATCCACCAAAAACACACATATTAACATGGAAAAATGCAAATGTATATTCCTAAAAACTTGAGAACTCATTCCTTAATTATCTAGAAGACATTTTTGGATAAGTAGGAAAGAAACAACAATATCAACAATCAATACAAAGAATAGCATGGTTATAATTTTTCTCTGTAAAATCAAAATACTCTGAAACTTAAACCTAACACTCAAATTTAGAACCATAAATTCTCAAGTTAGTACAGCCTATTATTAAGGTAGAAATTGCTCATGATTTCTAATAAAACAGTTACCCATTTTTCCTCTTTTGTAGTGGTTATTGAATCTAGGACATTGTATATGCTAGGAAAGTATTCACTAGTAAGCCAGAACATTAATTCTTTATTTTTATGCCACCAATTTGGATGTAGATTAATTATTTGAGAAGGTATGATTTTTAAGCCAGAAGGTTACCCCCAAAATCAACATTGTATTTTAATAAGCCTTAATACATGACACATAGTATACAGTAACTTTCAGTTCAGTGAAACACATATCTAATAAAGGGTCTAACTTACCGGTGGATCAGCCCCCTTTGAACCAGTCAGCCCTCCTGTTAGGGATTCGATGTCCTAAAAAAGGAAGAGACGATGATTGTAAATGCTACTCAATAACATGGACATTAACCAGTCCCACAGTGTATTGTCATTGGCAGCAAAGGAAAGGTGATTCAGTTATTATTATTATTATTATTATTATTATTGTTATTATTGTTGTTGTTGTTGTTGTTGTTATGTGTGTGATGTGTGAATATTGGATACTACAAAACTATAAAATAGCAGACATGCAAAGATCTGATTATTTTCTCTAACTCTTTACAATCTGTAAAAGTAAAAATAAATGTGAGCAGGCAATTTTTCTTGAAATATGAAAATAAAATTACTCTAGACAGGAAAAAGGATGTTTTATCATAAAGAGTTAAATGGAGAACAAAATAACAAAAGAAATAACCTCAATCGACATTTTTCAAGAGGACTCCTTCATGATGGTATTTTATCCACAAAAACTCTAAATTGTCTATTAATACATTTGTAAAATATTAGGATATTAGGTAGCTTCATTATTCTTATACAAAGATTAATTCTTAATGTTGAATTAATAGCCACAGAGAGTAATGCATAAGTAATGATTATACATGTCAGAGTTATTATGAATGTAGAAATTAAAGATGGTATGATAAGTTTTTATAGGCAGTGATGTTTATAAAAATGAGACTAATTCTGTCATATCTGTTCTAGGGATTTGATGTAATTGATATCAATCACACAATCTTTTCAAAATAAAATAGAATGACAGATCTTAGAAACAAAATCTCACAAAAGTTTTAATTAATTGGCAACTGATTTAACTTGTAAATCATCTCTCATAAATGAAACAGCAAACACATAAACAAACAAACACACACACACACACACACACATGCACACACACACACACACTAGTCTGCTCAAAGGCATCCTGCTACTAGCCAGATCTAACACTGATACTTTGAAAAACAGATAAAAACAGTTGGAGGTTTTAAAACTTAATCAAACCCTTTGATTTGTTTGAGATGTCAGATAACACCCAAGGCAGACTCTGTCCCCACCTGATTTGCTGGTGTGTCTACTGATGTATTTTGCAAATTTCTTCATTTAGAACTCTTTCTTTTTCTGTTAACTATAAACACTTCATGGAATTACTTCCACACATGATGACCTGGGTAACTGAAATCCGTATTACTGGCCCACTGTCACTGAGATGTGGCTCTAGAACACACTACCTCTCGTTCACTGTGTGGATAAGAGCTGTGGCTGAGTTAAAAGTATAATGAAAAGATAAAACAAATTAATAACTGGCTGGAACCCTAAGCATGATAAGTTATATCCAATATTTTGACACTTCAGTATGACGTTGCCATCTACAAAGTTCACTCTGGAGAATCAAATAATCAAGTGACAAAAATTAGTCCACTGCCCAAATCTGCTCATAATGTCTAAACAAAGATTACAGTTTTGTGTTAGGCTGTATTCACAGCTCTCCCGGCCTCATTTGGTAACTGACAAAGAAGCCTGCTGTTCCTTTCAGCTGCCGTTGTTTTTACACAATAAATTTTAAAAAAAAGGAAAATTTCTGATGATTATTTTAATTTTTAAGATTAATATGAAATCTTTGGCAAATATTTCTGTTCTGTTTTCTAAATACATTCATCAATACATATGAACAAAAATAGCAAAGGACAGACATGGGCAGGAAGTTTCATTCCTCCCTGAGGACCTGTTGGCAATTCTCAGCTTCTAGTAGTTTTTTGTCAACTTGACATACCTTGAGTCATTTGGGAAGAATGAACCTCAGCTGATAAAATTCCATCTAGAGATGGTCCTGTGGGCAAAATATGGGACATTTTCTTGACTGATGATTGATACAGGAGAACTCCATTCACTATAGGATATGTTAACTGCCCTTGGTCTTGAGGTCCCTGGTGTTATAAAATAGCAGAATGAGCTTGAGTGAACCACCAGGAGCAAGCCCCAGTGATCAGTATTCTTCCATAGTCTCTGCTTCAGTTCCTGCCCTGACTTCCCTCAGTGATGGTCTGTAAGCTCTTAAAGAAAACAAACCCTTTCCTCCCCAAGTTGCTATAGTGTTTATCACAACAATGGAAACCCTAGCTAAGACAGTTAAGAAAAGGGAGGAATCTGGAAGAGTCAGGGGAGGGAGAGTGAATATGATCAAATGCATTGTAAGGTATTCTCAAATAACTAATACTTTAAAAAAACCTCTTAAAAACACTGACAAAAAGTTTCAAATTTACTTTTGTGACATTGGCCCACTCAAACATGCAAAACATTGTTTTTTTCAAGGTCATAGAATTTCCTCCACTTTACTGTATGTTTTAAAGAGGCCTTTACTTACATCTGATAGCCAGTAATCATCTTGTTAATTTCTTCAAAAATATGATAATAATAGCTTCATATTATTCCAGGTATGAAATACCTATGTACAGTTAATAATTATTCCTTGACTCAGCTGTTGAGATCCAATCTCTCTTTATTTGGAAAGCTGGGTTAATGGGATGTCCCTGGTAAATGTAACTAGAAGTCTCAAATCCTAGGAAGGCTGTGTTCCAGCCTTAGTGTGGAAGCTCTGAGAAGAGACGGAAAGGCAGTGTGAAGCATAATATCTCCCTGCATGTTTGCAGTGAATTAGTCATTACACTGAGCATATGTTGGGTATGCACTTCCTCCCTCTGAACCGCTGCTAAAAATTATTGTCATATTTTCCTCTTGACATATACTGGGAATAGAGCAATAGAGATTGATCATGACTTTCAATGTCAGTTATCTGGTTCTGATGTGAGTTCTGCTTCACATCAGAATATATTGATGTGAAGGCTTTTCTGGGCTATTCTTTATTCTTTTTAAAATATCTGTAAGAAACAGAATTATTTGATTGTAGTAAAGAAATACATAATAAAATATCACTTGAAACCAAAGACAATGCAAGGAAGTAAATTAAAATTATGAATAATTTCGTAGTTAAGATTACTATTGATGTGATGAAGTGTCATGACCAAAGCAACCTGGGAAAGAAAGGATTTGTTTGGTTTGCATAAGGTATCACTGTTAATCATTGAAGGAAGTCAATACAAGAACTCAAATAGGGCAGGAACCTATAGTCAGGAGCTGATTCAGAGGCCATGGAGGGGTGCTGCTTACTGCTTACTCCTCAAGACTTGCTCAGTCTGCTTTCTTATAGAACCCAGGACTATCAGCCAAGGGATGCCACCACCCACAATAGGCTAGGCTCTCAGATGACTTTAGCTTATGCCAAATTGACATAAAACTATTCCACACAAATAACCAACTGAATTTATTTTCATTTAAATCATATAACTCAGAATATCGTCATATATGGTAACAGCTTTTAAATGAATATCGTTTTACTTATTCACAAGTCACTTCATATAATACATAAATACTTAAAGTACTGTAAGGTAGTAAGTATTCACATTAATTAGCATTGTAAATTTTCAGATTTATGTGTGTGATATGTTAAACTTATTTTTATCCAAAATTTATATGATGAAATCCTCAGTCCCTACTACTTCAATATCAAAAAGCCATTGAAGATAAACTTTGCATATGGTGACTCAAGAAAGTAATCTGATATAATTGGTGTCCTTATAAAATGAGAACTAGGCAAGGAATGGATGCATACTGGCTATTTGCAAGCCAAGGAAAACCTATGCTGTCATGACATTGATACGAAAATTCTAGCTTCCAGACTGTGTGAAAAAAATACTCTGTTATTTGAACCATGTATATAGCTTGTTATATTTTGTTGTGTGGTTAACAAGTGTGGTAATAATGTAGGTATATTTATAATTTAGGACTATAGCAGGGGGTCTTTGGAAACTGGCATCACATTTCAATAGGAAATATATTAAAAATCATTAAGCAATCCTTGTAAAACTTACTGACACAAGTAGAGTAAGTCTACGTAGTAAAATAATATTGAATAACTGTATTTTTATATCATTTCAGGACAATAAGGCAATATCAAGATTGAATATTTATATTTTATTCAAGAATTCTTTCAAATTTCACTTCTTTCCCACTTCCTTTTGATGGAGCTTCCACAACACAACAATACAATCTAAACAATTTCCCAAAGGAATATTGCTATTTTACTACAATAATCAATGTTCTTTCAGTAATATTATTATTTTATTTATTTATCTATTTATTTTACAAAAAGATTTTTAATTTTCAAAAAAAATTTAAATTAATTTTTATTTTTTAATATTAATCAGGTTATTAATCAGGTATCCCAGGCTTAGCCCCATCCCTCATTCCCTCCGAATCCCACCCTCCCTCCCTCATCTCCACCCATGCCCCTCCTCTTGTAAGTTTATGGACATCTCTTTCTTTAAGTTGGGGAAATTTTCTTCTATGATTTTCTTGAAGATATTTTCTGGACCTTGGAGACTGCAGTCTTCTTTTTCATCAATTCCTATTATTCTTAGATTTGACCTTTTCATGTTTTCTTTGATTTCTTGGATGTTTTGTGTTTGGGACTTTTCTCATTTTACTTTTTCTTTGAGAGAAGTATCAATTTCTGTAAGCATATCTTCAGCATCAGAGTTTCTTTCTTCCATCTGTTGTATTTTGTTGGTGATGCTTACTTTTGTGTTTCCTGATCTTTTCTCTAAGTTCTCCAGCTCCAGGGTTTTCTCTGTTTGTGTTTTCTTCATTGATTCTAATTCTATTTTTATGGCTTGCACCATTTCCTTCACATGTTTGAATGTGGCTCCCTGTCTCTGTATGATGGCCTCTGTTTTTTGTTTGTTTCTTCTCTATATGCCACTAATTTTGTCTCTACTTTTCCCTCTATTTGCATGACTGAGAGATTTGTTTGTTTCCTCTTTATGTGACTCTAATAACTGGATAAGCATATCGTTAAGGTCACTTCTGTGTTTCTGCTGAATTGGAGTATCCATTGATTTTGGATGTTGCTGGTGATGCCATGATTTCCTGATTTTTGTTGGGTGTATACTTTCGCTGATCTCTGGCCATTTCTTTATCTGTAACCTTCACTGTTCTTGGATTCTGCAGATCACATTGGTACCGTCTTTCTCTGGTGTCTAGAGAGTTCTTCAGGGAGATGAGAGAGGTTTCAGCACGTGTGTGTTGGTGTTTCAGCTGCACCTGTGGGACGTAAGTCTGTGGGCACAGAAGGACCAATGCAGTCAAGCATGTATGTGTGCTTCTGCGTGTAAGTTTGCCTGGAAGGACAGGGTGCTAGAGAATGTAGAGGCCTTCAGTGTGAGGAAAAGGTACCTTGCAGTCACCAAAGAGTTTGAGGGCGTAGAAGTTATCAAAAGCACTAGTGACTGCGTGTGTAAATTTCCTGAGTATGTCACTGGCCTACAGGCTACTAGTATTTGTCTCTGAGCTCCAGGAGTTATTTGTCTAAACTGGTGGAGCCACAGAGCTGGGGTTTCCATGTCCCAGGATACCCTCCGTTTCCCACAGTGGGTGTGTGTGTGTGCGGGGGGGGGGGAGATTTCTGATGTCTGGCTGCTAACTTAGAAGCATCCTGGATCTGGGGCTCTGCAGGCACTTGGGGGTGCACTCACTCTGTAGCAGGTCAAATCCTAAAGCAAGGGGTTCCTCCTGTTCTCTACTGGCAGGTTTGGACCTGCTGAGCCAAATGTGTGCTCAGACAGCTCAGTGGTGTTGTAGCTGCTGTACCCGGGAGTCTACCTGTGGCTGCAGAACTGGGGTGTCTAGTTACCTGCCAGAAAGTCTTGTGGAGCCTGAACTGTGGCTCAGGCATGGTGCACCTGGGTAGTTTTGCTGGTCCACCACACAGCCCGTTGTCTGCCAGTGAGAAACTAAGCATCCCCATACATACATACAGTCAGGATCTGTGGAGTTGGTACAGCTGGCCACTTGCAGGCATGGGACCCAGGCCAGCTTTTATTGCAGATTTCTGGCTCAGCATGATGGTTAGGCAGGCTGCTGAGGCTGCGGTGCTCGTGCTGAGGCTGCGGTGCTCGCATCACCTCCTCTGCTGTCTGGGTTCTCAGGTAGCCAGTTCTGTGTCACTGGTGCTGTGGCTAGGCTCCTCCAAGGGGGACAGAGGTCCGAAGAAAGAAAGTACTCTCTCCCTTCCCAGAGTAGTCAGTATCTGACCTGAATCAAAGAGTTCTCCGCTCCTGTGCTGTCTCCACCGCCCCCCTCCTTCAGTAAGTCACAATGTCGATTTTCCAGCTTCAGTTGCCCTTCCACTCACCAATTTCAGAGTTTTGAATCCTCTGCATCTCAGAAAGCATGCGTGCTGGTGGCTGCCCTCTTGGATCCCCCTCTCAGTAATATTATTAATCATTAAGATACATTGGCACTGTTAAGAGCCTTGAAACACCTTTTTTTTTCCTTTTGGAATTTCATGCTTTATATATATTTTTTATTTAGTACTATTATTCTAAATACTGTCTGTGCTAATGAATTACTTTTAAAATGTACTAGAATGCTTATTTTATTATTACTATGAATGGGTCTCTGAGTGTATACACGTGCATACAGGTCATCAAAGAGATCAGAAGAGAGCTACGACCCTCTTGGAGCTGGAATTACAGAAGATTCTGAGCCTCCTATCATGAGTGGTGCTGGGAACTGAACTCTGTCCCTTCACAGCAGCAATAAGAATTCTTAATTGCTGAGCCTTCTCTCCAGCCCCTATGCATTCTGAATTTCTATTTTCAGTATCAGTTTATACTCTGATGTTCTTACTTTCTATTCAACTTATATTTTAATATCTCTATTTTATTAAGTTGGTGAAATATCAAATCATGTTTTCACCTCTACTTCTCCTAACTAGGAACCCGATTCAGTGACTGAACGTTAGACAGCTAGTTGTTCAGGTCCAAATCAATCGTCATCTCTTACCACAAATGTCTTTTTGAAAGAATTGTAGCTTAATTACACTCCATCATCACTGGCATCCTAAACTCTGGATTTACTCAACAGTTTAAACAGCAACCTAATTGTTATCTCTGACGCTGTTCTTATCTCCCATTCCTTGCTTCATTCTCTACTTTGAATTCTAATTTGATTATTTAAATTCTTATTCCCCAGCTTATGGTCGTTTAAGAATTTTAGAATAAAACTCAACATATTATGCTCTGCCTTACCCCGTGTGATCTTGATTCAGTCTATTTCTCTAATGCCATCTTTTGCAATGTTCACTGTCTTTTGTGTCATTCAAATTATATTTTTCTTAAGTAATTTACTAATTAATAACCAATGCAAATGTAGCTTCTATAGTAGAGCCTTTGCCTGTTTTTTATTCTGCTCAATGTGCACATTTCTCAAGTACCTTTATAATTCATTATCTGAAACACTTTACTTACAAATATGATTAATTATTACAATGAACTTTTTTAAGTTAGTCAATGTTTCACCTAGGGAAAAGGTTAAACTCAAAGTGGTTTAACAAAGTATGTATAATGAAGGGGTATTTCATAGAGGTGTGACTAGCTTGGCAGATCCAGGTGAACGGATCTGATAGTAGCTGAAAGTTATAGTAAATCTTGGGTATAAAAGAATAAAGTACAAGAAAGTGCTGCTCATCAATGTCTAGCAGGTGATGAATTCCTGTCCTGAACTTCTACCAAGATTTCCACACAGCGAAATTTAGTAAGTATTGAATGTATAATGAATATTCAAGCTTGATAAATATTCAAGTTTGATAAAATCTCTGAAATTCAGGGTACCCTTGAAAAATAATTCTTACTTTTATAAAACTGCATTACTTAGAAAACATAGATCAAGGCTATTGTGTTTGCACAATAAATCTTCACAAAATGCAGGAATGCACAAAATAATGAATTACTTCCTCAAGAACACACAGCTGGTGAATGCAGGAAATTGCTTTGTAACCTCCAGTGTTATAACCTCAAGCCAAGTTTACTTTGGATTCTGTCATATATCACTAATGAGACATCCGCTCTGTGCATCGGTTCTGTGTGATCTCATCTTGAGGCAGAACATATCTATATATACCAAAGCTTTTAGCTCATAAGAAGGGATATGTTTTTTTGAAAGACTTAATAGGTAACACACAATACATTAAATGTATCTTCTGAGAAAATACTGCCAATACACAAGATGCTTATGCCAGTGTGAACAAATAAATCAATGTCTGAGCCATGTACCAAAGAAAGGTGCTTTGTATAAGGACATCCTTCAAAGATATTAAATTAGTGTCAATAATGTTTATTTTTTGTATAAGTTTTTTTTAATACACAGCAAAAGGAATTGGTAAGCGAAGACAAGTTTTCTTTTAAGGAATTATTCATTTTCCACATGCTGCTTAATAGAAACAATCTTTCATCAAAACCAAAATCCATCTCTTTAAGGCAAACACCCAAATAACAAAAAGTCGAATTTCTTAATGGGGCTTATGTTGTCAGCATTTCCTTGGCAACATTACAGGGCAAATTCCCCGGGGAACAGAAAAGTAAAAAATACACGAACCAATTTTATAAATCTTACCCAGGGAAGCAATATTTCCTTGCTCAAAGTTTGAAAAAGATGGGAGATTATTTTCTACTGGTTTGAACATAGTCCATCTCAAATCTGAATTATCTTGATGGTCTATAATTAACTCTTGCCAAAATGAATGGCTGAGTATGTTTTGTGACTGAGGTAATGTGTAGTTCATGGGAGAAAGATGATAGTAAATAAATCAAGTCAAAGCTTGTATAGCATTTGCTGTTGTGGGGAATCAGAGTAACAAAGAAAAGTCAGTCTACAAACATACATTGAATACTTAGCCAGCACTAAACCTATACCTTTGGTTTTTGTTTGTTTGTTTGTTTGTTTGTTGTTTGTTAACTTAAGGCAGAGCCAATGCAAAGACAACATAGGGAGGAATTCTGAGAACTGAAATATTAAATTAAACATAGTGGTTGTAGCAGTAAATTGTATAGGGTGACAGTAACTCAGTTTTTCATATTTCTAGAATTCTGCTTTGTTTTAGAACGCCTATTAAGTTCCTTCAGAAAATATTTGGGTAACAGTAATTAGCAGTGACTGTACTTCCTATAACTCACATCATTTTAAGCTCTCCACTGCCTCATTAAACAGCATCTTAGCTCTCTTAGCTGGTATCATCTCACATTTTGAAGATGGTCAGTCTGGGACTTTTAGAGTTTAATGACATGACAACGGCCGTACAACTAATTAATGCCTGCTCAAAATCAACGCTGACTCCACAGGCAGTACATTTCAGAGGCTATGTGCTCTTGAATCAGCTAACCTGTGAGGCAATCCAAATATTTTGTTTCATATTTCTAATTTCAAAATATTCTTTCTGGACTCAAATTCAAATGGGCCACAGCACAGGAATAAAATATATGATTGTGTCAGCAGTGATTATGCCGACAGGAATTTTTGAAGGAAGTAACAGATTTATATTCTGCCCTTTCCAATGAGTGTTGTCTTTAAGCTTCTCCCTTTTGCATTTTTGCCCCTTTTGCACAACCTTTCCTCTCTTCCCTTGTATGTCTAGGGTGATGAAAAACACCTGAGAGGAATGAATGGCATTATCCTATCTCTTGTCTACCTCTGTACAATGGAAGCACCTCCTTGTTGGCACAGACAAAATGTACACAAACGAAGAGAACATTCTTCTCTTTCTTTACCACTTCCACCACAAACTGACTACCGTCAAATTTATTGCCCTACTGATATTTCTAATAAGCAGTCATACAATATGGTCATCTAACAATCAGCCCACAAAATCAGTCATTTTTTTTTCCTTCTCAATATTTGGTCATTTACTTCTGTTCCTAACTATTTTGTTCCTAACCTATATTTACTACCCTAGTTCATATCTTTAATTCATTTCTTCCTACCCTCTTTCCAGCTTTTCCAAAACATTGTGTTTATTAAGCTTCCTTTTCCACTATTGATTTTGTATGATCAAATCTCCAAGTCTGAAGACAGCATCTGTTTTACTTGGAAGCATGTTAGAATGTGCTTTCTTGGGTCCTACTCCAGATATGCTGCCTGGAAAGTTTGCCCTGAAGATGGATATGATCCAGGCTAAGGTTTGAGGATACCATGCCAGAGCAGTTCAGCTCTCAATATTCAACACCCCTCCCCCTCTGTCTCTCTCTCTCTAGTGTGTATGTGCCGAAATGCACATTTACATTTTTTCTTTCAGTACACCTTTCATTACACATGTATAAAACATGTTTTACTCATATTACCCACCAGTAATCTTTTATCCCTTTCTTATCCACTAACCCGCTTTCTCCAAACATATCTCCCTTGTCACTATGTGTGTGTGTGTGTGTGTGTGCATGTATGTTTTGATTGCTTGTAGCCCATTTATTTAATAAGTGTTATATATAAAAATATAAAGTTACTTTTATCAAGGGTCACTTACTAGTACTCACACTCCTTTGGGGTGTGACTTCCTCCTTCGCCAGAAATCATTAATCACCTTTGGAGGGAAAATAAAACTTCATTAAACCCTCCCCATCCCATGATAAAATGTTGATGGACCCTGTCTTGTACCTACCTTACACAGGTGGCCACTGCTGTTCTGACCTCATGGTGCAGTCGAGTGGTGTGTCCAAAGGTTAATTGTGGGAGTTCTCTAGTAACTGTGGGAGTCCCTGAAAGCTCTATTGCTGTCAAAGAAATGAACCTCCAGAGGCAAGAAGGAAACCCCGCTCAGCATGACTTAGCCAGGCTGGTTCAACTTCCCAGAGTCTGACCCTGAGCAATTTCTTGTATGCATGTAATGATTGTAAGCAGGTACAATCTTGGGGGGGGGTGAGTTCAGTTCCCTGGTATAGTATAGTCCCTGGTACACAGGAGGCACAATTCAACGAAACTCAACTCATATGGATACCATTAGGTCATTGGGTCTATTAGCCACTTTGAGTGCTGGCTGTGGGAGCTTGGGAGAACCCTGAATATGTAGGTTATACAAAGAACTTAGACTATTAACCACTTCATTCCCACCTCGTAGGAGCTTGATATGAACTGGCACTTCTGATAACACAGATCATCAGGCTATTAATCACATCCATTTCCCAGGCTTCCAGATGGAAAAACAGGTTATACATATTTTTTGAAAAGACAACACAGGTTGTGTAACATTTCTGTTTCCCCTAATGATCTGAGGCTGCTAGGACCTTTGTGTTCCCAAATAGTAATGTCTCCACCCTGGAAAATAACACTGATCCCATCCAACTTCAAACAGAGAATTCTCAAATTCAAACTACCCTTAGATTCCACCATACACCCATCAGAATGTTTCTAAGATTAGAAAGACAAATGGGATGGACATCGGAAGAAGGAGAAAGCAAGAAACAGGACAGGAGCTTACCACAGATGGCCTCTGGAAGACTTTACCCAGCAGTTTATCAAAGCACATGCTGAGATGCATAACTAAACTTTGGGCAGAGTGTAGGGAATCATATGAAAGAAGGGGGAGTTAGTAAGACCTGGAGATAACAGGAACTCCAAAAGGAAAGCAACAGAATCAAAACATCTAGGCACAGGGGTCTTTTCTGAAACTGATACTCCAAACTAGGGCCAAGGTCCATTCATGGATATAACCTTGAACCCCTACTCAGAAGTAGCCCATGGCACCTCAGAATCCAAGTGGGTACCCTAGTAAGGGGAACAGGGACTTTCTCTGACATAAACTCAGTGGCTGGCTCTTTGATCACCCTCCCTGAGGGAGAAGCAGCTTTGCCAGGCCACAGAGGAGGACAATGCAGCCAGTCCTGATGAGACCTAATAAGCTATGGTCAGATGGAAGGGGAGAAGGACCTCCCCTATCAGTGGACTTGGAAAGGGGCATGGGAGGAGATGAGAGAGGGAGAATGTAATTGGGAGGGAATAAAAGAGGGGGTTACAGCTGGGCTACAAAGTGAATAAAATATAATTAATATAAAAAAGAAAAAAATATTTAAAAAAATCCTCAAAACTCAAGGAATGACACATGCTGGAGATGAGGAGAAAGAGGAACTCTCCATTACTGCTGGTGGGAATGTAACCTTGTACAATTGCTTTAGAAATCAATCTGGTGTTTTCTTAGAAAATTCGGAATAGTGTTACTGCCAGATACAGCTATACCACTCCTGGGCATATATCTGAAAGATGCTCAACTGTACAAGGCCATTTGCTCAACTATGTTCATAGCAGCTTTATTTATAAAAGCCAGAATCTGGAAACAACTTAGATGTCCTTCAACCAAGGAATGGGAACAGAAATTGTTGTACATTTGCATAATGGAATACTAGTTAGCAATTAAAATAATGAAATAGGCAGGCAAATGGGTGGAAATGGAAAAAAAATCATTCTAAGTGAGATAACCCAGAAGCAGAAAGACACACATGGTATATTTTCACTTATAAGTGGATATGAGCAGTATAATATAGGATAAACATACTAAAATCTATAGTCCGAAAAAAGGTAAAAAAACAGGGAGGACCCTAGGGAAGAGGTTTAATTCTCATTCAGAAGGGAAAAAAGGATAGACATCTGAAGTGGGAGAAGACAGGTAATAGGACAGTAGCCATTCACAGGGGGCTTCTGAAACTCTGTACCCATTAGAATATCGAAGGAGGTGCAGATACTCATAGCCAAACTTTGGGCAGAGTGCAGAGAACCTTATGAAAGAAGGGGGAAATAGAAAGACCTGGAGGAGACAGGTACTCCACAAGAAAAGCCAAAATATCTGGGCCCAGGAGGACCTGCAGAGACCAATACCCCAACCAAGAATTATGCACGGAGAGGACCTAGACCCTCTGTTCAGAGGAAGCCCATAGGCTGCTCAGTTTCCAAGTGGATTCCCTAGTAAGGATATCTGGGGTCGTCTCTGACATGAACTCAGTGGCTGGTTCTTTGATCACCTTCCCCTGGGGGAGGAAGGGAGGCAGCCCCCAGGAAAATGATGCAACTAGCCCTGATGAGACCTGATAGTCTAAGGTCAGATAGATGTGAAGGAGGTCCTCCCCTATCAGTGGACCAGGGAAAGGGCATAGGGGGAGAATAGGGAGGGTGAGTGGGACTGGGACGGGTGGGGGTTATATCCGGCATACAAAGTGAATAAACTGTAATAAATAGTAGTAAATAAATAAGTAAAATTAATCTTAAAAAGAATTCAATACACCTACACAAAAATATGATCATTTTACTCCCCATTAACCCTTCATCTTCCCCTATAATCCTAGCAAGTACTCATTCCAACTTTATGTTTTCTTTTTCTCTTTATAACCCAAGAAGTTTGATCAGTTCTGTGCATATGTGCATGGGTATAGAAACCAAGTAATGAAAACTTGCTTGTTGCCCATATTGTCAATAAAGAATGACTATTACCGCTACAGAAGATATCAACTGCCAGTAATAAGGAATGGAGACTGGAGTTAATCTACCCTACCTATGCCAGGACTGTTGTAGTATTAATCTTGTATATGTCTTATGCAAGTAACCATTGCTAGCTACTATTAGATCATAGTTATGATAGTCATGTTATGTCCAGAAGACAGCATGTGACAGTACCTCTTGCTCTTCCTAGGCTCTTAAATTGTTTTCACCTCCTCTTTCCTCTGTCACTAAGTGGTAAATGAGTCAATCAATATAAATGTCCAGGTAAGGAGTAAGCATTGAATTTCATATTCTTGGCATGTTGACCAATTGTGCATTTCTTCCTTATACTGCTCATGGTAAAAAGGAGCTCAATGGCAAAGGTTAAGAGCAACCCAGGTCTATGATTTATATTTAAAGGGTAGTTTGATAGTATAGTCATTTACCAAAATAAGAAGGATAGTTCTTTTACTAAGACATATGACTTCTAGAGCCATGGCCTTTTGACCTGAATTATAGTTCCAGGCAAAGGATTACCTCCAGTGGAGAAGACTTCAAATCTAATTAGAAACCAGCAGAAGTACTTCGTAATGGTCATTCCACCAGTAGGCATAACTTGCCATGTTAGGGCAGTATGCAGATTCTGGCATTGGGTAAGGCCATTTCATCTTTGTTTCTCAGAAGCCTGCTTAGCACCTTCTGGCAATATGAAAGATAGCCAGCAGGGAGGAAATTTCCCAGTTGGCCTGAGATTCTGGAAAATAGCACCCCTTCCAACTTTTTATTTTTAAGAATTTTATGCAGCTATACATAAACCTATGATCATATTACTTTCTGTCTCCCACTTCATCTTTATTTCTCCATGTCCTGCAGCTAAAGAGTATGATGTCATCAGCAATAGGATCATGCCATATAGCTATGATCGGCAACCAAGGATGGTGGTGATAACCTGGGTTGTTTTGCAGACCTCTGGGCCTCTTGCATCAAAACAGGGTAGAGAGAAATCTATGCCTTGTACTGTGAATTTCACTTAGTAACCCATATCTTCTGGGAGCAGCATAATTCCATTTGTATTCTTCTCTCTCTCTCTGATTTGCATTTGAAATACAATGGGATGACAATCGAAATCTAGGAAAGTAAAAACAGAACTTTTGGAAAGGATCCTTTAACAAGAAAGCCTTTAAATAAAACGATGGTGTAGAGATTAACACTGGGGATGGAAATGTGGAAGTAAAGGATGGGTGTGGAAATACAGGACAAGGGGTGGAGGAGAGGGACAACACTGAGATAGCTGGTATGAAAAGTCGCAAGAAGCCTATTATTTCCCTCAAAAAAAAAATGAAAACTTCTTAAAGGTAAATGGTAAGATAGAACACATGCAAAAAGAAGTAAGGGGAGATACTGGGTGCTAAATGATTAAGCTGGGTTAGAAAGAAGATAGTTGGAAAGAAAAGCAGCTAATGAGTAGTGGACCAAACAAAACTAAGGGTGTATGAAAGGGCTTTATGGAAACCAATTAATTAGTAAGATAAGTTCAAAGTCCACCTTATAAAGAAGGATTCAAATGGAATTACTACACATGGGTGATCATGGTGACTACCAGAAGGTATGCGTTATTAAATGAAAATTGCACTACAAGGCATACAATAACTCCCTATGAGCCATTAGTCAACTAGGCCCCAGAGGTCTGTGCTTTCTTTGCCCATAGACTTTGCATAATGTAGATGGGGAATGCTTTTCTCAATTTGCATTCCATGATTTTTTTCTGAGAATTTATTCATTCTGCCACTGTGAACCCTGTATATCCTCATGGAGACAAAGGTTTTATTTGCTTCTGTGCTTTGGCACCACAGAACTCCTTCAGCTGAAAAATATTTTCAGCAAAGTGGCTGGCTACAAAATTAACTCAAAAAATTAGAAGCTCTCCTGTATACAAAAGACAAATGGACTGAAAAAGAAATTAGGGAAACAACACCCTTCACAATAGCCACAAGTAATATAAAATACCTTGGTGTAACTCTAACCAAGCAAGTGAAAGACCTGTATTAAAAAAAATTCAAGTCTTTGAAGAAAGAAATTGAAGAAGATATCAGAAAATGGAAAGATCTCCCATGTTCATGGATGAGTAGGATTAACAATGAAAATGGCCATCCAGCAAAAGCAATCAATGTACAAATTCAATGCAATTCCCGTCAAAATACCAACATAATTCTTTATAGACCCTGAAAGAACAATTCTCAATTTCATATGGATAAACAAAAAAACCAGAATTGCTAAAATAAACCTATACAATAAAAGATCTTTGAGAGGTATCTCCATCCCTGAGCTCAAGCTGTACTACAGAACAACAGTAATAAAAACAGCATGGTATTGGCATAGAAACCTACTGGTGGATCAATGGAATCAAATAGAAGATCTAGAAAAAACCCACACACCTATGATTACTTGATTTTTGACAAAGAAGCCAAAACATTTCAATGGAAAAAAGACAGCATCTTTAACAAATGGTCTTGGTCTAACTGGATGAATACATGGAGAAAAATATACATGATCCATATTTATCACCCTGCACTAAACTAAAGTCCATGTGGATCCAAGATCTCAACATAAAACCAGACACATTAAATTTGTTAGAAGAAAAAGTGGGGAAGAGCCTTGACCTCAATGGCCCAGGAGACAACTTCCTGAACAGAAGAACACCAGCAGCACAGGCTCTAATATTAACAACCAATAAATGGAATCTCATGAAATTGATAATCTTCTGTAAAGCAAAGGACACTGTCAACAGAATAAAATGACAGCCTAGACACTGGGAAAAGATCTTCACCAACCCTACATCTAACAGAGGGTTAATATTCAGAATACATAAAGAAATGAAGAAGTTAAACACCAAAAAACCAAGTAAAAATTCCAAAACTGGTATACAAAACTAAACAGAGAATTCTCAAAAGAAGAATATCAAATGGCAGAAAAATACTGAAAGAAATGCTCAATGTCCTTAGCCATCAGGGAAATGCAAATCAAAATGACCCTGAGATTCCACCTTACACCCATCAGATGGCTAAGATCCAAAACTCAAATGATGGAGAGGATGTGGAGAAAAGGGAACCCACCTCCATTCCTGGTGGGAATGTAATGTTGGACTACCACTTTGGAATCAATCTGGTACTTTCTCAGAAAATTAAAAATAGTTTTCCTCAAGATCCAGCTATACCACTCCTGTGTATGTATCCAAAAGATGTTCAACCATACAGCAAGGACACTTGCTCAACTGTGTTCATAGTAGCTTTATTCATAATAGCCAGAATCTGGAAATAACTTAGATGTCTCTCAACCAAGGAATGGATACAGAAATTGTAGTTTATTTACACAATGGAATACTATTCAGCAATAAAAAGGAAATCATGAAATTTGCACACAAATGGATGGAACTAGAAAATATCATCCTGAGTGAGGTAAATCAGAAGCAGAAACACCACATGGTACATACTCACTTATAAGTCGATATTAACCATATAATGTAGGATATACATACTAAGATCTATAGTCATAGAAAAGCTAAAGCAACAGGGAGGACCCTAGGGAAGATGCTTAATCCTCATTCAGAGGGGCACATAGGATAGATATCAGTAGTAAGAGAAGACAGGAAACAGGACAGGAGCCTTCCACAGAGGGCTCCAGAAG
This sequence comes from Pachyuromys duprasi, assembly GCA_028658305.1. Classification (NCBI taxonomy): domain Eukaryota; kingdom Metazoa; phylum Chordata; class Mammalia; order Rodentia; family Muridae; genus Pachyuromys; species Pachyuromys duprasi. The sequence goes on from CM053766.1 coordinate 65,715,895, forward strand.
GATTCTCCACAGCAGGATATTGAAGCAGATGCTGAAACTAATAGCCAAACTTTGGGCAGAGTGCAGGGAATCTTATGGAAGAAGGGGGAGATAGATAGACAGGGGTGTGGGGGAGGTGCTCCACAAGGAGACCAAATGAGACAAAAAATTGGTGCCTGCATTGACTGATGAATCAACCAAGGACCATTTATGGAGAAGACCTAGAACCCCTGTATAGATGTAGCCCATGGGCATGTCAGTCTCCATGGGGGTTCCCTAGTAAAGGGAGCAAAGGCAATCACAAGCATGAACTTGACTGCCTGCCCTTTGCTCACATCCCCCTGGTGAGGTGGCCTTACTAGGCCATAGAAAGAGGATCCAGACAAACCCCATGAAACCTGATAGTCTATAGTCAGATAGTAGGGGAGGAGGACCTCCCCCATCAGTGGACTAGGGGAAGGACATGGATGGGGGGAGGTAAGGAGGGGGAGACCAGAGGGCTACTGCTAGGTTACAAAGTGAATAAAGTAAATGATAATAATAAAGAAAAAAATTGAAAGTACATGTGACAAAGGGAAAAAAGGAATCAAGCTTCAAAGTTCATGTAATTTATTCTGTAATTTATGGATATTGATTTAAAAGATTTCTGTTCATATTATCTCTATTTATATTTTTCAAACATGTTTATAATTAATTATTATTCTCAAATATAACTGATATTGTCATCTGTTTTTAATAAAGAGTTAATAAGCTGCTTTCTGATTATAATTTACAGTGTCTAATGGAGCCACAATAGGTCGGTAAGAATTCCAGACAGGAAAACTACGGTTTATGGTAGTGCTAGGCAAGGAAGTTGGAATCAAGACAGAATGACTGATGGTTCTTACTTACAAAATTATCAGAAACAACAGATTATACAAGAGTGTCTTCACTCTGCATAGCTTCACCTCTTGTCCCTTGTATAAAATTAATGTGTAGAGTGAGGGTATGGTTCATACTTTTACAGGGTGGAAGACTGAAAAATTAAAGTGTTTTTTTTCTTTTATTTTTCTTTTTTAAGAGTTCAGAGAAGAATAAATTCTTTGCAATCCCCTGCTCCTAAAAACCACCTGCATTTCTTGGCTTATATCTCTATCTTCAATCTTGAAAAAGCACCCTATTTCTAACTCCAAGTTTCTTACTTTCTTCTTTTAACAGCATTTATGATTACAATGGATTCACCCAAGTAATTTTGAGTAATCTCTACAGATCAAAATCCTTAAATTGTCCTCTTAGATTATTTTACTATTAAAGGTAGATGGTGAGAATACCTGTGAATTATGACATAGAAATTAAGAGAATTACAAATATAGGGCACTACAGCCTTGTTCTGAACTCAAGAAATTTCTAAGGAGACATCAGATCCCAACTAATATGACTCCTGGCAGGAGAGACCACCCCATCTACTAAAATTCGACATTATTTGTTTTTATGTTCATACTACCTTATGAACATGTGCATCCTTCTCTTTTAACAACAGTTTTACACAATTCTAGGTATTTTACAGGTTCTCAGTAAATAAGTCCTATATTATAATAAAAAATAATTAAAAATAAATCCTGCTTATTGACAGATGTTCTACTCTGAATAGGTATTCTTGAGTAGGCAGATAAAACATTTCCTCATTTTTTTAAATAAAAGATTGTATATTTTAGATATTAGTCTTCTGTCAGATATAGGTTTGGTGAACATCCTTTCCCAATTTGTAGGCTGTTGTTTTGTTCGGACAACAGGGTGCTTTACTTTACAGAAGCTTTTCAGTCTCATGAGGTCTCATTTATTGATTGTTGCTATTAGAGCCTGTGCTGTTGGTGTTCTGTTCAGGAATTTGTCACCTGTGCCAATGAGTTCAAGGCTCTTCTCCACTTTTTCTTCTAACATATTTAGTGTATCTGGTTTTATGTTGAGGTCTTTGATCCTCCTGGACTTTAGTTTTGTTCAGGTTGATAAATATGGATATATTTGCATTTTTCTACATACAGACATCCAGTTAGACCAGCACCATTTCTTGAAGATGCTATCTTTTTTTCCATTGTATTATTTTGGCATCTTTATAAAAAATCAGGTGTCCATAAATGTGTGGGTTTATTTCAGGATCTTATATTTGATTCCATTGATCGACCAGTCTTTTTCTATGCCCGTACTATCCAGTTTTTAGTATTGTTGCTCTAAAGTACGGCTTGAGATCAGGGATGTAGAGAATTGTTTTAGCAATTCTGGGTTTCTTGTTAAACAGCAACAAATCAAGTAATGAAATTTAAAATTGAGGTACAGAGCTAAATGGCTAAACAGGTACAGAGGAATATTGATTGGCCGAGAAACACTTAAAGAGATGCTCAACTTCCTTACTTATCAGGGAAATGCAAATCAAAACGACCTTGAGATTTCACCTTATACCCAATAGAATGGCTAAGATCAAAAGCTTAAGTGATGACACATACTGGAGAAGAAGTGGAGAAAGGCGAACCCTCCTCCACTGCTGGTGCGAATGTAAACTTGTACAAGTACTTTGGAAATCAATCTGGCTCTTTCTCAGACAATTAGGAGTAGCACTTCCTCAAGATCCAGCTATGCCACTCCTAGGTATATATCCAAAAGATGCTCAAATATACAACAAGGACATTTGCTCAACCATGTTTGTAGCAGGTTTATTTGTAATAGCCAGAAGCTGGAAACAACCCAGATGCCCATCAATAGAGGAAAGATACAGAAAGTGTGGTATATCTACACAATGGAATATTACTCAGCAATAAAAAAGGAAATCATGAAATTTGCAGGTAAATGGTGAGAACGGAGAAAGATCATCCTGAGTGAGGTATCCCAGAAGCAGAAAGACACAAGGGTATATTCCCACTCATAAGATGAGATTAGACATATAATATAGAATAAGCATACTAAAATCTGTACATCTAAAGAAACTAATCAAGAAGGAGGACTCTGGCTAAGATGCTCAATCCCCATTCATAAAGGTAAAGAGGATGGACATCAGAAGAGGGAGAAAACAGACAACAGTCCCAGAGCCCACCACAGAGGGCCTCTGAAAGGCTCTACCCTGCAGGATATCAAAGCAGATGCTGAGACTTACAGCCAATTTTGGGGCAGACTGCAGGGAGTCTTATGAAAGAAGGGGAAATAGTAAGACCAGGAGAGGACAGGAGCTCCACAAGGAGAACAACGGAACCAAAAAATCTGGGCACAGAGGTCTTTTCTGAGACTGATACTCCAACCAAGGACCATTCGTGGAGATAACCTAGAACACCTGCACAGTTATAGCCTATGGCAGTTCAGTGTCCAAGTGGGTTCCTTAGTAATGGGAACAGGGACTGTCTCTGCCATGAACTGATTGGCCTGCTCTTTGATCACCTCCCTTTGAGGAGGGAGCAGCCTTACTAGGCCATAGAGGAAGACAATGCCACTCCTGATGAGACCTAATAAGGTAGGGTCAGAGGGAAGGGGCAAGGACCTCCCCTATAGTGGACTGGGGGAGGGACATGGGTGGAAAAGAGGGAGAGAGGGTGGGATTAGGAGGGGAGGAGAGAGGGAGCTATGGGGGGGGATACAAAGTGAATAAACTGTAATTAATAAAAATTTAAAAAGATTTTATTTTATTTTCAATTATGTGCATGTGTGTATGGGGATATCTGTGTGTGAGTGTGTAATTTCCACAGAGGTGAAGAGAGGGTAATATATCACCTGGACCTGGAGTTCTTGTTGGTTGTGAATGGCATTTTGTGGGTTATACAAATTGAACACAGGTTCTAAGCAAGAACAGTGCCATTCCTAACTTCTGAGACACCACCTCTCTACCCAGAAATATAGGGTTTTCTTGAGCACTCTGTCAAACTATATTGTGGCCAGTAACAATTCTCTCATGATATTGTTTTGTGTTCCAAGGCTCTTAGACCTTAGCAACAATTATATGATTTCCATTATGAGAATTAGTCACAGACCTCAAGTGAATCATACCAGCAGATTTTCCTTAAAGTTAAATATCTTCACTGAAAAGTCATTAGGAGGAGATAAGTGAATTTACTGTATTATTCCAACTATGTCAACAGGACTTTTCACATTAGATTAAATTAGGAAAAATATTACGGGATAATCACTGAAGGCAAACTTTAATCACAGAAGGATAAGACATAAGAATTCCGTAAGAAGAGGAGAAAGAAGGACTTTTACCCCTCATTTCTCCTGCTTCCCAAACCCCTCTCTTCAAATTCCCTGTGGTCAAAAGCTAATGTCTCATGCCAATTATCAGCCCAAAGCCTAAGCACTCCAAGCTCAGACTAACTGAACATAGGTTCCTCTATTTCTTACCCTGAAAACACCTAAAGCCTGAGATAAATTAGACCCTCACTGGTTCACTGATTTCAGCTTTGTATGAGACCCTAAGGCAGAGGGTCTACCTGAACTGCACTGAATTCCTATCAGTAGATTTTCTGAAATATTTAATGTTGCTTAACCCCAGCAACTGTTCCTATTTACACAGGAAGAGATTACTAATATGAAAATAAACATTCATACACTCCTATCATTCATTCATATGTCCTTACCGCATCAGTGTTGATTATACAATGAAATGTTTTAAATATGAATATTGCATATGAATACATCAAAGAAAGAAGTAAAAACTAGAGAAAGGAAATACGTGTGCTTCTACAATTCATTATATTTCTCCTATACAAGTACTAATCAGGTGTGTCTCTGCTTAGCTTCTGAGATCAGACAAGATCAGGCTAGTATACAGTGGTAGGACCATAGACAACTAAATATCCTTCTAAATGTAGATACCATTATGAAAAAAAAACCTAAGTGATTAATTGACTACCTATATATTTGTCAAAATTATCAATATGACTCATAAAATAATATAGACAACTTGTAACATATCTTATTTCACGTACATTTCTATTTCCTTGGCCACTTCTGAGTATGAAAGGATCACTCACTTGTTCTGGCAATCAGTTTGTAGTAATAACGGCTGGGTGACTTCTGGTGCTCAAAAGTTATAAAACTATCAGATCAGACTTAGAATCTCATGAAAAACTGTTTCTTTTCAATAATGTATGAATAGCCAGGTCAAACTGACAAGAGTTCTTTTAAAGTGCTGAAATTTTTATCACCTAAATATTAATAGTCAGAACAGGTGACTCATACACGTTTTTTAAAACTTGAGATACTTTATATAATAGATTAAACTCACACCTTGGTCAGTGACTCTGACCACATAATGAAAGAATCTATTAAATTCAACTAGATATTTTTTAGAATTAAGAAAACTTGACAACTCTCAGGAAGGGGGGGGATATGTATACATACATACATATATATAACCATATTGAGAATGTATATATATATATATATATATAAACATATTGAGAATGTTCATTTATGAGCAAATGCTTCATTTTTACTTTGTATAGAAAACCACCAGTCAAAATTGCATATGTATTCTTTTTAACAAACTTACTTCCTGCTGGCATCACCTCCACTATGTATCAGCTGGTTTCTCCTTCTTTTAATTAGATTTTTATTTCATATTTTCCAGCTCTAGTTTCCTTAGGCAACTTCATGACCCCATTCTGTAATTCCCACTGCTGTGTTATATAATTCTTCGAGTAAGCAGGGTCCCCCCAAATTAGAACTTAACTTATTCAGTTGTATGCAGTCAGAAAATCAGTTGAAAATATAATTTGACATCAGTAGTCTATGATTTCAGGTCATGTATTTTAATGCTGATATCAATGCATGAGACATAGTTACAAATGTAAACTTTCATGTGACTTCTGACAAGGTCTAGATATAAAATCTTGGCCTAGTTCTGTTATTTAATTCCCCATGAAATACTACTCATCTCAAATTGCTGTTGGAAAGGGAAATGTGTATGCTACACAAATGGAAGTAATTTAGCCGGTAGCTTCGTTAAAAAGGTAACGCTTTACCTAAATTTTAATTAACATAAGAAGAATTCAGGCTTGTTAGTATCTCTACTAGATCTGTGGCTGTGGTCTCTCCAGTGTCATCATCAAACTGGAAAAGACACAGCAGCAGAGTTTCCAAAGTAGACAATGTGACTGAGTGGGTGGTGCAGAGACCGATACTCCAACCAAGGACCACGCATGCAGAGGACCTAGAACCCCTGTTCAAAGGAAGCCCATTGGCTGCTCAGTTTGCAAGTGGGTTACCTAGTAAAGGATACACGGGCTGTCTCTCACATTAACTCAGTGGCTAGTTCTTTGACCAGCTCCCCCTGGGAGTAGGTGAAGCCTTGCCAGGCCACAGAGGAAGATGACACAGCCAGACTTGATAAGATCTGATAAGCTACGATCAAATAGAAGGGAAGGAGATCCTCCCCTAGCAGTGGACTAGGGAAAGGGCATAGGGGGAGAAGTGGGAGGGGTGAGACTGGGAGGAGATGAGGGAGGGGGCTGCAGCGGGGATACAAAGTGAACAAATTGTAATATATATATATATATATATATGTATATATATATACATATATATTTCAAACATTTTTAAAATAAATAAAGTTAAAAAAAGAAAAGAACTCAGACATTATAGATACACATATTTACAGCTAACTCACGCATCTGACTTAACACCACCAGAAAGTGACTTGGTTTGGTTTGTAAAGGACAGACATGACCTCAGCATTTCCCCAGATTTTATTGGAACCTGATTAAACAGGACCTTTTGGGGGCTACCTGGTCATCATGCCTTCAAAAAAATTCTTTGTTTACAAAATGCCTTTATTTGATTCATTTGATTTACATCAAGCAGTTTTATGAGCCAGGTCACGAGTTCTCTGAGCAGTGAATTAAAGATTGTTTTGAACACGTATTTCAAGATATGCAGAAAATAATTTAACCTATTAGAAAAGGGATCAAGGTATCCCTTTCCTAACTGATCTCGCGCTGTGCTTTACTGCACAAGATGAAACATCAGATACTTGAAAGGAAACAGCGCTCTACCGTTTGACCTTGAATTGCCTTCCCTCTAGAGCAGTGGCCCTCACCCTGTGGTTCACACCCCCTTGGGGGTGCAGCAACGCTTTCACAGGTGTTGCATGTCAGATATCCTGTATATACAGTTCATAATAGTAGCAAAATTACAGTCACAAAGTAGCAATGAAGTAATTTTATGGTTGGTGGTCACCACAACATAAGGCATTTTATTAAAGGGTTGCAGTATTATGAAGTTTCAGAACTACTGCTCTAGAGGTACACTTTCTTTTATGTGGAAGTTAAACTCTTGAACTTCAGTTCACATCTATTATTAATCTCGAATGCTTTTGTTATTGAAATGACCCATAACCATGCAATGTCTTAAAAAAGAAATACTTGGATTCTAGAAAAAAAAAAACAATGGATTTTCTTGAATATTTAACTTTTAATTAATTGATGTGTTTTAATATAATAAAGTCCACATAAAAATAAAATATTCAGTTAAAATGACAAATTACTCAGTAAATCTTTCTTCCGACCCTAATGTAGTTGTAATTTATTGAATGCTACATTGTATGATGTTAGAGACTTATCTCAAAATCTTGAAAAACTAATTTAAAAGAACAATTTTTTATTATATTTATGCCTTCCCCCAAAATGTCTTTTAGCTAAGATTAAACCAGACTAAATTTCTCTGAGAAAGAAAATGAGTAACTATGGAAAATAAACTTTTGAGATTAAAAAAGTTTTCTAGATTTGTGTTAAAACTCAAGGCACTGGATTAAGATTCGCCTTGTTTAGAATAGGAAATTTTATACTATTTTTAGCAATATCAGTAAAGATGTGATTTTAAAAAAAACATGGTTTCTCCTAGATGAGCTGAAAAATCAGTCAGCAGAAACTTTCCTGAATATTGCAAGTGTTCTCCTGCATCTGTCTCTATCACTGCTCAGCGTCTTTCCTAGAGGAGACTGTGTCTGTTTACTGAGCTATTCTGTGGCATCTGTCCCATAAATGCCTACATATGGTAGAAACTCAAATATAACTAAGGTTGGAAGGGACACAATGGTTTGGAGCACTGACAACGCTTCAAAAGGACCCAGGTTTGGTTCCCAGAACCCACATGGCAGCTCACAACTCTCTGTGACTCTATTTTAGGAAAAGTAAAACCCACTTCTGTCCTCCACAGTTAAGAGGCAACAACATGGTGAATATAGATGTGCAGGGAAACAATCCCACACATAAATAAATTTTAAAAAGGCTTTAAAGATATATGAGTTTATGTTTGGATGAATATATTCCTTCAGCTCAAATAAAACCAGAACGATAAATCAAAATTAAGTTTTAAACAAGCTAAATATGATGTGTGGAACCTCAGTTCATGTGAATACTGCAACAACACATGTGTGAATAATAGAATTAATGTGGTAAGAATAAGTGAATATAGAGACATTTGTTGAGGAGATTAACTTCTATGTTGAGGTTATAAAAAACTATCACTTTTCTATTCTGAACAATGCAAGAAGAGGTCACATTACATATCTATTAAATGCTTGAATATGAATGCTAATGGATTTTATGATCTCTGCAGAATTACATTTGGAATCTAAGGTTCCAAAACTTCATCTGAGACTTACTAATTTACTACATCAGAGACTGAAAAGCTCGTTATTTAATAAAGACTTTTGTTCTTCAATTGCATATAGAGTTAGAGAAATAAATTTCACCTATTGGGACCTATTAGACATAAACACTTTTATACTTTATGCCAAGTCCCTTTTATAAATTTGTTATGAATTTCATGGAATTCTTATACCAATGGAAGAATAGTAAGAGATATGTAGTTAAAGGCATAAATAAACTTTAATGTATTTAGTCTCTCTCTGTGCCTCTGCCTTTGTCTCTGTCCATCCCTCCATTTCCGTCTCTATCTGTATGTGTGTACAGTATGTACATACTTGTATCTGTAGATATTTATTAGAATGTAGATTAGGATGCCTCATGAGCACCTGCATATGTAGACCAGGGTTTAACACTAGTTGTCTTTCTTACTCTTTTGCTTTTCACTCTTTTGAGGTGAACCTGGAGCTCAGAGTCAATAAGCTTTAGGGCTTGTCCTGTATCCCCAACTATGGAGTTATGTGCACTTTCAACCATTAATCGTTTTTATGTATGGTCTCTCTATTGTAACTTGTGTCCTTATGCTTGTTCAGCAAGCATTTCACTGACTAGACCATCTCCCAGCCCCCAGAAAGATATGAGAAAAGAAATATTATAGTATTAAAGAAACTGTAAGAAGCAACTAAGGATTAAATAAATAACAAAACTATTTTAATGAGTGAATAACCTACTCATCATAAACATAAACCAAAGGTTTGAAGATATCAATTTCATAATGGCTAAGATGGTTGTATTTTTGTATCAATCCAAAATTTCTGTGATAAATATTTGGCATATAATTTATAAATATTTTAATACATATATTATTAAGACAAATTATTTAAAGGTTTTAAAGATTTTAATATTATGTAAATATGGCTTGGAGACATATTTTTGTAAGAATTTTCAACATCAACATAAAAATTTTATGCAGCCCAACTGTGTAGTGGTTACATTATTCATGAGGGTCATAGTGTAAAATCCTCTCTAGGTTCTGCAAGCTTTCAAAATCATCATATGCTTTCTGCAATATAAGTTAATGTCTTCTTCAATTTCTAGGAATAAAAGTAGCTTAGTTATGATCAAGGGTAAGACAACGCGATAGACTGGGTATAGCAAAGCAAAGCTGCTTTTGAATGGTGGCCAGAATACAAAGAAGTCCAAGAAATGGCCAGGGGAAATTACACACTTTAAATCACACCCCAGAGAGCTACCTCCTCCAACTATGTCCTATGCCCTGATATCCCATTAAGTTCACAAAATTCACTCATGAATTAAACAATTGCTGAAGTTAAAACTCCAGAAACAAATCAGTGGTAGCACCATTTGGGGACCAAGACATTAGCATGTATCCTTTGAGGACATTTTATACTCAAACAACTACAGTTATTCTATCAAGTATTATCTCGATAAAAGCATCATGATCTCCATATTTAGCTAAATAAATTTATTATCCGGTAGTAATACTATGAGAGCCTGGTTGATTCTTCAGTCCTTGAAATTTTAATGTATTAAAATGTGTCATCACCAGATGCAGTGATGCACACCTGTAATCCCAGCACAGGAGGAAGCAGAGGTAACATCTCTGTGAGTTCAAGGACAGCCTGGTCTACAAAGTGAGTCCAGGACAGCCAAGTCTATTCAGAGAAACCCTATCTCGAAAAACCAAAAGGTAAAACCAAAAACAACAACAACAAAAAACATCCATCAATGGGTTCTCTTTTTCCTATCCGTATGACCTGGTACTTTTCAGAGACATCATATATAGATATTCCTCTCATATCTCTTGAAGTGCTGTTTTTCCTCTTAGTTCAGTATTTGACCTATCATTTTTATTCCATGACTGACTGGGGTGTTTCATTCATTACTTCAATAATTCATTCATTCATTTGTAGTCATAATAACAATACATGATAAACTAATGAAGCTCCAATTTTCAGAATGTTCTGAGATATTTTAATATAATATGCATATATTGAATCTCCTGATATTTTCTTAACTGTCCCTGTTACTTCCATTTATAATTTGTTAATCACATAAACCAGGCTTCTGGAATTATTTCCCTCCTTGTCATACTTCTAATCAATCACCATGGCCTGCTAATTTTACATCTAATAGATAAGCCACACTTCTCTGCACTTAAGAGGAATACATGATGCTGATAAAGGTAAGGATTGCTTCTGAAGAAAGAAATCAAAGAAGACATCAGAAGATGGAAAGATCTCCTGTGCTCATGGATAGCTAGGATTAACATAGTGAAAATGGCCATTCTGCCAAAAAACAATCTAGAAGATTCAATGCAATTTCCATCAAAATACCAACATAATTCTTTACAGATATTGAAGGAAAAATTCTCAAATTCCTATGGAGAAACAAAAAACTCAGATTGCCAAAGTGATCCTGTAAAACAACAGATCATCTGGAGGTATCTCCATCCCTGATCTCAAGCTTTACTACAGAGCAATAGTAATAAAAACTGCACGGTATTGGCATAGAAGCAGAAAGGTGGATCAATGGAACCAAATAGAAGACCCAGAAATAAACCCACACACCTATGAATACCTGATTTTTGACAAAGAAGCCCAAACTATTCAATGGAAAAAGGACAGCATCTTCAACAAATGGTGCTGGACCAACTGGATGTCTATATGCAGAAAAATGAAAATAGATGCATATTCATCACACTGCACAAAATTAATGTCTAAGGTGATCAAAGACCTCAATATAAAACCAGACACACTGAATCAGTGAGAAGAAAAAGTGGGGAAGATCCTAAAACTTATTGGCACAGGAGATAACTTCCTGAACAGAATACCAACAATACAGTCCCTAAGAGTAATAATAAATAAATGGGACCTCATGAAACTGAAAAGGACACAGTTGTCAGAACAAAACGACAGCCTACAGATTAGGAAAGGATCTTCATCAACCCTAAATCTGACAGAGGGCTAATATCCAGAATATATAAAGAACTCAAGAAGTTAAAAGGCAATAATTCAAGCAACCCAATCAAAAAATGGGGTATGGAGCTAAACACAGAATTCTCTGTAGAAGAAAATAGAATGGCAGAGAAACGCATAAAGAGATGCTCAACATCCTTAGCCATCAGAGAGATGCAAATCAAAACGACCCTGAGATTTTACCTTAGACCCATCCGAATGGCTAAGATAAAAAACTCAAAAGACAACACATGCTGGAGAGGTTGTGGAGAATGGGGAACTCTCCTCCACTGCTGGTGGGAATGTAAACTTGCACAACCACTTTGGAAATCAGTCTGGTGCTTTTTCAGACAATCAGGAATACTGCTTCCTCAAGATCCAGCTATACCACTCCTAGGCATATATCCAAAAGATGTTCAAGTACACAACAAGGACATTTGCTCAACCATGTTTGTAGCAGCTTTATTCGCAATAGCCAGAACCTGGAAACAACCCAGATGTCCATCAACAGAGGGATGGATACAGAAATTGTGGTACTTTTACATAATGGAATACTACTCAGCAATTAAAAACAAAGAAATCATGAATTTTGCAGGCAAATGGTGGGATCTAGAAAAAATCATCCTAAGTGAGCTATCCCGGGAGCAGAAAGACACACACAGTACATACTCACTTATAATTGGGTACTAGACCTATAAGATAGGATAAACACACTGAAATCTGTGCACCAAAAGAAGATAAACAAGAAAGAGGACCAGGGGTAAGATGTTCAATAGTCACCTAGAAAGACAAAGGGGTTTGACATTGGATGTAGGAGAAAACAAGTAACAGGACAGAAAACTACCACAGAGGGCATCTGAAAGTCTCTACCTAGCATTGTATCAAAGCAGATGCTGAGACTCATAACCAAACCTTGGGCAGAGTTCAGGGAATTAAATGAAAGAAGGGGGGGGGGTTAGCATGACCTAGAAGGGACAGGCGCCCCACAAGACCCAAATATATCAGGGCACAGGGGTCTTCTATGAGACTGTTTTCAACCAAGGACCATGCATGGACATAACCTGTAACACCTGATTGTACATAGCCCATGGTAGCTCAGTGCCCAAGTGTGTTCCCTAGTAAGAGGGGCAAGAATTATTTCTGACATGAACTAAATGACTGGCTCATTGAGCTTCCCCTCCCCCCACCAAGGGAGAAGCAGCCTTACTAGGCCACAGATAAGGACATTGCAGCCAGTCCTGAAGATACCTGATAAGCTAGGGTCAGATGGAAGGGGAGGAGGACCTCCCCTATCAGTGGACTTGGAAGGAGGCAAGGAGGAGATGAGTGAGGGAGGGGGTTTGGGAGGAAATAGGGAGGGGGCTGCTGCTGGGATACAAGTGAATGACCTGTGATTTTTTTTTAAAAAGGATTAAATAGGTCATATAGAAATTTCTAATTCAGAACTTCCATATACAAAAATATAAATTCCAGGTTAAAGAGGTTTGTTTCATATAATGAGCAAGAGAAGAGTGTTCCTTTGAGGTGTATATAGTATGAAAATATTCAATGGAAAAAGAAACTGAAATGTGTTGTTAGACATTTATGAATTATCTGCCCTGTGAACATATTCCTGTTCATTTTTTATAATTTATTGTACTTTGAAAGGAACGAAATACAAATTAAAGTGTTACATGTACTCATAATTTTCTCCTTAATCTTTTTCATAGTACTTATATGATTCAATTAATGCCTGTCTCCTCCTTTCTTAAATTTTATTTATGAAATTTATTTTCCATTATTGTTGTGGTGGATGATTTGTATGTAAGAGTTGAAAGTGTGTGTGTGTGTGTGTGTGTGTGTGTGTGTGTGTGTGTGTGTGTGTGTAATGCATACATGCCACTCTGGATATGTAGAGGTCAGAGTAAATTTGTGACTTGTTTCTATTTCTAGCATGGGAGAGAATGATAGAACTCAGGACACCAGGATTGTAGGCAAGCACTTAGTCTTCTAGTTTTATTTTTTATACTACATATGGAAATAGTGATGTTTATAGTTTATCTAACTTCATGAATGATTATAGTACATCTTACAAAGTCAGTCTTTATTTATGAGCTTAACTGGATGATTCAGAAAAGTGCATTAAACACAAAGAGGAAGACCTCTCTGTTCAGGTTCCAAGTTCATAAAGTCCTCCTCCTCTGTGAGGTGCCTACTATGTTAGGAATATGAGGCAAAATGAAGGGAAAGGGATTAGAATGTTGCCTGGCAGTCACATCCAGCAAGTGCTGACTATTCCAAGAATGGATGCTGAAGCTGCTCTGTCGCCAGTTAGAGGTGTTCGGTGGCAGTCTGGTGTCAGGGCTGAGGGAAATGTAGCATTTAGAGGGATATGGTAGAGCAGCATAGCCATCTCAAAAGTGCCAACTGTTGCTAGTACACTGATTGCTCATGCACCCACACTGAACTGTTCCTTAGCTGGCAGAATTTGTGGCCTAGAACTCCATCTTTTCTAAGGTTACTTGGGCTTAAATCTTGCCTTAATGGCCTAGGTCCAGTCCATTCACGGTCTTTGGTGGTACTTCAGTCTCCATGGGCCCCTTTGGGCCCTGGTTAGTTGGTCCTGTTGGTCTTCTTGTAGAGATCCTGTCACCTCCAGTTCTTTTCCTTTTTCCTCCTACTTTCTCACAAGATTCCTTAAGCATTGCCCAATGTTTGGCTCTGAGTCTCAGCACCTGTTTTGAGGCGCTGCTGGGTACAGTCTCTCAGAGGACAACTCTGACAGGCTCCTGTCTGCAAACTTAGCAGAGTATCATTCATAGTGTCAGGGGTTAGCACTCTGCCATAGGGTAAGTCTTTGGTTGGTTCAGGCATTGTTTTGGCATTCTCTCAATCTCGGCTCCATCTGCTTTATCTTTATCCCTGCACATCTTGCAGGTAGGGTAAGTTTGGGGTTGAAATTTTTGTGGATGGGTTGATGTTCCCCACCCTCTACTAGGAGGCTAGTATAGTTAGAAGGTGTCCTCTTCAGTCTCTATGGCCACTGCTACTAGGAGTCTCTGTCCCTACAAAGATGTAGCAGATAGACAGTCTTGGCTTCATGTGGGTACCCTAGTAAGGAAAATGGGGACTGCATCAGACAAGGTCTCACTTGATAGCTCTTTGATCATTTGCCTCTGGTGGGACTGCCTTCCTAAAAGACAGAGGAAGAGGACATTGTCAGTCCTGATGCAACTTGATGAGCCTGGGTGGATGGGAGAGAGAGTGTTCCCATTTCTGAGGAATAGGTGAGGACAAAGGGCAAAGGAGGGAGGGGACGATTGGGAAGGGAGGAGAGATAGGGCTACAACCAGGATGTAAAGTAAATAAAAAATATAAATACATTAAAAAAATCCTGCCTTGAAAGTTATTTTTAAAAAATCTACTTAATTGAGTTTCTTAGCATCATTGACTATTAAAAGTAGATTAAAAGCCAAAGGAAGATGAAAAGAAAGGATTGTAGAAGCCATAGGAGTCAAGAGCATAACAAGAAAATTCACAAATCCCTGCCACCTAGGGAAAACAATCTGTTTCTATAACCAAGTTATTTAAATACATTTTATTGGTCTTAAAACTTATATACATAGCAATAAAGTTTACAAATTAAATAACCATGTATGAGATTGATTGTATATACTTTAATCAAAACAAAAAATATTGAAGTAATAAATTACTTCCCTTAGAATAATGTTTCAAAAATTACTTTTTGTAAGTGGGCCAGTAAGAAGGATGTAGTTAGTGACTAGCCATTTCTAATTTGCACTGGGTCAAAGTTGTACTTTCTAATTCTATTGAGCACTATTATAGTAGAAATTAGATGTTGTTAGCCAATAAATCACTTTTACTGAATGCCAGGAGTACCTGTTAGAGTTTTCACTATCTCTTCTAAAACCTTGGAGTCTGATAATCACACCAAATCTTCTGGTGTTAGCTGTATGTACCACAGGAAATTACTCAAATGTTCTATGGAGAAGAGTCAAATAGTGATATGTTTTCCTCTTGGTTGAATTCTTTGGGTGCTTTCCTTCAAACAAAATTTTAAATGCCAACTGCTATATATTAAATGTTTCTTTTGTGGTTTTGGCAATAGTTAGATTTCTAAGAGGTTCTGAAGATGCATGCTAGTGCCTCTGCAAGGGACCAGAGATGCTTCTTTGTTCCCTTTGTATGCAGGGAGATAGAGAGAGTGAGAGAGACAGAAAGAGAGAGAGATCCCGTCTACATTCTAGTATGTACATTCTTACCAAAACCTGAACTTTCCATTCATCCCAAACTCTGGTACTGTTAGAAATAAGCGTTCACTGTGTGAGCCATAACTCCATGGTAATTTGCTATTAAAAGGAACACTAAAACACAACACCTTGTTGACTACAGTTGTTTCATCTCTTTTACCTCTAGAGGGGTTCCGTACACATTTTAGAGATACTTTTACCAGAGACTTTCAATTTTGTACACTTAAACATTCTCTTTTATTTTTTAATTTATTTATTTTTATCTCAATCACAGGTTAGGTACTTTGAATCCCAGGCGTAGCCCCCTCCCCCATTCCCTCCTACCCTCCCACTCCCTCCCTCATCTCCTTCTTCCCCGCCCCCTCCAAGTCCACCAACAGGGGAGGACCTCCTTCCCTTCCATCCAACACCAGCTTATCCTGTCTCCTCAGAGCTGGCTGCAAAGTCCTCCCCTGGGATCTAGCCAGTCTGTCACTCCCTGGCTTATATGGGGGAGGGTCAAAGAGTCAGCCATCAAGATCATGACTGAAACAGTCCCTGTTTCCCTGAATAGGGTCTTCAGCCCTACACCAAGTTATCATGGGCCCCATCCGTGCGGGGGTTCCAGTCCACAACCACACATGGTCCTTGA
>CM053766.1:65742109-65769221 GCA_028658305.1 Pachyuromys duprasi
AATGGGGGAGGGGGCTATGCCTGGGATTCAAAGTACCCAACCTGTGATTGAGATAAAAATAAATAAATTAAAGAAAAAAAAAAGAAACGCTACTGAGGAATGGCAAACTTAAAAATTTTAAGTGATTATTAATTTGTTTCCTGATCATAGAAAAAAAATGAGAGGCTGCTTCTGATATCAGGTAGGCAAGGAGTTAGACATGAAGGAAATCACACTTACACCTTGGTATCTGTGTCTCTGGACTAGCTAGGTAGTTAAACATAAGTGAACTAAAGAGATTGGAGCTGTGTCTCGCTAGCTTTTTGTGTTGACTAGACATCAGAAAGGAGGAAATCTTAATTGAGAAAACTGCTTCCATAAGATCTGGCTGTAAGGCATTTTCTTAATTTGTTATTGATAGGGGTAGCGTCCTGCCCATGGTAGATAGTGCCATCTCTGGACTGCTGGTCCTGGGTTCTGTAAGAAAGCAGGCTGAACAAGCCATGAGGAGCAAGCCAGTAAGCAGCACCTCTCTATGGCCTCTGCATCAGCTCCTGCGTCCAGGTTTCTGGCCCGTTTGGGTTCCTGTCCTGACTTCTTCCAATGATGAATAGCTGTATGGAAGATAAGTTAAATAACCTCTTCTTCCCCACATTGCTTCCAGGGCATGGTGTTTTACTCCAGCAATAGAAATTCTAAGACACACTGCTCCTTTGACATTCAGATGTTCCTTTGTCATTAGCTATGGATAAGACCTGATAGGCTAGGCTCTCTCTCTTCCAGGCAGTCATTCCTTGCTCCTCAGAAAAGAAAGAGTCCGAGGAGCCCCTCTACCATCCATTCCAGGAGTTTTAACAGAATTTGTGTCCTTTTATCATTAACAGTGCCAGTATGTGTTTATGTGTGTAAAAGATATGACCTGCTCAGGGTAGTGTGTTTCATAGCATCCCTCATTTACTTTTTACATTCTTTGACTGCATATTTTAACTCTTTCAAAAATCACCATTATAGACTTCCTTGAACTCTTTCCTTGGAGGGGACATAAAAGAGAAAGTGTCAACTTGAAATAGTTATATTTATATTTCTATCTAACAAACAAGAAAAACAATATATCCCCAAATTTAGAGATTTACCTATTTATTGATTGTTTATCTTAGAGCCTTTGCTGTTGGTGTTCTGCTTAGGAAGTTGTCTCTTGTGCCAATGAGTTCAAGGCTTTTCCCCACTTCTTCTTCTAAGAGGTTTAGTATGTCGGGTTTTATGTTGAGGTCTTTGATCCACTTGTACTTTAGCTTTGTGCAAGGTGATAAGTATGGATCTATTTGCATTTTCTACATGTAGCTATCCAGTTAGACCAGCACCATTTGTTGAAGATGCTATCTTTTTTCCATTGTATGGTTTCGGCATCTTTCTCAAAAATCAGGTGTCCATAGTGTGTGGGTTTATTTCTGGGTTTTCTATTTGATTCCATTGATGCACCAGCCTCTTTCTATGCCAGCACCATGCAGTTTTTATTACTGTTGCTCTATAGTACAGCTTGAGATCAGGGATGGAAATACCTCCAGAAGATCTTTTATTGTAGAAGATTATTTCATCAGGAATGGTTGCATTGTATTCTTCTGTGGCCTGGGAAGGCTGCTCCCCCATCAGGGAGAGATGATCGAAGAGCAGGCCAAAGAAGTTGAGAAATTTTCTTTCAATATCTGTGAGGAATTGTGTTGGTAATTTACCAGGCCACAGAGGAAGACTATGAAAGACAGTCCTGATGAGAGCTGATAGGCTAGGGTCAGATGGAAGGAGAGGAGAGGTCCTCTAATATCAGTGGACTGGGGAAGGGACATAGGAGGAGATGAGG
Source organism: Pachyuromys duprasi (assembly GCA_028658305.1). Classification (NCBI taxonomy): domain Eukaryota; kingdom Metazoa; phylum Chordata; class Mammalia; order Rodentia; family Muridae; genus Pachyuromys; species Pachyuromys duprasi. The sequence goes on from CM053766.1 coordinate 65,743,944, forward strand.
GAGGGGGGGTGGAATTGAGAGGGATGAGGGTGGGCCTACAGCCGGGATACAAAGTGAATAAATTGTAATAGATAAAAAATTATATGAAAAAATAAAAATGTAAACAATCTAGAGAAAAATGGACAAAGAACAGGAAGATATGTTTCACTGAAGAAGATACAAAGGTAAAAATTATGACTATCAAAACAGAGAGTATGCATTTTAGTTTAGTGCTGAATATTTTTATTGATAGGTATTAAAAGAAGAATGGCTAATAATATTGTTTCTATATAGGACAAAAGTCATATGGCACCTATAATGTAACTACTACCCTTCTGCAGGATCATAGTTTTAAGTATATAACAAAATTGAAAATTAATAATAGTAGTTCAGGTACGCCATTCTTGTCCCAAAAGCACCAATGTTGACTGTGACATACTAATCTGATTTCAATACTCCTAACAACTTCTGCAAGTCCCAACAGGGTAATGGCGACTCATAAACTTGCCTAATGTGCATTCCCTAAGTTATGGCTATAAATTTTCATGTAACTAATTTTAAATCAGTATTAAGCTAATTAATTTATTTATCCTTAATGTGTTGACTGAATTCTTTATGTATGCCAGCAACTATTGCAGCTGCTAAGAAAAATGATAGAAAACAAATGAACAAAAAACCTTGCTCTTATGAAACTAAGAACACTGATAAATGTGTCTGATGAAGAAGTAAAACATGAAAGATTTCATTTTCTATGGAGTGTTGAGGATATACCTTTATAATAAAGTAACCACTTGAACAAATGTAAAAGAGGAGATGATGTAATCCATGCAGATTTCTGCGAAAAACTGTTTAAGATGAAATTTGAAAATCATTTAGGGCATCAATATGAGTGAAGAAAAAAGAAATATACTGTGTAGATAAATGTGAAATATATGTGCATAGTTTATATATGGGTGTATTTTCATATATGCACACATACATATGTACATATGTAATTGTATTTATACACTTCAATAAATTAAAGGTAGAGATGATATTAAATTTTTGTCCAGATATTTTGTGAAAGAATAAAACTAGGACAGCTTTGTTTTGACTAAACAACCAAATTATTGAAATCTATTACAAGACATGGAAAGCAGTTGATTGGACAATGTTTGCAGAACTTGATGAAAATCAGTGTTTCCTTTGGAATATATGAAATAGATAATCCTATTCAGTGTAAAAATGGAACAAATTCATAATGGGGAGTTATGGGAGTACTTCTCAAGTTATAACCACATCTAGAAGTTCTCACATAAGTTACATTGGATGCTATTGAGCATGTGACAGCTTTACAGGGAAGATTCATAAACAAATAGAAAACAGGGAACAGGACAGGAGCCTACCACAGAGGGCCTCTGAAAGATTCTACCCTGCAGAGTATCAAAGCAGATGCTGAGACTTATAGACAAACTTTGGGCAGAGTGCAGAGAATCTTATGAAAGAAGTGGGAAGTAGTAAGACCTGGAGAGAACAGGAGCTCCACAAGGAGAGCAACAGAACCAAAAAAATCTGGGCACAGAGGTCTTTTCTAAGACTGATACTATAACCAAGGACCATTCATGGAGATAACCTAGAACCCCTGCACCGATGTAGCCCAAGGTAATTCAGTGTCCAAATGGGTTCCATAGTAATGGGAACAGGGGCTGTCTCTGACATGAACTGATTGGCCTGCTCTTTGATCACCTCCCCCTGACGGGGAAGCAGCCTTACCAGGCCACAGAGGAAGACAATGCAGCCACTTCTGATGAGACCTGATAGACTAAGATCAGAAGGAAGGGGAGAAAGACCTCCCCTGTGAGTGGACTGGGGAAGGGGGATGTATGGAGAAGAAGGAAGGAGGGTGGGATTGGAAGGGGAGCAGGGAGGGAGCTACAGGTCGGATACAAAGTGAATAAACTGTAATTAATAAAAAATAAAGATACCAAAAAAAGCAAGAGTCAACTATGGAACACATTGACATTTTGAAGCTGGAAGGGTAAGAGAGATTATTTTCTTCAACTGAGATTTATAATAATATAAAGGAAACAGTTAAGCATCTTTCTTAAAATGTACTATGTAATATGATTTTTAACAATACCTTACAGATTAAAAAAATGGAGACAATGCTTGTCAGTTTCAACAAAGGGAATAGTTGAAGAGAATAAGGCATGCTCCAAGTACACACCAACAATTACTATCTCTGAGATTCAATGGTAGAGGACTTGCTACATAATTGTCGGTAATGACCAATGACAGTTAATGAATTAGAAAGTTCATTTCCTAACTTCATATTGCTCTGATTGGTTGGAAAAGATCAAATAAAAAAGCAATAAATGTTTATTTTGATATCATCAGATGACACAAAACCTTAGTTAAATATTCAGAAAAATTCATTATTGATAGTTAGTTTTAGCTTATTGAGGCAGTCTCACACAGGCCAGATTAGCGTGGAGCTAACCATGCAAGAGAACAGCCATGATCTGCTGACTTTATTTGTTCTACCTCCTGTGTGCTGGGATCACAGACGTGTAACACCAAGTCTAGTCAACTTCTTAATATAAATTCCAGACAATAGAAATAAAACACTCTTACACAGAGTTTAACCCTATAAACTGTATATTAGATAAAAATGAACCGTTTGTCTTCATTTACATCATCTGCTCTTTATGAATCATAGGATAATTTAATCATATGAAGAAATGACTGTTACAGGAAAATTCCTGCATGGGAGTAGCTGCATCTCATACATGATTTTAAATGTTTGGTTCTCTCTAAGTTTCAACACAAAACTTCACTACTGCTTGAACAGAGAATGACAGATAGGCTTGTGTCCTCTCAGACATTATCATTTTCAAGCTCTAGGAGGACAAGATGCTAGAGATGAGCAACTCAGAACATGGTCAAGTTTTTTTTTCTTTCCATTTTTATTTTAATTTTTATTAATTATACTATATTCACTTTTTATCCCCCCGTGGCTCCCTCCCTCCTCCCCTCCCTGTCCAGTCCTCCCTCCCCCTTCTCCACACATGCCCCTCTCCAAGTCCACTGATAGGAGAGGTCTTCCTCTCTTTCCTTCTGATCCTAGTCTATCAGGTCTCATCAGGAGTAGCTGCACTGTCTTCCTCTGTGGCCTGGTAACATTGCTCCCCTTTCAGGGGGAGGTGATCAAAGAGCAGGCCAATCAGTTCATGTCAGAGACAGCCCCTGTTCCCATTACTATGGAACCCATTTGGACACAGAACTACCTTGGGCAACATCTGTGCAGGGGTCCTAGTTTTTCTCCATGAATGGTCTTTGGTTGTAGTATCAGTCTTAGAAAAGACCCCTGTGCCCAGATTTTTGGTTCTGTTGCTCTCCTTGTGGAGCTCCCGTTCTCTCCAGGTCTTATTATTTCCTACTTCTTTCATGAAATTCCTTGCACTCTGCCCAAATCTTGGCCATAAGTCTCAGTGTCTGCTCTGATACCCTGCAGGGTAGAGCCTTTCAGAGGACCTCTGTGGCAGGCTCCTGTACTGTTCCCTGTTTTATCCTTCTGATGTTCATCCTATTGGCCTTGCTGTATGGGGTTTGATCATTTAGCCAGGGTCCGCCTTCTTGATTAGTTTCTTTAGGTGTACAGATTTTAGTAGGTGTATCCTATATTATATGTCTAATATCCACTTATGAGTGAGTATATGCCCTCTATGTCTTTTTGTTTCTGGGATACCTCACTCAGGATGATCTTTTCCAGTTGCCACCATTCACCAACCCTGAGATTTCACCTTACACCCATCAGAATGGCTAAGATCAAAAGCACAAGTGACAACACATGCTGGAGAAGTTGTGGAGAAAGAGGAACCCTCCTCCACTGCTGGTGTGAATGTAAACTTATACAACCACTTTGGAAATCAATCTGGAACTTTCTCAGACAATTAGGAATAGCGCTTCCTCAAGATCCAGCTATGCCACTCCTAGGCATATATCCAAAAGATGCTCAAGTATACAATAAGGACATTTGCTCAACCATGTTTGTAGCAGCTTTATTTGTAATAGCCAGAAGCTGGAAACAACCCAGATGCCCCTCAACAAAGGAACGAATACAGAAATTGTGGTACATGTACACAATGGAATATTACTCAGCAATAAAGAACAGGAAATCATGGTTAAATTTTATGTGATTTTTAAAGCTTTTTTTTTCAGAATCTTGAGAAAAATGTGACATTTACTGTCACTTTCCATGAACATAAATGTCAATACAAAGATAAATAATGGAAAACACATTTATCACTTGAGTATAACAACTTGGAAACTGGTCGTAAAACCATTAGAAAAGAAATATGAATTATATAAAAGAAATATGGAATCATTGATAAAACTTTGTAACTCAAGGATATGGTTTGTAAAAATAACTGAAATTTTAGGTCTTGGAAGGCTGATGTATGAAGATTAGGAGTTAACTCAAGGCCAGCTAAGACTACATAGAAAGATTGAAGCTAGTTTACTCTATGGCTCTCACTCTTACACGCACACACACATATACACACACACCCCACACACAGCTAGAAAAATGTCAGAGAGAGTGAAGACAAATACTTCCTTGATTTCATTTTTCTATCTATTTAACTATCTACAAATAAATAAATCACTTAAAATATTCTTTTCAACACAACTATAGTTTTAATGTGGCTATACTTGCTATGTAGATAACTTTAAAATATAAATGAAATTTTAATAAAAATGATTGGATTTTTAAAATAAGATTCACACAGACAAATGGTGCACATTCACTCACACCTGTTTCTAGCTCCAAGTGTCCAGGTGTGAAAATATAGCTTTGACTATCAAATGAAACTGGGAAAAAAAAGACAGTGAGCAGGAAAATAGAGAGGGAAAGAGGAAAGAAGTGAAATGACTGGAAACTGAAAATATGAGACAGATTCTTTAATTAGGGAAGGATGGGTAGGTCAATACAAAATGAGAGGGAGGGAGGGATGAAAAACACGAGGAATTTTAAGAAACATGAATCATATTATTTTATAATTACCTATATTATATATAAGTATAAATGTAGGTCTGTGTGTGTGTGTGTGTTTGTGTGTGTGTGTGTGTGTGTGTATGTAATTCTTCTCCCAAGAGCCACGGACTAGCAAAAAACCAGATCCAGGCATGTGAAACTTGAAATAGTAAGTCAGGGGAATCCAAGAAACTCCAAACCACGCACTTAGAACACAGGACTCAAGGTTTTAGCTGGATTGGTTCTAACTGTCTCCCACTAGGGAGGGAAGCAATCATTAGTCTTACACAACTGTGATGCTCATGAACCCAGAGCAAGGAACAGCATGGCAAGACATCTCTACAGGTGAAGCTGTGTCACCCATATCTTCGTAGTAACCAACAGTTCCCTAATTAGAAATAAGCTCATTCACCAGGAAGAAATAATGCCTGAGTCTTTTAATCCAGCCAACCACCATGGGGTTAGTTCTGTCACAAATCTTAGAGAAGAACCTACTAGGATTGCTGCTTTGCTCACCCAGCCTAATTCTTAACTTCCTTCTAAATACTTAGTGTTACATCTACAGAAAAATGTAACTCTCATACCCCATCAAAGAAACTCTCTTTGCAACAGATGGAGACCATTACAGAAAGCCACAACTGGTCAAGATGCAGAAGTTAATCATGAGATAGCCAGCCCCAGTTGATACATCTGCAATGTGATACCCACAGTTAAGGCTCAGGGAATATCACAGAAGACAGAAATATTGGAGAGTCAGAAAACCTGGCCTCTCAAATTTGATTCCCTGAAATGATAGGGGAGCTCTAGCCATGAAACCTAAACAATATGGCTGCCTAAACAATAACCAAGCAATATCCCAATAGGCATGTTCATTTAGAAAGAGCTATAGTCAATTAAGCACTGCTGTGAGAGTGAGAATTAGTCTTCCTCAAGGATGAGCCCATTAATTGGGTACTCTGTTATCCAGTACCAAGTGGTCAACTCTGAAATCATAGACACTGAATACTAAATGGACTAAGAAGATTGTATTTATACATTATGTGTTTCTCTCCTCTCTTCTATCGCTTACATTTGTGTGAAACAAAGAAAGAGAGTTTGGATTTGAGAGGGATGGGTGATGGGAGAAGTTGGAGAAATGAGAGGAAAGGAGAAATGATGTAATTTTGTTTTTTTCTCTCTTTATTTATTTTTTTTACAATTTATTTATTTTATATTCCATTGTAACCCCCTCCCTCATCTCTTCCTGGTCCTATCCTCCCTCCTTCATTCCTCCTGTCCCCTTCCCCTAGTCCACTGATGGTGGGGATGGGGGTGGAGGTTCTCTCCCCTGTCATCTGACCCGAGCTTATCAAGTCTCATCAGGACTGTGTGGATCCAACTATGTATTGAAAGGAAATGTTTGAATATAAATGAATTAGGTCTGTTTATTATAATTTTTTAAATGTCAGATTTTCTTCTTTTCTGTTTTCTTGCTTGTTTTGTTTTCATTTTAATGTTTGTTCCTTTGTGTTTTTTGTTCGTTTGTTTTTGTTTGTGTTTTAAGAGACACGGTTTCTTTGTGTAATAGCCCTGGCTGTCTTTGAACTCTCTTTGTAGACAAGGCAGGCCTCAAACTCACAGAGAATTGCCTCTGCCTCCTGAGTGCTGGGATTAAAGACATGCACTACCACACCCAGCATATGATCTTATATTTTCAAAGAAAATAATACAACAGCATGAGTATCAATACATTACTAAAAATATTTATTATTGTACTAATTATCTTGATACTAGCTAATCATGATACTGAGTCTTTTATTTTGTTATGGTACTTTTATTTGTTTCTATACAATCTAGAACAAGAGTTTTAGAAATGAAGTAATCAAATATTATAAAAAGTTATATGATATTAATAAAAGCTATAAATTGATTTTATGTAAATGTATATTCTTTACTGAATTGCTTTCTTTGGTATATATGCATTGGATTAGAACAGTAAATATTTAGCTTTTAGAGAAAAGAAGTTAATGTAGCCAGGCATCCTAACACATACTATAGTCCCAGCATTAGAATGCTGAGTCAGGTATATATTTGGGACCAGCCAGGGCTGTCTATAGAGAGAGACGTCTCAGGATGTGGAATGGAGAAGAAAGGAATGAAAGCTGCTGCTTATCAATTCACTAAAACTACAGTCTAAATACTAAGTCAATAAGTTTTTACATACAAAAGTGCCTCGATATTCACCTTTTTAATTTAAAACTGTATGTTTTTCACCAATTTACACATGTGTTCCATACACACAGACCACTTTTAGTTCCCTATCTGCCTACCACCATCCTCTATCCTTTTCTCTTTCCATTAATTTCATGTGCAGGCCTATTGTTCTTGACCCACCAACATTAATCAGAGCCATCTTGGTTACCATGGATTTGGAACTAGGTGTTGAAGCCTCATGGGATTCCCAAGGATTACCTACCTTAAAGAACACAATGTCTCCCCCTCACAGTTTCTGTCAATAGCCAACAGGTAAGGAGGGCCCTAGGAACTCTACCCCCTTTGTTGTTGACAGTGACATTTAATATCAAGTATAAACTATTCATGACCGAATCTCTTTTTTTGCATGTGTAATCTCTCTCTGTGTGTTTTTGTGTATGTTTGGATGTGCATACATGTGTGGGCCTGTTGGTTTCCAGATGATTGGTGGACAATAGATGTTGTACTTTATTTACTGTCTGTGGGCATTCCCAGCAAAGGGACGTTAGGGCTCATGACATGGGGCAGCTTCTGCTGATGTGACTATGGAAGGAGTTAGGCAGAGAGTACATTACCTGATGTTGGAGAGTCTGCCCAGAGATGAACAACCAATGGCAGGCTTGGAGATGGTGAGGAGCCTGATTGGTCACGCAAAGCTATAGCACCCACTCTCTCTTCTGGAATAAACTAGTCTGCAGTTGCTTGCCCTCAGTTTGAATTCACTAGACTCCCAGTATATGTGTGATGACTCGTTGCCTTTCACCCCCTTGGCCTGGACCCCCTGTCATTACCTACGGGCTAGATCTTTGGGAGGAGGCCCAACAACTGCCCACATTATTTTATGAGAAAGGCTCTCTTGTACCTAGACCATAATGATTTGTGGAGCAAACTCTAAATGCAGAGATATGTTTGTCTTTATCACCTCAGTGCTAGGGTTATAGACGCAAACTACCTTACTTAGATTTTAGACACTTTATGTAAGGCTAAACAGTCTCTCTAGATTCTTGAAATTATATTTCAAACCCCAAATGTCTTCATTCTCTTAATTGGAAACCACATACACACACACACACACACACACACACACAGAGAGAGAGAGAGAGAGAGAGAGAGAGAGAGAGAGAGAGAATTGTCTTTCCATAATATCTGCTGAAGAAACAAAAATAAAATCTCCCTCTTAAAGAAAAAAAACAACAAAACAAAACAAAAGGAAACTTTAGAAGTCCAATGAATACTGTTTTGAATAAATGACTTCAAAGTAATGAAGATGTATCAGAAAAAAGTTGTCATTTATGGAGAATTTCTTGCTTGTTTATTTGTTTTGTCATTTGGACAAATTCCACGCCTGGAATTTGCCATATAGACCCGGCTGGCGCATAAAGAGAGATCTCCATGCCTCTGCCTCCTGAGTGCTGGGATTAAAAGTGTGCACCACCAAGCACTTAACACACGGGGACTTTCTATGTTTTAATGGTTTCCATATTTTGATTTTTTTTTTTTAGATTTCTATGAGCAGCATTCTAGTTGGCATAAGTAAGGAACTTTGCCAGATAGACAATTATCTTCTAGTAACCAGGACAAAGATAATGAAAGTTCCATTAGGAAAGAATGAGGTTTACCCTGAACATCCTAAACAGAACAGTATGATATCCTGTAAGCAAACAGTGCTTTATTTCAGTTAAGACTTTTTATCATTAGAAGTGACCGCATTTATTTCAAGAAGCCAAGGAACACTGGGACAGCATGAGAGTCTCAATATGGAATCCCAAAAGGCTTTCTGCGGTGACCCAGTAATTATTTCAGGCAATGTGGGCCACACGGTCTGTGTTGCAACGACTCAGTTCTACTTGTATAGCATGAAAGCAGCCAGAGACAATGCGTAACTGGACAAGCACAGGCAAGTTCTAATACTACTCTATTGGTGTATGCTTCACACAGTTTTCATGTATCCTGAAACAGTACTGGTGTTTTCATCTTTCACAATCATTTTAAAACATGAGGAAAACATTATATCGTGAATGATTCAAGCCCCATATTTGTTTTGATATCCATTTACAAACTTTCTCCTAAACCATCATACAAATGTGTAAGATACAAGACTGGTGAAAAGACTGTGTGAAATGTGAAGAGATGTGAGGAAATTGAGCCCGGGTGTGCAGTTGATCTGAAGGAAGAACTTTAAACGCAGACAGAACTACTCTTGTAATGTTACATCGATGGGCAGAGAGGTGGTAACTGAGGCTGAAGATGGAAGGGGGAAGGCATGACAGGTTGTGAGAGGGTTGCCACTGCATACCTCTCAGCTGTCTGCTAATAAAACAAAAGCACTGCGTTTGCACAAGATCTCTGCATCATGATTTTACAACCAGAAGGGCTCTCAAAAGACATCTGGTCTAACCAGAATTTTAGAGCATTTTTATAGTGGGAAATCTCACTGACACTGAAAGGCAAGGAGAGAGTTCTAAATGTGTGGAAAGTGACTTCCCACTCAGTACATTTGGAGAAAAGTCTGCTATAAATGTTTGAACAGTTTCTGCACATTATATTTCATTTGTTTAAGTCCTGGGTCTTAATGCCATCCCATCGACGGTGAAGCTGAGAGAAGAGCAGAGCTAGCTACTGTGCACAGTTTTGGTGCTCACAAGCTGCCCTGAGCTTAACATTTACTCCAGCTAGAACTTCAGCACCTGGGAGAAACATAACATGACAGTATTTCCTAGTCCGTAATACAGATTTTTCTTACATATAGTGGTCAGCCATTGCCAAGATGAGTATGTCACACAAATTGGTTTTTTTTTTTCTACTAAATTCAGTGGCATGTTTGTTTGAAGAATGTAAGAGAACAGAATTATCTTTGAAGTACCATTTGAAAATAGCACACTGTGCATGGACGCCCAAGGACAGCTGATACACTGTAATTTTGTCAACTTGAAAGAAATAATTTACATTAGCATTTGAATCATATAAATATTTATGACTAGTTTCAGATGTGTGGTTGTTAAGTAATGATATAATCAGTGCTTGCATTGATTCACACTTCTTTCCTGACCATGCATTCAACGCTACAACTCACTTGTTTTCTTGAAAGAGAATTTTCTAAGTTTCCAGATTTACTGTAAACAGCCCTTATTTTAACCTAATTTCACCCCCCCACACACAGAAGTTTGGATTCTAATTCTTCTTCCCTATTATTTGACAATAATATCTTCTCCTGCTATGATTATCCCTTACCAAGGTTTTCTTGAAATGGAAGACTAAATGTCGCAATACTCTTCTTTAATGTCAGGCTTGTAGTGTCATATAAGATAAATTTAAGACAACTGCAATTCCAACAGTCAAAACACTTCAACAGAATATACTTATTTACATAAATTAAATTTGTGTTTGAAACAGAAATGTAATCATGTATCTTAAAATGAAGATAGAATAAGATTTGACATTTAGCTTAAATGTAATAGGTATACACTGATGATTACGTAGAGAAAAATCATTTTGCAACACAGCTATGAATGCTCACTAGCAATTGAAATAAGTTATTTGTGCAAATTACAGCATAGAAAATTTAGCTTAATTTACCAAAATATTCCCATTTCAAACATATATAGCATTGTGCTGAGACACAGCACTGTGAAATTTGTTTAATAAATCTTATTTGTCCTGTGAGCATTCTAATTATGTTTAGAACTAGCACATTTCAAAAACTCAATGCCATTTAAAGTCTTGTAGTCACGACTTTAAGAGATCAATCATAATTCTGTGAAAAAGAAACTCTGAAGTTGGGTGAGAAGTACACACAGCCTCCAGGAGCCATGACTAAAATTTCAAATGAAACCCAGTCTCTGGCACTATGTTCTGTGGAGAAACACTTGCTTGCAACAGGATCCTTTAATTAGGACATGAAATGATTTGAGAAAAGGCTTTTGCTGATTATAAAATGTGTTTTCGGAAGAAAACAACAGCTGAAAATTATTTGTACAAAAAATGCTGTTGGGTCTGGATGTGAAACACACACAAAATGATTACCAAACTAATTGCGAGGCTTGGACCTTCTCTTTTTTTCTTTTGGGGTATATTAATGTAAGCTATGTTAGTTCAAGATCCACATAAAAATGACATATTGGGAAAAGCACCAGATATATGATCTATCATGGAAATAAACCAAAATTTAAAGGACAGACTTTTAATCTTTCGCAAGGTACTAAAACCAACAGCCTGGGTATTAAACATTATTTCAAGTATTTTTACCTGAAATTTCATTTGTGGAAATCTCCACTTGTCTTGTTGGTGCCTCAAACATTTCAGTTAAAGCATTTTAAAGTCACAGTTTTCAAACCTGATGTCATTCATTTGTACACTTCTTTCACATATATCTCTACTTAAAATAGAAATAATGAAATTCTACCAGGAGTGTCATGCATCTGCTCTTCATGTTTAGCCTTGAGATTTCCCCTACTACTAAAGACATCTCCATGTTTTCATCACATTCTAATTAGAAAGCCAGGGAAAGCCTTACAGGTAGAATAAATCAAGTAGAATAAAGAATATCAGGACTTAAAATAAAGCAGAAGATGCAGCCACTCCTGATGGGACCTGATAGATTAGGATCAGAAGGCAGGATAGGATGACCTCCCCTATCAGTAGACTTGGGGAGGGGCATGGGTGGAGAACAGGGAGGGAGAGTAGGATTGGGACAGGAAGTGGGAGGGAGCTATGGGGGAGATACAAAGTGAATAAACTGTAATTAATAAAAATAAAATTAAAAAAGCAAAGGAATTAAACCACACAAACAATTAATGTAAAAAATATTAAAACTCTCAAAAGGAATATGCAGAAATCATGGGACATCAGGAAAAACTAACTCTGAATTACAGTCATCGATGAAGAAGAAGCTCAACTCAATGGCACAGGCCATATCTTCAACAAAATCATGGAAGAAAATTTGCTCCAAACCAAAGAAAGACACATTCACACAGGCACAAGCTGTGCTTGGAACACCAAAGAGTCAGGACCAGAAAAGAAAATCCCCATGGCATTTCACAGTTAAAGCACTAAATAGACACACAAGAGCCATCACTTGATCCTCTGCTGGCCAGTGTGAGTCTGAGATTCAAACTATTTCTCAGACCTGGGAATATGGGATTTACGCAAAGTAGTAGTACTATGGAAAAAAATAGTGATTTATCAGTTGCAAGCATTCCACTAAATGTTAGATAGTTTCTACTTCTAAAGTGAGATTTTGTGTCCCACTCTCCCATTTTTTTCTAAACCTGTTAAATTTTATTTTTGATATAAGCTGCCTTGAGAACTAGTAAACTTTTTGTTTGCTTATTTTATTCTAGTTAGTCAGAATGAACTTTTGCCATTTACAACTTGATAATTGAAAACTGATAAAATATGTAATGTTTCAAAGGAAATGTAATAGTTATTATTCCAATTTAATGGGAATTGCCAGTAGTCAAGTTGGAAAATGAAAGTGAAAAGGAGCTGTGTATTAGTAGGAAAGCATAGCACACTTGAAATACAAAAATTTCTTTGGTTGTGGTAACTAGCTTTAGGGATCAAATGTCACATTACTATTACATCAAATTCAAAATACTTAGATCTTTAAATGAAATGGAGAAAGAAGTGCATGTGGCCACACTGTTCGAGAATACTTTATTTAGTTTCCATAAGCTGTCCTAGAAAAGCATGAGTGAACAATCTTTTCTCAAGACAGTTGCATTCTTAAGGGACCTACATGTTTTCTCTATCTGCTTTAAGTGCTTTTGGGTTACTTGTGCATTTAGGGAATGAATGGAAGTTACTATGTGTTCTGTATTTGCCCAAGCATTTGTTCCAAATGTGTACGCTATTAACACTGTTGATTTAATTTTAGTTACTCGCACAAACACACACACACACTTAGTACACAGCTAAAAGGTAGCTACTATTATTTCACAACTTTAAACAAAGCTTATTTATCCTCATGCATGCTCTAGTTCCTAATATGCAAATCGAATGTTAATAGTGTGTACAATTTTACTATTAAAATATCATTTTTACTATAATACCTTTAAAAAAAATCCCTTCCCTTCCCTGTAACTTCATAAAATACAGCATTGCTAACTATGCTGTCAACATATGTTTTGGTCACATAAGTCTCTTAAATTCCACAAGAACATACCTGCTATGGTAGTTTGAATCAGGATGGTCACCATATGTTTGAATTACTTGGTCTTCAGTTGGTGGAACTATTTGGAAAGTATTAGGAGGTGCGGCCTTTCTGGAGGAGGAGTATCACTATGGGCACTCTTTGAGTTTTCAAAAGACTTTTAGCATTCTCAGTATGTTTTCTTTCTGTGTCATAAGGGTAAGCACAGATGTGAGCTCCAGCTATTCCTGTCACTATACCTTTGTTCCTCCATCATTAACTCTCACCTACTGAAAGCATAAACCCAATTAAACACTTTCTTTTATAAGTGTCGTAGTCATGGTGTTTTATCACCGCAATAGAAAAGTAACTAAACCACCCAAACATTAAAAAGCTGCAACACTATTCAACAGCATTAAATTTAGGGTCTTCAAATTAATGGTCATCAGTTTGTTCAACTCACTTGTATATGGCCACAAACTGATCGTATATAAGTTGGTCTAAAATAGAAAACACAGACACAGACACACACACACACACACACACAACTCTAGCAGGAGTGTCACACAGTTCTTTCCTGAACATTTGCTCTTCTCTGCTGCTAAAAAGACCTCCACAGTTCCATTAAATACTCAAGTACTGTCATGTCTCTCTTTCTGGTCAAGGGAGACTAAATCTTCTATGACAAAGTTCATGAGTATTAAAAATCTAATATCTTTATATAATGATATCATCCTACATGGCTTTGACATTTGATAGACAAAAGTCTTCAGCTATCTTGTATAAAATCAATAGTAGAAGGAAAACAAAATGAAGTTGTAGGTGACCACACAGCCACTGTGGTTGACATAGTACTAGCAGCAGCAAAGACGGTTCTGAGCAGTTCAGTCAACAAAGTATAGAAAACACAAGTCACTTTTGTCTTTAGGAATCCTGACTTTGCACACAAACAATTCAGACTTTTCCTGTAAGGCCAATAGCTACCAAGCTCAAACTCACCTTTCCAGAACAGGTGTAAACCCTAGTTATTCAGATTACCCAAAATTGAAGCGAAATTAAAATTACAGGCTTTCAGCGAAATCGCTCAAGTTTCAAACTTTACAATTAATTGGTAGATGCTGTGTTATTTCTGGCCGCTAACTTTAAAGCTCTCTAATTATAAGCAATAGTAAATGTTAATAAATGTTGTTAAATTGCTTATACAATTATGTATTTTTCTTAGTTCACATCAAATCAAGGAAGCAAAACTGAAATGAGTCTTTAGAAATAGCTAAAAAAAACTCATTACTATCTGGGCAGATGATCTATTCATTACACAGAATATCGTAAAATATTCCCTAAATTATTTTGTACCCAAACTCTCTTAGAGAATTTATTTATATTCAACATATTAGAAGATATTAAAATGCAATAATTTTTAAAACTGAGGTTAATAGACACTACTCTTTCTGATGGTACAATAAAAGTGAAAACCATATTAAGATTGGTTTAATAATCTGCGTTATCATTAGGCCTGGTGGCACATGCCTTTGATTCTAGTACTCAGGAGGCAAAGGCAAGTGAATCTCTGAGTTGGAGGCCACCAAGTGAATTCCAGAATATCTGGGGCTACGTTAAAAACAAAATCAAAAACAAAATAACCTCCATATGTGAAATATTTCTTTTGAAATTACAAATCAAAATTACTGGAAAGAAATCAAGAGTGTCAGAAAAAAATTACCCCTCAATAGGTCATTAATAGTCATATTAATAAAAAGAAAATTAAAATAAAGAGTAGAGAAAAAGAACATAAACCTGCAAGGTGAGGTGACCATACTAGCCCACAAAGGAAGAGGATCCAGGCAGTCCTAATGAGACCTGATAGGCTAGGGTCAGATAGTAAGGGAGGAAGACTTCCCCTATCAGTTGACTAGTTGAGGGTAATAGGGGGCAATGAGGGAGGAAGGGTAAAACTGGGATGATAATTGGAATACAAAATGAATAAATTGTAAGTAATAATAATAATAAAATGAAAAATGAATCTCTAAATACAAAAAAGAAATGATAGAAACATGAAATCATGCATGAAAATAAATACACAACTTACCCAAACTTATGGGATGCAATGAAAGCAGTGCTAAATAGGAAAATTCATAGCACTAAGTTCCTTCAAGAAGAAATTTGAAACATCTCATACAAGCAACTTAATGGCTCACCTGAAAGCCCTAGGGGAAAAAAAGAAAGAAGCAGATACACCCAAGAGGAAGAGATGGTGAGAAATAATCAAACTCAGGGCTGAAATCAATAAATTAGAAATGAATAAAACAATTCAAAGAATCAATGAAACCAAGAGCTGATTCTTTGAGAAAATCAATAAGATAGACAAACCCTTAGCCAAACTAAAAGTCAGAGAGAAACTATTCAAATCAACAAAATCAGAAATGTAAAGGTGGACATAACTACAGACACTGAGGAAATCCAAATAATCATTAAGTCTTACTTCAGAAGCCTATATACCACAAAATTTGAAAATGTAAATGAAATGGACAATTTTCTTGATCAGTTTCACTTACCTGAATCAAGACTGGGTGATTAAATTAAATAGTCCTATATCCCCTAAGGAAATCGAAGCTGTCATCAAATGTCTCCCATGCAAAAAAAAAGCCCACGGCCAGATGGTTACAAGGCAGAATTCTGCCAGACCTCCAAACAAGAGCTAACAACAATACTCTTCAAACTATTCCATAAAATAGAAACAGAAAGAACATTACCAGACTCATTATATGAAGCCACAGTCACCTGGGTACCTAAACCTCACAAAAATTTCAAGAAAGAAAATTTCAGGTCAATCTTCTTTATGAATGTTGAGGCAAAAATACTCAGCAAAATACTTGCAAACCAAATGCAAGAACACATCAAAGGTATCATCCACTATGACCAAGTAAGCTTCATCCCAGGCATGCAAGGGTGGTTCAATATACAGAAATCCATCAATGTAATCCATCATATTAACAAACCAAACCAAACCAAACCAAACAAAACAAAACATGATAATCTCCTTAGATGCTGAAAAAGCATTTGATAAAATCCAACATTTATTTATGTTTAAAGTCCTGGAGAGATCAGGGATACAAGACACTTACCTAAACATAGTAAAGGCAATATACAGAAAGCCTATAACCATCATCAAACTAAATGGAGAGAAACTTAAATCAATCCCACTGAAATCAGGGACAAAGCATGGCTGCCTACTCTCTCCATATCTCTTCAACATAGTTCTTGAAGTCCTTACTAGAGCAATAAGACAACTAAAGAAGATCAAGGGTATTCACTTTGGAAAGGAAGAAGTCAAAGTATCACTATTTGTAGATGATCTGATAGTATATATGAGTGACCCAAAAAATTCTACCAAGGAACGCCTTCAGCCGATAAACACCTTCAGCAAAGTGGCTGGATACAAAATTAACTCAAAAAAAAAATTCAGGAGCCCTCCTGTATACAGAAGACAAAAGGGCTGAGAAAGAAACTAGTTTAAAAACACCCTTCACAATAGCCACAACAGACATGAAGTATCTTGGTGTGACCCTAACCAAGCAAGTCAAAGACTTTTATGAAAAAACTTCCAGTCTCTGAAGAAAGAAACAGAAGAAGATATCAGAAGATGGAATGATCTCCCATGCTCATGACTTGGTAGGATTAACATAATAAAAATGGCCATCTTACCAAGAGCAATCTATAGATTCAATGCAATTCCCATCAAAATATCAATGCAAGTCTTACAGACCTTGAAAGAAAAGTTCTCAATTTTATATGGCATAACAAGAAACCCAGAATCACTAAAACAATCCTCTACAACAAAAGATCTCCTGGAAGGATCTCTATCCCTGATCTCAAGCTGTATTATAGAGCAACAGTAATAAAAACTGCTTGGTGCTGGCATAGAAACAGGCTGGTAGATAAATGGAATTGAATAGAAGACCCTGAAATAAACCCACACACTATGGACACCTGATTTTTGACAAAAATGTCAAAACCATACAATAGAAAAAAGATAGCATCTTCAACAAATGGTGCTGGCCTAAGGAGATATCTACATGTAGAAAAATGCAAATAGACCCATACTTATCATCCTGCACAAAACTAAAGTCCAAGTGGATCAAAGACCTGTACACTAAACCAAACATTCTAAACCTGTTAGAAGAAAAAGTGGGGTCTTGAACTCATTGGCACAGGGGACAATTTCTTGAAGATAACACCTACAGCACAGGTTCTAAAATCAACAATCAACAAGTGAGACCTCGTAGAACTGAAAAGCTTCTGTAAAGCAAAGGTCACTATGATCAGAACAAAAAGACAGCCTACGGATTGGGGAAAGATCTTCACCAACCATATATCTGACAGAAGGCTACTATCCAGCATATATGAAGAACTCCAGAAGTTAAAAGCAACATATCAAGTAATCCAATTTAAAAAATGAGGTACAGAGGTAAAAGGAGACTTCTCAACAGAGGAATGTCGAATGGCAAAGAAAGACTTAAAGAAATGCTCAACATCCTTAGTCATCAAGGAAATGGAAATCAAAATGACCGTGAAATGTTGCCTTACACCCATCAAAAGGGCTCAGATCAAAAACTCAAGTGACAACACATGCTGGCGAGGATGTGGAGAAAGGGGAACCATTCTCCATTGCTGGTGGAAACATAAAATTGTACAACCACTTTGGAAATCAATCCCAGAAATCAGTCTCAAAAATTTAGGAATAGTGCTAGCTAAAGATCCAGCTATACTATTCCCAGGCATATATCCAAAAGATGCTCAAGTATATAACAAGGACATTTGCTCAACCATATTTGTGGCAGCTTTATTCATGATAGCAAGAATCTAAAAACAACTCAGATGTCCCTCAATTGAGGAATAGATACAGAAATTGTAGTACATTTATACAATGGAATACTACTCAGCAATCAAAAACAAGGAAATCATGAAATTTGCAGGCAAATTATTGAAACTAGAAAATATAATTTTCTCAGTGAGGCATCCCAGAAGCAGAAACATACACATGGTATATACTCACTTATAAATTGATATTAGAAATATAATATAGGATAATCATATTAAAATCTGTGTACCAAAAGAAGCTAAGCAAGAAGGAGGACCCTGGGTAAGATGCTCAATCCTCATTCAGAAAGGCAAACAGGATAGATATTGGAAGAAGATGAAAACAAGGAACAAGACAGGTGCCTACCACAGAGGGCCTCTGAAAGACTCCACCCACTGAGTATTAAAGTGGATGCTGAGACTCATAGCCAAACTTTGGGCAGAGTGCAGGGAATCTTATGAAAAGGGGAAAATAAAAAGACCTGGAGGGGACAGGAGTTCCACAAGGAGACCAACAAAGTAAAAATGTATTGGTTCAAGCGGGCCTGTAGAGACTGATGAATCAACCAAGCACTATGCATGGAGAGGACATAGACCCTCTGTTCAGATATAGACCATGGCAGCTCAGTGTCCAAGTGGATTCCCTAATAAGGGAAACAGGGGCTTTCTCTGACATGAACTCAGTGGCAGGCTCTTTGATCACTTCCCCCTGGGTGGTGGGTAGCCTTACCAGGCCACAGAGGAAGACAATGAAATACAGTCCTGATGAGACCTAAAAGGGGAGGAGGACCAGCCCTATCAGTGGACTAGGGAACAGCCATGGGAGGAGAAGAAGGAGGGAGGGAGGAAGGGAGGGAGGGACTGGGAAGGTAAGAGGTTGGGGACTACAGCTGGCATACAAAGTGAATAAACTGTAATAAGTAAAAATATATATATATATTTAAAAAAGGAAAAGTGGTGGAGAAAGATGGAACCTCAAATTTGACATGGCAAAAAAAATCCTGATTTATAGCAGTCACTGTTCACACTAACCCTTTTTGAATCATTGCCTCTGAAGACAGTATAACACAGCTTCTCTTCTACTGCCTCTATAATGACTCTAAGCAGATGCCTCCACTCTATATTCCATGATGAAAACCTTGCTACATTTTTTCTAGAAAAATAAAGTAACTTTTCTCTTGAATTCACTCCATCTACCAGCTAGTACATGTTTCTTTCTTTATATTTCCTATTTTTATAAAATTCCATGAAACTTCTTTGAAATATCTGTTGCTAGACAGAACATTTTCTTTTAAAGTTACTGAAACTGTATTTTGTCCATTCTAATCTACTAGAAATATGAAGGAAAATGATAGTGTGTCAGATTCTATGACTGCTGGGAATACTCTAAGGCGAATTTAACTCAGGCTTGGGAGTTTCTAATATAAAATAGTCAAACCTTTCTTTAAGATCACATTTTCCTACTAAAACAAAATATGTAAACTCACCAATGGCCAATATCATGCTTATCAAAAAGGATTGTATACACTGCTTTGGTGGTTTGTGTGAAAATGCATGGTCTCCCTGGGCTCATAGGAAGTGCCATTGTGAGTAGGGGTGGCCTTGTTGGAAGAAGTGGTGGGCTTTGTGGTCTCAGATGCTCAAGCCTGGCTAGTTTGTCACAGTTTTTCTTGTTGTCTGCAGTTGAAGAGGTAGAACTGTCAGCTACCTCTCCAGCATTGTGTCTGCCTGTGTATCACCATGTTCCTCATCCTTATAAAAATAGACTAAAACTCCTAAACTGTAAGCGAGGCTTAATTAAATGTTTTCTTCTATAAGAATTTATATGGTCATGGTGTCTCTTCACAGCGTAAAAACTCGAACTAAGACAACTACTAAGTGTGTGGAGTACCTATTTGTAGGCAGAATGAACTTCCCATACTGTTGTTTCTGAGCTTGGCCTTGGCAAAATAAATATAAGGAAAAGTACTGCTGGCATCCAACAGATTCTCTGAAAATCATTGCATGGTCTCTTCACAGGAGTTATAGTTTTAGGTAGATCTTAGCTTATAAAAGAACCTGAAGCAAGATCACAGACAAGATAAACAGTGTGATGTAAAAAATGAAAATTATTTGCTTTTACAAACTGCTGATATTTGCTTATTGTTATTTTATGGCAATTTAATTGAGCAAAAAGTAATGGACAAACCACTATTCAAGGGTGCTTAAACCATTAAGTCAAAGATTTCTAGGTTTCTTATACCCATTTCAGACAACAAAGTATCACATAAAATCAAAATAAATGTTTTCTTCGCACAACCTTCCTTATGTAATTAAAATTCCATGGACACCTTCTGAATTCCCACCTGTGTTAGAAATAATGACCTCAAAAGGTATGGTACATTAAATTCCTGAAACTTGTGATCATATTACATGTTTAGCAAAGGGGGGCAGAGATATAAGTGATGCTATGGACCTTAACAATGGAGAGGGTCTTTGACTACCAGTCTAAACATGGGAGCTCTTAAAAGATAGAAACATTTCTCAAAGAACCATCCCTTGGTTCCATTGATTCTTTGTAAGTATATTCATTTTCATTTCATTAATTTCTGTCCCAAACTTACTTGTTTCTTTCTACCTAGTACTTTGGGGTTTGGTTTGGTTCACCATTAAGTTATTTATTTAACTAATTATTTTTTTAAATGTAGGGATCTAGCTCGGCAAACTTTCCTCTTAGGGCTTCATTCATTGCGTCCAATAGAGTTTGACAAATGATATTTACACTTTCATTCAGTTTTAATATTTTTTCCTTCTTGATTTCTTCAGTTAGCTATTTATCATTCAAAAGTCCGCTGTTTGGTCTTCCTGTGTTTGTGTACCTTAGGTGGTTTCCAATATTTCTGTTAACATCACTCCAATATGGTCTGAGAGAAGGCATGCCATTATTCATTTTCCCTGTATTTGTTAAGGTTTGCTTTGGTTCCTAAAATGTGTTCTTTATTGGAGACTATTACATGGGCTACTAAGAAGAATGTATTCTTTAGTGTTTGGGTGGAATGTTCTATAGATGCCTGTTCTTTGAGATACATTTGCATTTTTAAGAGCTCTTTGACTCAGAGTCAAGGACTCTATCCAACTGCTAA
The DNA here is from genome assembly GCA_028658305.1 of Pachyuromys duprasi. Taxonomy (NCBI): domain Eukaryota; kingdom Metazoa; phylum Chordata; class Mammalia; order Rodentia; family Muridae; genus Pachyuromys; species Pachyuromys duprasi. The sequence goes on from CM053766.1 coordinate 65,765,278, forward strand.
GTTTCATAGCCTCACTTACATCTTCAGTCTCCTTGCCAAACATGTGATGTATGCTGTCATTTAACATCAATGTTTGTCTAGTTTTTGTGTGCATGACCTGTCTATTGGTGAAAGTAGAGCTTTGATATCATCTCAGTTACTATGTTGAGGTGAACTTGTGACTTTACAACTAGCTGTGCTTGTTTTATGAAATTTCGTGTGCCTATATTTGGTGCCTATCAGTTTAGAGCTATGATATCCTCCAAATGGATTGTTCCCTTTGTTCCTAAAGGCTACACAGTGGCCCTTTTCTCTTCTGAGCAGTTTTTGCTTGAAGTCTATTTTGTCATATGTTAGAAAATGCATACCTGCTTGTTCCCCTCCTCACCCCCTGCCCTCCTGTGGGAGGAGCAGCCTAGCTAAGCCTAGGACATTGTAATCAGGCCTGATAAGACCTGATAAGCTAGGGTCAGATGGAAGGGGAGGAGGACCTCTCCTATCAGTAGACTTAGAGAGGGTCAGGGAGAAGATGAGAGAGGGAGGGTAGGATTGGGAGGGAGGTTAGAGCTGGGATACAAAGTAAATAAACTGTAATTAATATAAACTTAAAATTAAAATAAATAAAAAATATCTTTTTCAATCTTTTTTAATTGTAAGAAAGTATCAAGGGTAGGAAAAGGGAGATTAGAACCCAGTGTGGACTCAACAGAGTATATCTGGGTTGAACATACTGGAAATGCATAGGTTGCTAAGAGAAATCTCTCACCAATACCCAACAAAGAAAACAGACATCATGATTTCAAGTGCTGCAACTGAATTCCACTAAAAACCAAAGAAGTTTGATATATAACAAGATACCCCTACAGACACCTGGATTTCAGCTCTGTGGACTCTTTGTGGACAAGGTCAAACTAATTCAGGTTATACATGGATTTCTTGGCCACACAACTATAAGGGAAGAATGATTCATGTCTTAAGCCACTAAATTTGAAATCTCTCCTTATACTGTATAAGTGTCCCCATTTTGTACATTAAGATCAGAAAAATTAATGATTTTTAAATAAAATTTCCAAATTCCAAATAAAGATATTGTTTATATTTTTACAAAAAACTCATGGACCACAATTTATCGTCCATCCTTAAAGGATAAAACAAGTAATCTCTGCGTGTTATATACTATAGTATCCCACATAATTTTAGTGATTAGTGGGATTACCAAAAATCTATGATGTAAATATCATAAGATGTCAAGTCAGTGCCATTACTACCAAAGTTATTTTAGAAAAGAAAAAAATTCTGAATCTTCACAAGTGAAACTGTTAGGTACTAAAATGGCAATCTTGGTCAAGAACAGAGTCAACAATATTTGTTTAAAGTTTTGGATGCCTGTGTCCTGCTCCTCTGATTGCAATAGTGAGTATTTTCACATTCCAGCACCACTGCCTCCTCCAACTACATATGTCTCCTTTGAAATTCCATTCCAGCTTCTTGGGACACTGTTGTCTTGGTTTCATGCTAGTTGTTGCAAAATGTTTTCTTCACTTTCATCCCACTTTTTCCTTTCTGTCTGAACTCTGAAATTAAAGGGAGGCCTTTCATAGGTTTGAACATTGAAACTCTTATCACACCTTCTCTTGTATTTCTGTTTATTCAGATGGCAATGTAAAATAATCAAGTCTGAAGGTTTATCTTATTTCATGCTCTGTCCTGGCATATGAGCCTTTCAAATATGGAGTAGAAAAACATGTCACTGGGAAGATTTCATAAACAGAAATCACATTCCCTCATGTGCTCTATATAAGAATATTAATGTGTTTTAAATTTATTATAGTTAAAGACATAGTTCTAGTTTTTAAGAGTAATCTGTCATTTGTAAGACTATAAATAATGTATATGTAATATATTGGATTTGCATTTTATAAAGATTCATGGGTAATGTTTTCTTTCAAAAATATAAAATGGCTAAAATAAAGTGCTATTTACTTGTTTTGATTATCATTGAATCTAAAATCTTAAAAATTTCCAGAAAAGTTGTATGTCAAAATTAGGTGGCCATACGTTGTTGGTTTTTTTTTTTTTTTTGTCAGTTAAGCAAGATGATCAACTTCTAAAGTGTGCAACCTGGAGCACGTAATTACAGTTGCCTTCTGTTCTCTAAAACTGTTCAGATTCCATCTAAGTGCTTTCATAAAGATGACACACAAATTAGTAAAATCCTCTCTCACCAGTGCTATGAGAACAAAAAGCATGTTTTTCTTCGGAGATTTTTTTTTTATCTTGCTAGGTGTGAAATTAAATTAAGTGATTTAATCTCACAAGTCAATGAAGATAAAACATTTGAAAATGGCAACTAATATGTTGATCGACAGATGACTCTTCATTTCAGCACAGTGAGTTCTGTGCTCTTTCTCATTATCTGTCACTCTTCTGTCATCACTGCTCTTCTATCACATATCATTGTAAATATTGGCTTAATCATCAGTCACCTCGAATAAACTGAGCACTCTTCAAAAGAGAGGTATTTATCACTTGTGCTATTCATTTCTGTAGGCCCAGGGCAGGCTCACAGGAAATGTCCCTCTAAATGCCTATAGATCACCTAAGTGCCTATATTATATGGAATTGGCCCCAAATCAGAAACATAGAATTTGAAACTATGTAAAAATCACTGAGTGCAGAAATATGCTGTCTTTCAGAGAGAAGATGAAGCCGTGGTGTTATGTCACAACTGTTTCCATTCTCATTGTCAGCTGAGCATAACTTGTTGCTGCTATGGTGGCACCAGTGAGGCTTTTCCTGTTCCTATGGAGTGGAACAGTGGTAGGAGCTCTCCTAGTGCATATTAACAGCAGAGTGACTACTACTGGCCTACCCTATGCCTGTGAAAGATACGGTGCTAAAGATCTAACAGTGGCTTTTGCTGAACTTGTGGAATGATGGGAGTGACCTTTGCAAGGGCTCTCTCTTGTATTTATAGTTCACAGCCTGATTTTTCTTTCTACAAAGACAATTTTTTTCAGATATATCACAATGGTTAACTATAGATAAAATTGGCCTCAGCACTGTGAAGGGTTTGAGAAGATACGGGCCTAAAGATAGAATCTTATATAGTATAAGATATTACATTGTAGCTGAACATTTAAAAACACACATAAAGTGATATTGGACATAACAAGATTAAGTTCAGGCCTATATTTTAAGTTATAGAGCAGAAAAATAAATCTATGCAAAAAGGCAAGGAAAGAAAGACAGAATAGAAAAATGGCTTTAAGACAGTAGAATGTGAATTTGAGGCCAGCCTGGTCTACAAAGTGAGTCTAGGACAGCCAAGGCTACATAGAGAAATGGGATCTTAAAACAAATAAACAAAACAAAAGGATAGTAAAATTAAATATTTATTTTCCAGACTGGTATTTTGTAAACCCAATCTGTGAATCATCAAAGGTACTTGTCAAAAACACAACATAAAATAAAAATTTCATACTAAATTATGTTGTCAACAAGTACTGTAGATGATTCCCATTTCAGACTTGTTTTTGAAAAATCACTTTAGATGACAGAGAACCATAGAAAATTTAGAACATATTTAAGAACATAAAGAAATACTTTTCATAATACAATAACTTCTCTAAATAGCCAGTATCAGATTCGTATATATTTGTAAACTGTGTAATCTCCACTCTAATCCACTTGTAAGCAAGCCTTATATCTGTGTGGAGTTATTTCATATCAACTGGACCCACGAGTTAACCACTGTTCTTTTCTTCATTTTGTAGATTTGCCTTTTCTAGCTAGTTCAAGAATGTTGACTTATAAAGACCTATACGAAAAAAATTTCAAATCTCTGAAGAAAGAAATTGAAGAAGATATTAGAAGGTGGAAAGACCTCACGTGCTCATGGGTTGCTAGGATTAACATAGTGAAAATGACCATATTGCCAAAAGCAATCCACAGATTCAATGCAA